>JAJSOF020000027.1:110533844-110693596 GCA_025594305.2 Periplaneta americana | reverse complement strand
CTAATAAATTAAGTAAAAGTTAAAATAAAAAAATAATAAATTTACCGTACCGGGAGATGAACTCACAACCTCTGCCACGGATGTCAGACTTCTTACCATTGGGCCACACACTGCTCGTAAGATTTATTACATTATAGACGGACGACTTTCAATGAAGAGACACCACAGCAATGCCTTGCAGTGGGTTACGTTTACACGTGAACCGCGCGATAGAACTTAGCTTTTCTATCGACCCAGAGTCAGCCCATTCTTTTTGCCGCTAAGTGTACATTCACATGTAATGCGGTCATCTTGGCACAAGACCATCGCTTAAGATACCGCAAGACAACATACACACACAGTCTTGAAGGAAATAAATTTCCATCTCTGCAGGGATTTGAACCCGGATTCTCTGGAACTACAGCTAGAAATGCTATCACACGAGCTACAGCGAAGGACATATTTATGAAAAGAGCGCTTTTGAATAAAATAAACCGTTCCCGCGGGGCTATTACGGTCGTCTTTAAGGAATGAGAGCCGTATTTCCTATATTCAATTGACGCGGCGATAGCATCGGTGCAGGAGGGATCCTCGCTCTCCTGCTGCGTTTAATTAGCAGCACATGTTACACTCTTATTCTCCGTGTTGATGACTTTAATTGAGTGGCGGGTGTATAAATACGAGGAGGCCTAGTTTGTGAGGAAACGAGTTAAATGGCCTAACTTCTAATTAATAGGACATTGAACGTAACTGAAACCGAGGCTCGGGCACGCACGCCTTCAAACGCGCCTTCAATCTCGGCCGGTTCCCGGGTCAAATTGTGGCAAATCGCTTTGGGTCCAAGCGTACGTAGGTTCGTGCTTAGGTCTGTCTGTCTGCTTGCCTTGCCGAACGAATTATTATCGTAGAAGCTTTCGTAGCTTAATTTTATTATGCTGTGGCGCAAATGTTGATGAATTATCCTCTTACCCTTCAGTGACTTGAATTTAAATATATCATCACTGTTTGTTTTCAGATGGCTAAAGACAGAACTTCCATGCAAAGGCATATATTTATATAAACTTGGTACGCTTCTCACACTTTGTAAATTTAATGTCCGTTTCATGGCTGAATTGAAATAAGTAGGTACATTTTTCCTTGTACTATATTTGCATAGACCCATATACGTTCAATGCAAGTGTTCCTGTTATACTATGTTGAAAAGTGATGAAGTGTTTGTAATATTATTGTACATATACTTACTTACTTAATGGCTTTTAAGGAACCCGGAGGTTCATTGCCGCCCTCACATAAGCCCGCCATTGATCCCTATCCTGAGCAAGATTAATCCAGTCTCTACCATCATATCCCACCTCCCTCAAATCCATTTTAATATTATCTTCCCATCTACGTCTCGGCTTCCCCAAAGGTCTTTCTCCCGCCGGCCTCCCAACTAACACTCTATACGCATTTCTGGATTCGCCCATACATGCTACATGCCCTGCCCATCTCAAACGTCTGGATTTAATGTTCCTAATTATGTCAGGTGAAGAATACAATGCGTGCAGCTCTGCGTTGTGTAACTTTCTCCATTCTCCTGTAACTTCATCCCTCTTAGCCCCAAATATTTTCTTAAGAACCTTATTCTCAAACACCCTTAATCTCTGTTCCTCTCAAAGTGAGAGTCCAAGTTTCACAACCATATAGAACAACCGGTAATATAACCGTTTTATAAATTCTAACTTTCAGATTTTTTGATAGCAGACTAGATGACAAAAGCTTCTCAACCAAATAATAACAGGCATTTCCCATATTTATTCTGCGTTTAATTTCCTCCCGAGTGTCATTTATATTTGTTACTGTTGCTCCAAGATATTTGAATTTTTCCATCTCTTCGAAGGATAAATCTCCAATGTTTATATTTCCATTTCGTACAATATTCTGGTCACGAGACATAATCATATACTTAGTCTTTTCGGGATTTAATTCCTACCCTATCTCTTTACTTGCTTCAAGTAGAATTTCCGCGGTTTCCCTAATCGTTTGTGGATTTTCTCCTAACATATTCACGTCATCCGCATAGACAAGAAGCTGATGTAACCCGTTCAATTCCAAACCCTCTGTGTTATCCTGAACTTTCCTAATGGCATATTCTAGAGAAAAGTTAAAAAGTAGAGGTAACAATGCATCTCCCTGCTTTAGCCCGCAGTGAATTGGAAAAGCATCAGATAGAAACTGGCCTATACAGACTCTTATTGTACATATTCAATTAATAAATCAATTATTAAGGCTACTTTTTGACTCTCCCTCGTAATTGCAAAATGTTACAAATTAAACGTTTCCACACAAAAATTGCAAATGTGTTTGAATTTAAGGAAATACCAATTTAAGATAAAATACTTACGGAATGAAGAATAACAGAATATTCAAAATAAAATTACCAAATTCAATTAATTGGAAAAATTTTATTGAACTGAGGCTTTCTTAAAATGAGTGTTGCAAAGGTAACATGTACTTTCACGTTGTAGGTTTTACAGATAAACTAGTACTTAATGTTGATAAAACCAGTGTAGTTAAATTAAGTACACATAATAGTGCTTCAGTTTTCCAACAATATTAGATTAAATGGAATTAATATCAAAGAATATATAGGCACAAAGTTTCTTTGTTTGGGATTTGGTATTCAACTGGAAACACACATGTATTATTACTCTTAGATTGAGCTCTACCTGTTATGCATTACAATCCTCAACTTATATTGGCGATACAAACACCCTTAAAACAGATGAATTTCCTTACTTTAATTCTATAATGAATTATGGATTAGTACTTAGGGGCAACTCAGCACAAACATATTATTAACTTTTGATTAGTTTTGTCCATTATTGGGTTAAAATTAGTTTTAAGTGTACATCGGAGTGGAATTTGAATTTTATAAACAAATAAAAGTAGAAGTCTGAAAATTTGTACAGTTATTGTACTCCTTATAAGTAGTGTGTATACCGAATGCAACCTAATTTGTTTTAAGAATGTTTTTGTACATTTAAAATATTTTTTGAAAAGTCGCTATTATTTCTACAAATATGAACATTTTTACTTGAAATTCCAATTTTATAACTTTCAAACACCCCAAAACTAAAATTACTAGTCAGTGTTTTCATTTGTTTTACTCCTCGCCCAAAAAATAAATAAATTTTATATTATCATTTCTAAAAGCAGCCAAAAAATTAGCAACTTCTGCAAAAAAAAAAAAAAAAATGTAAGAAAAATGTGAGACTTAAAGAAAATCTTTACAGTAAGTTTTGTTACACACATATTAAAGAAGTTTAATAAAAAATCATTAATATATTACATATTATTTTTGTTAGGAGAAATAGCATTTCAAGCTGCAAATAACAAAAGCGGACAGAAGTGAGTATGAAATTTCAAATGACTATAAAGACAAGTATATGCCTTTTAAAAATGGCCGCCGAATGCAATTGGAGGGACATAAGAACTTAAAAATTGTCCCAGGACTTCCTTAGAGGATAAACAATTTTTTATGCTAAAACTAAAAGTATGATTTACTGAAGAAAAATTATAAATTTTCATTTGGTATAGGCCTACCCTTAAACGTAATTTAATCTTACATCTGTGTCTCAAATTCTTATTTTATTCATTCAGTGCAAGAATTCTTGTATCAGTGTTGTAGCATGTAGCCTAAGTCCAATGGAAATTAAGAAGTAGGCTGCATCAAGCCAGTACAGTTACGAATACATACTCCAAGGCTTGCAGTCGGTCGTTGAACCAGAAATAATATTAACGATCCAGAAAGCGGTAAATGCAAACAGTATAAAACAGTTGATAAGAAACCTGGACCCGATTAATGTCCGAGCTACAAGATAAGTATAAGCTACGATATCGGCTTGAGGCCGGCCGGGATGTGGAGATCAACTTTCTGATACAAGTTCGCTACCGGTGTGAGGCGAGCACTACTTTTTGTGGAAGAATATCATCTTAGCGAACGAACAGCGTTTTATGTATAATAACTTCTGATATAATATTAGATGAGTAGTTTCATCTGTGTTTAACTTCTCCCTGGCTCAGACGTAGGTCTGTTAAGGATGAAACCTTAATTGGTTGATTCCTGTCGAAGTAGTAAACGTTAGGCCTGCCAGAATTTGCACATAGGACATGAGTGTGGGTTCTGTTTGTGTTGCAAGTTGAAACTGCCCTGTTCAGCATCGATTTGATTATTTGTTTGCAGCTTTAAACAACTTTGAGTGAATTTGAAAGATATATACCAAGAATATGAAACACCCAGTCAATCAGGATAGAAGAAGAAATGTTAGGAGGAAGTGAAAAGGGATAGGAGTACGTCAGGGATGCCCTTTATCACCTATCCTGTTCAAAATCTACATAGAGAATTTAGTAAACCGGGAGAGGTTATAGTAGGAGTATAGTAGGTTATATTAGGAGGAAGAGGAATAAAGTACATACGTTTTTCTGATGATATACCGTTGTAAGTTGTTAGCAGAAGAAGAGATACCAAAGGATATCCTACTGGAGCTAAATGACAGCTGTGAGCAGTATGGGATGAAGATAAATGCAAACAAGACGAAGACCATGGTTATAGGAAGAAAAATAAAGAAGGTAAACGTACGAATTCTAAAAGAGGCCGTAGAACAAGTGAACAGTTTCAAATATAATCTTCATCTTACGATGTTTGGGTGACGTATATACGTCCGTTGATGTGGCATATTAATGAATTAAATACTTTGTAAAGTTTGTAAAGTTTCTTTCCAGCCATAAGCAGTGCTGACTAGATCAGACGCTATGGACAGTACTCTATAACAGAGTCGCCAGTATGAAAGGATAATTCCGAGCCTTTGGCGTGAGACGAACTCGATAGCTCAGTAGTAGAGCGCCTGACCGGAGACCAGGAAGTCGCAGGTTCGATTCCCGCTCGAGGTTGTGAAATTTTTCTTTCATACCATGGCATGATTGTGACTATAATAGTATTTAATTCAGTTTCAAATACTTGGAGTGTACTATAAACAGTAACATGAGCTGTAGCCAGGAAGTCAAAAGGAGGATAGGAATGGCCAAGAAAACTTTTAATAGAAAAAGAAGTATCTTCTGCGAGCCTCGGGGGAAAAAAACTGAGGAAGAGACTGGTGAAACGCTTTGTATGGAGTGTGGCATTACGATGAAGTGAAGAGAAGCGACTAGAAGCATTTGAAATGTGGATGGAGCGTTTGAAATGGACAGACAGAATAAGGAAAGAAGAAAGAGTTGGTGAAGAAAGAATGTGCTGCAACTGATCAGGAAGAGAAAATGGAATTAGTGGGTCACAGGTTGAGAAGAAACTGTCTACTGAAGGATGCACTGGAAGAAATGGTGAACGAGAGAAGAGTCCGGACAGAAGAAGATATCAGATGATAGACGACATTAGAATATATGGATCATATGCAGAGACCAAAAGAAAGACAGAAAATAGAAACTATTGGAGAATGCTGAGTTTGCAGTGACAGACCTCCTTTGAGCAGAAAACTACGAATGAATGAATACCAAGAATACACATACTAGTAGGTATGACTACAAGCCAAATGTACTTGGTGGTGGTGGTGGTGGTGGTGGTGGTAATAATAATAAAAAAAAACTATTTCTTCAAAAGCTTATACAGGGACATCACTTTATTTTTACCAACATTTTTAACATTAACCTGCCTATACTCGGAAACACTGTTGCCCCCTTCCATTACAGGAGTTTGATGTTACTAGTGCAATATGTAAACAAATCATTTTACTGGGTATAGGAGGAGAGAAAAGTAGTGTATCCATTTATGTTGTATGGAAATACGGTATTACGATTTTCAGTTTGATCATCACTTTTACGGAATTTATCAAAATACAGTAGAGTAGTAACATTTTTTTTTTCAAAAACTCAACTTTTCAGGCGGCTATGTTCGTTATGTAATGCCTACTTTATTTAGCATATTAATTATTGATGTTATCATACAATATACAGAGTGCATTTAAATTGAGGGGCTCATAAGTAAAGGGCTGTAAGTGCACTTAAGTTACTTTTGAGAAAATGGGGTTTAAATATTTAAGCTTTCGTAAAATCGGTGAAATTTTTATTTAAATTTTAATGTGTGATGCGATTAAAATATCCCTTTGCCACTAAAATTTTAGATACTTTTTCTTACACTGGATGCACTTAACTCATGTTATTACAAATGTCACTAGCATTCCTTTGCTTCTAGCCACCTCAATTCAAAATAAGCTAATCTGAATTTTTAAACAAGTTGCTGAAAATGGTTGCCGTTCATTACAATGCAGGCTTCAATTCAGTACGCATATTATTAAAAGCATTTTGAAGCATATTCTCTGAAATTTAATTTATCGTTTCTTGAATATAATTTTTTAGTACGATATTATTAATATAGGTTCTTTCTTCTATAGAAAACGCAATCATATTTATGAAACACAGTATACACTGCAGTGTTTACTTCACTGCTTGAAGACTTCGAATGCAACAGCGGCTGTAAGTTTGTGTGTCTGACGGGAGCAAGGACATTAGTGAAGGGGTGAGAGTGAAGTACATTCAGAAATGCAGGTACAATAAAAATGCAAGTAAAAATAAAATGATGTCCCTGTACGAGTAGATTAACTCACAAAGATCTTGAAAGGAAACAAATGAAATGTTCATGTTTATATCTTCGTTATATAAAACACATCCTAATTATGAGGGCTATTTTGAAGGAAAGAAATGCTCCTTATTCACCGACGAGTAAGCTATCTTAAAAATAGAGTCGAAGATGGTAGACCTATGATGATATGATGATGATTATTATTATTATTATTATTATTATTATTATTATCATTATTATTATTAGGCTTCGTATTCCAGCTACCTATAAGATGGAATTAGGTTGCCTGATTCGAAGTATATGTGACGTCACAGCACAGGTACAGGTACGTTCGTATACAAAATAGTTACGCATCCTCTGCCCTCTTCTCTAGAAAATTAAAACCGGGACGCAGTCATAGTGAGTAGTCTTATCGATCACTGCTCTTACTAGTGGTATTATTTAAATAACTACATCTTTGTGGCTGATTGAAGGTTCATTGCAGAGGTAAAATGCCTTGGGTAAGACGCTCAAGCGTGCAATATTGCAGGATATAGTTGAGGATATTGAACGTATATTTTCACTGTCAATATAGACAACATTACATATACATTGTATAAAATAAACGTAAAAGTGACAAAAAAAGTGCACTGAAGACACGGCAATACCAAAAGGCGCAGAATGTGTGTTGAACGTAATCCCAAAGAACAAGTACCATGAAAATCTGAAAAGTATGAAGATATTAACTCGACGTTTAGCATGGATTTGTGTAGCCTAGCATGATGTTCAGTGCCAACATCCCAATCATTAATAAATTGAATAATCTACATTTCAGGGCATTTCTAGAAAAGTAGGCCTACATAGAAAATTAGTGGTTTTCCGTTATGGGCGACATAGGCAATATCCTAATGAAACACAAATGTCAGACAATAGGAATAACTTGTACTACATCATGCATCAATAACGTCATGTGTTATTGAAAGAATTTCTTGCAATATAAAATTATTCACTGCAAAGATCACGACGAAAATGAACATCACGGCTCAAGCATGTGTTTACTAGTATAGCTTCAGAATGTCGGAAGTTGACTGTACTCCACGAACACCCAGCGACGACGTGTTTGTTTATATCCTTATTCCTTGCATTACCTGTGTTCTGCGTACTATACTCGTATACCCAATGTGTCTTTAACTTCAGACTTTAGGTAGCTGGAATACGAAGCCTAATTATTATTATTATTATTATTATTATTATTATTATTATTATTATTATTATTATTATTATTTTGTACAATAGACACATTTCACCTTCAGAGACAGTAGAGCACTACTGTTGACCCAGAGTAAAAGAAAAATTACTTTGGATATAGTAAAATAATGTTATACAATTCTCAGAGAGGTCGCTAAGAGTAGGCCTACTCTTAATGTCCTCACTTCCAGTATAGGGCTATTGTTTAAATGAAATGATGGCATTCGGGGCAATGGAAAGACAGATGACATTACTAATCCAGCTTCAGAATAATTCTTGTGGGGTCCAGAACCTGGAATCCACAACACATTTCCCTAGCAATAATAATTGTCATCACATGTTATCCAACGTTGTTCACTAGATTCAGCAAATGTTTGTAAATAATAATTTATGAAGGAATATGAAAAATCTCATTATCACCAATTATATCGATGCTAAGTAACCCAGTGGTTTACATAACGTCGTTAAGTAACACTGTTATAGCTGAATATGAATCGCTGTAACAAGCACGATGATCCAGTTTCAGATTATTGCATTACATCAATAAGAGTATTATGGGAGTTTTTTTTTTTTTTATTTACAGATTCTCTGGAAGCTGCCATCGAAATAACACGCCACGTTACTTCTTGTGGTGAGTTAAGGATTGTTTTCTCTCATTGCATGCCTCAGCTAATTTGAATGTCATGACATTCTTGCTAGAAAAATAATATTATGTTTATTCATTACACACTTGAGTGCATGTGTAAGTATTTTCGCTTTCTTGGAGGATAATTCTTTACAGTCAGCTGTTAATAAACGTTGATATTTCTGTCGACTCTCTCCATGTTCTAGACAAATTTGACTGATATCAAGTGTTGCATTGAAATTACGTACAAGTTTCTGCTGCCTCTTGCCTACATTTATACAACACACTTATGTATTTTTTTTTTTCGAAATGATTCACCTTGAAGTTTCAAAAGAATATGACGCTAAATTTTCTGAAAATAGCGTTTTTGCTGAACTAAAAATAAAATATTGCAAGTACCGGTAGCTATAATTATGTAATGCCAGTGTTAATCGTGCCTTTAGGAATATTTCGATATGACTTCTAAAATCTTCTAGAGTTTTAGTTGCAAACTATGAAATTGTTATCTTAAGTCAAGATTGTCACATAATTTGGCGAAAATTTCAAATTAGAAATTCAGACCTTAGATTGTATTGTTCATTTATAAATTCAACAACTTGAAAAAGTACGGTTTTAATTTTTTTTTACAGATTTTTTTTTAATTTATTTATTTTATGTCGCTTTAACTTAGGAAGTCATATCGCGACAATACGTACATAAACAATTCTTACAGTTTACATTAGTTTACTGTATTACAATAATCATTTAGATACATTTGTAAATGTTGATAGCTTTCAGAAATTTAATTAAGTTTGAACTGAATGATGGGTTGTTTAGAACTGTTGATAAGTCTTTTGGTATATGGAATTGATCTCAATGAAGGTGATATAGTGGACATTCAGAAATTAAATGTCGTACAGAGATCCTAATGTGGCAATTGGTGCATGTTGGAGGAGGAGTTCTGTCTAGAAGATAAGAATGTGTAATTCTGGTGTGGCCAACTCGCAATCTGGTGATTAATACTTGGTCTTGACGTTTAAAATTCTGTAGTGGATATTTCATTCTGCAATGCTGTACTATTTCGTGAAGTTTGCTGGATGATGACTCTGTCCATGATGTTTGCCAATGGTTGTGCAGTTTTCTGGTTATGTATTTAATGGCGTCTGTATGAGGAATAGATGTGAAAAAATGCAATGGAAGTCTTATAGCTTCTTTTGCTGCGGCATCTACAGTTTCATTTCCAGGAATGCCCTGATGAGAAGGGATCCATATTAGAGTTATTTTACAGATTTGTTACTACAAATTGCTCAATTAAATAATTTTCAAATTTTAAGTTCAGAAAATTGAAGACTCATGAGTCGTGAGTATTCTTAAATTAAAATCACAGAAGACAGTCTTTATCAGGGTAGAACTATTTCAAAGATATTGTAAGTACTGTATGTCTATAATAACTAGAAAATCTGTCTCCGAACCAACAAGTTTGACTCAACTTCACGAACAGTAATAAGTTAACTTCAGTAAGTATTTTTTATCTTCAGATGTGAGATGAACATGAAATATGAAGGAGCAATGATACTAATATAACCCTTCCAATGTCCACCAATCAAAACTGAGAGACTGCAGGAGAGAGGGAAACTTGGTTATGGCAAGTAGGCTAGACTTAGTCCTTTTTTCTTTATTAGAACTGAAAATTTGGAGGCCACTAATTTGGGAAGAAGATGAAATCTCTTCACAACTAGCGTTTCCTAGTCCTAGGTTACGTATACATTTCCATAGCCTGGAGCAATTAGAGCCCAGTGAGGAAAGGTTATGAAAATGTTTTAGTTTTGCATTCCGAATGGTCTGAGTAGTCTTATTACGTAATTGTTTCTATTGGTTATAGAGAAGGTCGCTTTTGTCACGTCTGTACGAGCTATTCCATCTCAAATCGACCGAAATACAGTATAGAGAAAATTGACCTTACAATTTCTAAACACAATGAAACTTTTTTTGTACATAGAGAACTGTGATACAATGCTTTCTGCAAAGTTTGAGGCATCAGAACTTCATAGTTTTTAAATTTAAAAATATTTAAATTTATCGTATTTTCATAAAATTAGCAAATTTAAACTGTTGTAGCTCCGAAACCCTTTACCCAATGATCAAAATCATGGTTTATTTTGATGCTGAGAAATTGCAGTTTATATTGACATATAAACAGATTTTCTTACTTTTTATGGAAATGGAGAAATTTAGATTTTTCTTCATTAAGACGCCTTTGGCTAGGAAAAAATATTTTAAAAATATATAGTTAGATTCCGCATTGAAAGTACAAATAAACACATATTTTTTTACTGATGGTATGTTGATAAGAAAGTATTGAAAATATCAAATAAAGAAAATAAATAGTACGCGCGTGAACTAACCAGCTGTGAGACGGGAGCTAGCCGAGACAAGCAAGGCCAGGAGACAAACACGTAATGTGTCGTCTAGCAGTCATGGCTGTGCTAGCTTTATCACAGGTTTTCATAAACACAGGAGTAAAATGACGCACAAAGCTCGCTTATCTTCAGCTCTCGGCCAGTGAGTGCGGTACTGCACCGTTAAAGTCCAGGCGTGTGAAAATAATCTATTTAATGCCCTCGAAACTTATTGCCGAGCCATTAAGCAAACAATGCCGAATCCCTCTTAATAATGCAAGGTTTTTTCTCAATATTTTTTTTTGCCTAAGAGCAAGTAAAATCAGATTATCTGTCTCTCCGTGTACAATAAAAATAAGGATTACTTCTTAACATAACCTAGCAAATGTCAGCTTCAAAATGAGCTCCCGTTCAAAGTTCTGCAGTAAATGGTTCCAGAGTTCTGAGCGCTGAAAGAGGCTTGTTTTTATAAAATACGCTAAATTTGTCGCTCAATAATACGAAAACCGTTTTACTTTCGATAGTACATTTTTGAAAATGCACTCCCCTCAGCACCTTGTATAAGTAGGGAAAAAATTAGAGTATAAAAAATGCGAGGTTTTTTACTGATCGATTTCGCCCTACGCTCGGTAAGCCTCGTCCCTCGTCGCGTACGTCATCCGCTATCCAAGGTGCAGGAGGTTTCTTGGTGTACTTCTTTATTAGTGTTGCGTGCTTGTCATATATTCTAAGAATGTATTCGTTAAGTTGGCCAATATTCTCGTCAACAGAGTACGTTGTCCAAATATTATGCCAGGGGATTTGTAGTGCATCAGTATAGTGTCCTCTGGTCAATTCGTTTTAAGTCTCTCTCAGATACAAAAAATTACAGACCGGTCAGCCTCACCTCTGTGGTTTGCAAACAGATGGAACACTTGATTTCAGCTTATCTAAGGCAGCATTTGGATGACTCAAATTGGTTACATAACTGTCAGCATGGATTTCGGGGGCTATTCATGTGAGAGTCAATTAGTAACTGTATGTCAGGATTTAGAAGACGGAATAGATTCCAGTAGCCAAGTAGATGCAGTGATTATTGACTTTTCACGCGCATTCGATGTAGTCCCACACGATATATTGTTGGTTAAACTACAATCAACAGGGATAGACTCAAGAGTACTCCAGTGGATCAAGGAATTTTTAACTTGTCGCACTCAGAGAGTACGAGTGGGGGAGGAATTATCGAACCCAATTGAAATTACTTCCGGAGTCCCACAGGGGAGTGTCTTGGGGCCTCTCCTATTCCTGGCTTTTGTAAATGATCTGTCAGTTAATATCTTGTCTAGGGTTCGCTTATTCGCGGATGATTGTATGGTATACAGGGAAATAAAAAATTATGAAGATACTACTCTTCTTCAGAATGACCTCAATAGAATAAACGATTGGGCAATAGCCAACAAAATGAAAATAAATTCTCTCAAGAGCAAAGCCATCAGCTTTACAAGGAATAGAAATAAAATAATCGCATCGTATACGTTAGGGAGTGAAACCATTCCGGAAGTTAACAAATGTAAATACCTCGGAATAACATTTAGCAGCGATCTCGGCTGGGGGAAACACGTTACAGAAACAGCAGGAAAGGCATGGAGAGCGTTACACTTTGTGATGAGGGTGCTGAGAAAAGGCTCTGATAAATTCAAAGAGATTGCATATAAATCACTAGTACGTCCAGTAATGGAATATGGTGCTGCATGTTGGGATCCTTACAGACTAGAACATATTAAGACACTGGAAAAGATTAAAAAACGGGCTCTCAAGTGTTGTCGGAAAAATTCACCATTAAAATGGAATACACTCACGGACAGGAGAACGCGAATTCGATTATGCGCACTGTTCAAAACATACAGAGGTGAGCCTGCCTGGAGAGAAATAAAAAATAGGTTGCAGCCGCCAAATTACTCTTCAAGGAACGACCACTCATATAAATTGAGGGAAAGAAGACAGAGGACGGACACTGGAAAGTTTTCTTTTCTCAATCGTACTATCAGGGACTGGAATGCTTTACCTGCAGACTTACTAAAGGCTTTACCAACAACCAAAAATGTATTTAAAAATAGGCTTAAGGACTTTACTAATAGACAATAATTATACACAGTATTTAAATGGTGTAATTGATATTTTGTTATTGAAGTGTTTTATCAGTGAAGTGTGTAGTGTCAGTGAAGTGTGTTGTGTAAGTGAAACGTGTTCCTGTCAGTGAAGCTTTATAGTTTATAGTGGCAGTGCAAAGTATTTGAACAGTGAAATGTTTTTGAAGTGTTAGTGAAATCAGGATAGAATCAGTGAAATGTGTCGTAGTTCCAGTGCAGTGAGTGAGTTGACAGCGAAATGAGTGTAGTGTTGAAAGGTACTTGTGCAGATATGAACATATCATACTCGTGGGTTTTAGTTCGACATAGGTTTAAGGTACAAATTAGATTTACTTTAAATGTTATTTTAAGTGATCATGCTCATTTAATTTAGGATGTTCCCTATTATTATTATTATTATTATTATTATTATTATTATTATTATTATTATTATTATTGTTAGTATTAATTATTAGTATTATTATTAACTGTATTTTTAATTAATAAGTTTATTATTGTCATTATTGAGTGTAATTAGTTACCACTGCCACCGGGTATATACCCATTGCAGTGTGAATATAAGTCACGATATGATATAAATGTTGGTTCAGGGTTAGGGAATGTAATGGCGTAAGCTAGGTGCAGGATATCATGGGATGAATACCCGAAGCCGGGCATTGCCCGTGAGCTAAAACTCTTTCTGGATAGTTGGTAGCAATAATGTCAATCAGTGTTTCAGAATGCTGGGCAAGATGGGATGACGTTAACCCTGAGTTTGAAGATGTACGACTGTAGCTAGTATATCTATTTAGATTTTACATAAATTTCCATGTAAATGTAATACTATCCCATTAATACAAGAGTAACCGCGGGATATAGTATCTATATAATTCATACTTCATATTGTAATTAGGTTTGTTCGGTAACGTTACAACATTTTCTTTGCCGAGCCATAAAATTTGGTTTATTACATGCCATCTGTTAACTGCTGTTGGCGATACCAAATTGTTAATATTTTGTGCAATTTAATTTAACATCCATAGAGATTGATTGTTAGCACTACTTACTTGTGCTACATTTAGATAGGCCTATTTAAATATGTCATTAATCATTTGAGCTGCTCGGGTGAAGACAATGTTAAGTGACATTTTCACATAATTATATGTTATTCATGGAAACAATGTTATGTCACATGCTCTTTTCAGTGATATTTGTATTTTGTATGCGAGACGTTTTATATTGAAGTTCCAAATGTTGGCAAGTACATGTCAGTGCTACTTGAGCATGAGTTTTTCAAACATTAAAGTTACTGTTTTTTAAAATGTAGTTTTAGTCACTTAACATTGTCGTCATCTGAGCAGCTTGCTTCTGGAATAAATAGTAGTTTCAGGCTACTGAACCTCGCGAATTAAGGCTAAAACTCACTGATGATGTTCATAGCCTTAAAGAGAAAAATACTATTGCGACGTTGCCAGACTTATATTGCATATTCAACGAGCTTTCTGCTACAACTATTATGAAATCATTGGCTCTTAGGTTGCCTGGAGAACGAAATGTCACAATGTCACATTCATTAACAAAAAACTGGTACTTTCCTTCGCTTGGTGTTACTACCCGACTTACCAACTTGAAGCCTGTCTCTTAATTCGATAATATTTTCTAGGTCTGGGCGTGTGCAGATATTGTTCATCTATTATATACTTCCAATGGAAAGTATCGATACGTATTGTACAATGTTTGTCAGATTTAGTTGATGAATTACACAATATATTTTGCCATAACTTACACGTAAGGAATTAAGATATTAATAAACTTATATTCAAGATTTCAATACAATATCGTACTGAACTGTCGTGTGAAAGAAGCTGATTGGCCGTAACTCAAATGACAATGATCTTTGTTAAAATCGCATCAAGGTTAACTTGAAATAATGGTGGCATTTACGTCACAAAAAATATATAATGCAAAATAATAATAATAATAATAATAATAATAATAATAATAATAATAATAATAACGTTATCCTCTGATTGAGATTCTGGCTGATATATGTATCTATTACAAGGCAGTACATCTCACTTGTCGATATGTGTCAGAGGAAGAGGAATTGTTTGTGTGCATTTGAAGTCTGACTAGTGTAATATGTAGCTAGTCGGAGAGATATGCAATGGAGGGAGGAAGGAACTGACCACCCTATCCCATTATCTCCTGGCCTAGTTGCCTCATAAGTGGTGCCTTCTTGGTATCACTTGTGAGGTTCAGACCTGTCTTCAGTTGACTAAATAATAATAATAATAATAATAATAATAATAATAATAATAATAATAATACCTCTGATGGAGGTTTTGGCTGATATGTACATATATTATGAGGCAATACATCTTACTTGACGATATGTGTCAGAGGAAGAACAATTGTTTCTATACATCTGGAGTATGATTAGTATAATATGTAGCTAATCGGCGATGTATGCAATGGAGGGGGAAAGGAACAGGCCGCTCTACCTCCTCAATTGTGAGGTTCAGAACTGTCTTTCGATAGTTGACTAAACAACAACAATAATAATAATAATAATAATAATAATAATAATAATAATAATAATAATAGACTAATAATAATAATAATAATAATAATAATAATAATAATAATAATAATAATAAATCGGCGTAGAACTAATTGCTTCGTAAAAATGTAAATGTTTAACTTGCAGATAAATTACACTGGTCGACAATGAATTTTCGCCAAAAGTATTATATGTACAGTATGTTAGATATTGTTGCGCTGATTTCAGATCTGGTTTTACTTTTGTCATATCACAAATATTTGACTATAATTATTTGTTTACTATGCCACCTTTGCTTATCTTAAAAGTAAATAATTTGCATTAACGTTTTCGATACATTTGTATCATCTTCAGATGTGAAGTGTTAAATTAACATTTACAGTGAAACCTGCCTTTGCGGTCACTTCATTTAAACGGCCACCTGGCCAAAAGGCCAATTTTCTCTGGAACCAATTGGATTTGCCATAAGATCAATACAAATTGTCTCTTTGTTTAGCGGCCACCTCATGCTTCGGCCAGCGGCCGGGGTCTGTTTGGATTGGAACCTGACTGTAACAGTCACTGTCCAACAAAAAATTTTTTCACGGATACTGTCTGACCTATTTTTTTCGATGGTTAGGGGACAGACAGCAATATCACGAGGACAATAGCTAAGTGTACAACAGTACACCCTCCATATCTTGGGGTTAATTGGTTACTGTTTTATGACTTTTTTGTCACTTTCCACTCCGACCCTGTACAGCTATAAATTCTTACTTGTTTTTTAAGGATTGAAGCACGGACGTTTTCTATCGAAAATGTCACAGTATGTTTTAGGTCAGTAGTTAACCATTCGATTTTTTTTTTCCTCTTTCCATCTTTTTCTATTTGGACCAGCTTTTACGAATTTTTCTTCTTTTCATTCAGTTGATTCAGAGGAACTGTGACGTTAGTTTTAGAGAGAAATCATGTCTAATAATAAATCTAGAGTGATATTAAGTTTAGAGGTGAAACGAAAAATGATAGAAGAAAGTGAGAAAGGAACATCTGCGAGAAAAATTGCAGAAATATTGAAATGTGGAAGGACACAAATGCACGGTATAATTAAGATGAAATATTAAAAGAATGGGAGGAAAATATGCATGGTGGCCAAAAAAGAAGAGAGAAGCTGTGTTTAGTAATGTGAATGATTTCGTTTACGAATGGTTCAAGTGTGCGAGGGCGAAGAAATTGAGTTTTGAAAAGGCTAGTTGCAAGACTGGAAGAGGCTGACATTAATATGCACGAGTGTTGTACGCGCACAGTACTAAAAAGTCAATGCAATTCAGTACTTTCACGCTGATTCATAAAAAACCGCAACCTTAATCAAGCGGCCACCTGATAAAACGGCCATTTTACAAGGTAACTTCAGATGGCCGTTTTAGACAGGTTTCACTGTATAATGAAAACCTTGCGTATTAGATGGAACTTAATATGATGATTTTCGGGTCATGCTAGTGTGATTGCTTTGACTTAACTTAAGTTGATCTATGATATACATGCTATGTCAGGTTAAAATCACTTGCAGCTCATGTAGTATAATCTAAAAGATATAAAACTATTTAAGAATTGTATTCAACTATAAATGTAGTCATAGAAATATGAAAACCTTGTGGAAACACTTTAAAAAGTTTAAAAACACTTTGAACACTTGTTGGCTGTGTTTGCCGGTTTAGACTTCGTTGAATACGGCAGTTTCTGTTGATCTTGATGTTTGACAACGGACTAAAGCACAGTATCGTTTTGTCATTAACATGTCTATATTACACACCAGGAATCAAAATAACCAGTGCTCTAACATTAAACACTTTACTCTATGCCGATGATCAAGTCATAATTTCCAATTCAGAGGATAATTTACAAAGAGGATTGTATACATTAAATAAAATATTAAAAGATTTTGGGATGGAAATTTCAGCACAAAAATCAAAAGTAATGGCATTTTTAGGACAAGACCCAGTCAGAAGTAAGATAATACACAATAACCAATGCCACGAACAAGTGCAAAATTTCAATTATCTGGGTTGTAAAATATCTTATCAAAATGAAAAAGATGTGAACAAGAAAATTACCAAATTTACACAAATTCTAGGAATAATAAACAATGCATTAAAAGCTAAATTAGTACAAAAATCTACAAGAATAAAAATATATAATACACTAGGATTACCCACCCTTTTATACGGAAGCGAGATTTGGTCATTAAAGAAAAAAGACATGAACAGAATCAAAGCAACGGAAATGAAATTTTTGAGGAGGACAGCAGGATATACTCTTTTAGACCGAAAAAGGAATGAAGAAATTTTAGAACAATTAGAAGTAGAGTCAGTAGAAGAAAAAATCAGCAGATACAAATTCAATTGGCTAGATCATGTAAGAAGAATGGAAAATTCAAGAATCCCAAAAATTATGATGTAGTATAAACCTAGAGGACATCGTCGACCAGGAAGACCTTTAAGAAGACTGCTAGATGGGGCCGAAACAGGTCTACAGAGGCCTAATTCGTGAAGGATGATGATGATGATGTCTATATTATCTTCTTCTTCTTCTTCTGCCTTTCCAAGGATTGGGGTTTATCCCGTTCCGCGCCAAAGACATTATTCTTGAAACTGGTCTTTCCATTCGGTTTATAAAAGAAAGCTTGCTGCGGTAGTCTGTCAGGGGACATTCGGTTGACATGCTCTTGCCAGCTCTTTTGGTATTGAATTGCCTCTTGCACTATACTACTTCTTACACCCAGTGCCGCTCTTATGTCTGCACTTCTCACTCTGTCTCTTAGAGATACTCCTAATAGCCGTCTCATGAATCTCATTTCTGAGCTTTCAATTTTATTTTTGTCTTTTTTCCTCATTATCCAGGTTTCACTACTATAAAGTAACATCGGTTTCGATACTATGTTATGCAATCTGAGTTTGACCTCCTTCCTCATTGAATTTCCTAAGTATCTGTTAATACATCCATTTATTGAATTATATTTTATTACATTGTTGTCAAGATCTTGGTTCAAATTATATATGGATAGGTCGCATCCCAGGTATTTAAAAGTATTCACCTGTTCTATTAACTGATCTTTTATAACGATTTCAGCTCTTCTGTTGTATTTTCCTTCCATAGCCATTAATTTGGTTTTATTGATAGATATTTTCATATTAAAGGTTTCCAAAACTTTATTTAGTTTTGTTACATTCTCTTGCAGATCATTTTCAGATTCCGCGAATAAAACCTGGTCGTCAGCAAATAGTAGGGTATTTATTGATTTATTTAATCTTAATTTAATACTTTTAGGGTGTAAAGTTTGCCATTCCTGGATAATTCTATTTATATATATATGTCTTTCCCGGGGTAAAAGGCGGTCAGAGCGTGGTGCCGACCACACCACCTCATTCTAGTGCCGAGGTCATGGAAAGCATGGGGCTCTACCTCCATGCCCCCAAGTGCCTTCATGGCATGTTACGGGGATACCTTTTTTACCTATATCGAACAATATTGGGGATAGGCCACAACCCTGTCTGAGACCTTGATTAACTTATATTATTATTATTATTATTATTATTATTATTATTATTATTATTATTATTATTATTATTAAAATGTATGTTGTTAAAACGTTTCATCCAATTGTGGTCGATAAATTGATGTAAATCATAGATATATATTACTGATACAAGATGGATGTTGTCGAGTCCGTGAGTTTAGTACAGCCTTGCGTGTGGTTTGACGTGTGTTGAACTGCTCCTTCTTGTTGCTAGGCTAGTATCAGAACAGTGTATCTAATTTTCTCTGCGTGCCGTACTGTCGGTGACTCAGGAGAAGACGAGAGCGGACTGAGGAGGAAGGGATGTGAACAGATAACGTACGACAATACGTGCAATATTTGTACTGCAGTAAGCGGAAACATTAGGTCTCCTTCTGTTCAACTCAGCTTTAATTTCCATACGCATTGTTACTCATGTTTCCTGCACAGTAATAACCCGGCTACTGGGATGCTTATCTGAGCGATGTTTATAATAATCAACAGCGATAGTCAAGAAGGTCACGTTCTTTCCGCTCGTCTTCTCCTGAGTAACGGACAGTACTTATGTACTAGAGTTTATACTATTAAATTTCTTTAAAATAAATTTGACATAATGTGAGGGAAAGAAGAGTATACACATATTAAGTATAACCATTTTAATGAATAAATAATTATTCCTTTTTATAAATAGTAACAAAAAGAAAAAAAAACTATATAACATACGAAAGCGCTACAGATTAACTTTTATCCGCTACCTCAACCTCCCCAAATTTCCAAGAATGTGCAATTACACCCAGAATTGTGACACCAGTCTCATCTGTATTTTTCATTATCATCATCATCATCATCATCATCATCATCATCATCATCATGAATTAGGCTAAGTAGACCTGTTTGTGGCCATCATTTCTTTGAGGTGTGAAAGTGATATTGCTATTCCGCAGGCTATGTTGCTAGACTTACCTGTAGTGGGCCTGCCACTTTTCAGCCACTTGCCACGCTTAAAAATTTAATTACATTGTTATATTTCTTTAAAAATAAATTTGGCAAATTTTGTGTGGCATAAAATGTCTAAGCTAGGGAGGGAATGAATAGAAATGAATAATTGTCGCGAATGACTCATTTGACACAACTTTACATAGGCCCGGTTTCTCTAACCTTTGTTAAAATGCACCTAACATAGCGTTAATTAACTGTCAATTAAAAGTATGGATTGCTGTTAAAAATATTGCGTTTCTTCAACTTTACATTTCACATTTTAACATTCTGTTTGTTAACTCTCTGTTAGGACCAGAGATTCTAGAGTTTAATCATAACCTATAACCAAGTATAGGATCACTTCTGTTTTCTGAACTCTGACAATTGCGATTCTCGCTTGTTTCCGTTGTTTGATTCAGAGAGGATAGAAGTCTTTCTATTCTCTCAGGTTTGATGTCTGCTTCTTTCCTCGTCTGTATCACAATAGCGTGGAGCGGCGTATTGGTATTGCTGTTATGAAATGGAAAACACTGGATCAAAAAGAAATCGTGGGACTAATTTCTCTTCGTTCGAAAGAAACCTTCTGCTGGAAATTATTTCGCAGTGTAAACCAATTAATGAGAATAAACAAATAAACGGATATATGTTGAAAGCGAAAAGTGAGGCTTGGCAGAAAATAGCCTATAGCTTTGTATGAACTTCTGGTCTTTCAAATCACAGAAATCATCTTCTCTGTTTATGTATTCATGAATATCATTTTCTCGCTAAACTGGAGAATTCCCACGGTATCTTTGAACCGTGCCGTTACGTTTAGCACCAAATTTAAGTAAATACACAATCTCGCCAACATAAGAACACGACGTTGGTGTGTGGCGTCGTTGGAGGGAGAAATTTGTTTCTTTTCTCTCACTACCTCCTTCGTTCTGAACATTACTGAGAGATAGCACCACTGATAGCTACAAGATATATTTGCGCAAATATATTGAAGTAGATTACGTGACCTATTACGTGACTTAGATGCGAGTCTCGGGACAAAACAGTTTTGCTATATTTCTTTTTTTATTAAATGTTAATCACAGGAACGCCATTTCGTAATTTTATTTAAGAAACAAGCCAAACAAATCATCTTTGCATCAAAAACGGATGCTCCCTGGACCAAATTATCGTATTTTATAATTGTTTGAATGCAACAGAAGCCAGAAGTCTTGCACTTGACTAATGCAGTGAATTATTTAAGAATATAGTCGCGAATTTTACTACCACCATTTCGATTGTGTTTTGTTTGGCACGGCTCGGTACGGCCCGGTGACTAGTGGCCAGCGGGTAACGTCGACTATCGACATTGCTCTGCCGTGGGTATTATCCAGTTGTTCCCATTTTCTAAACAATCCAGATATATAAGTTCAGCATCTAACGCACCAGCCATATTGGATACTTCTATGCTAACAAAGAGTTAAATGATTTAACTGCATGAAATTGGGCAGTTGAATTAACATAGGTTTTAACAGCCTGTTAGTACTAACAGTAGTTGAAGAAATGCTTCAACTGTTAAGTTTACAGTTGAAATGGAATAACAACACTGTTATAATTTAACAAAGGTTGAAGAAACCGGGCCATAGACTAAAGAAACACAGAATGTTTAGTTGTTGCATAAAGTGTGTAATGGGAAAGTGTGTGCCACGCACATGATACCTGATATTTAATACATTGAAAATATTACCTCAATAGATGTCCACTCCTTCTGAGAACTCCTTTAACGCTGAAATATTTCTTATCTATTGTCACCATTAGTGCCACAGAGGAAGATCGGAGCACAAGAACAAGAAATAAATAAAGGATTACTAGAGGTGGAATGAAGGTGTTCGAAGGTCAAACTCTGAAACAAGTTCAGAGGAATAGAGATGTTTCCTGTTTATATTATTATGATGATATCAAGTTTACAGCCCGTCTTTCGGTGTTCACGTAGTCCCTGCTTGTCTCTATCTTAGCGGCCTGTACAGCAGGTGTTAAAGCTGTGTATTTTATTGGTTGCTGGGACAATAAAAGCACCGCTTACGAGACACACGGGCTATGATAAACATTGACCTTCCCTCGCAGGTCACGAGCTGTTTTGAATGACCAATACTTTTCTTCGCATTACTTTATTGGTTGAGGGAATTGTAGCATTTTATTGGTGCTTTGACGTTTCACAGTTTTAATAACTTAAGGCTTCTATTCCTAACTTGTTTTCTTTTAGCCATAAATAAAGAATAAGTTCATCTATATTTAGACTGCTTTCAGAAATGAAAATCTTAAAATATGAGGACAAAGACCCGATCACAGTTCAATCACTTTCGAGAGGTTTCTCTGTGAGGAAATGTTGGTTCGACTCTCTTTGGACAGTTCGGCAATGGAAGGTTGCGATCTGGAAAGTCAATACTGCACTGATGCTCATATTGGTTCATAGAGATTTAGGACTATATTACAAAAAACCTACGTTTTGTAAGTGGATGCTCGCTATTATACAGAGTGTCCAAGAATAAATGGTGGGGTTTTACGAGTCCACTGTGAAGCATGTATTGTGTTATGGATTGAAGGTGCTTCTGATTAGTTCAGTGACTCAAACAGTTTCCAAATAACGTTATCAATATAATACAAATATAAAGATAGACCCCCAACTTGAATATTTTACGAATTAGCAATTAAATGTCATTTTTTTACATTCTGGAATATATATATATATATATATATATATATATATATATATATATATATATATATATATATATATATATATAAATAAAACAGTGTTTCAAAAATACGGGGCATAATTTCAGGTATGTATTTCCCACATGTAGACAATCAAAATTGTTCATTACAACATGTGTCCGGAAATGCTTCATTTCCGAGTTATGGCCTTCACAACATTGAAATTCACCGGAACGTTTTTCTTTCCGCAGGTCGTTGTCATTACAGAAGATGTTCAAAATGTCCACCTCCTGCTTGAATACAGACCTCACATCAATGTCTCATTGACCTGCGAACACGATCCCAAACTCCAGGAGTATTGCGTATGTCCTCAGAACATGCCACAATTCAATTCCGAAGGGATTCCAACAGTCTCAGACAGTCGTATGAGGAACATTGACTTGCAACGCTACCCTTCGTGTGCTGATAGAAGGAGTCATGTTCACAGCCTCCAGAATCTCCTCCTGTACTTCTGGAGTTGTAGATCTTGGTCGTTCCCTTCCCAAACCAGAAGAGTTAAATTTTCCATACTCGCACAGACGGTAATGGAGACGTACAAATGTCTTCCGATCTGGATATTGTCGCTGTGGGTGCCTCTCCTGGTACAAACGACGAGCCAGCGCAGCATTGCCGTCCGCCTTACCGTACATGAAGTGTATCTCTGCCAGCTCTTGATTTGAATACATGTCGCACAGTCTAACGCCTACACAACACTGAATGTAACCTTCGCCTCGGAATGAACTGTCAGAGTGCCCTCTTAATGTCTCCTTTGACGGCAACGACCTGCGGAAAGAAAAACTTTCCGGTGAATTTCAGTGTTGTGAAGGCCATAACTCGGAAATAAAGCATTTCCGGACACATGTTGTAATGAACTATTTTGATTGTCTACATGTGGGAAATACATACCTGAAATTATGCCCCGTATTTTTGAAACAGTTTTCTGCTCAACGGCAGGTCTTTCAAAGCAAATCCAGCAATATCAAATCTTTCCTATTTTCTGCCTTCCTCTTAGCCTCCGCATATGACCCATGTATCTTAATGCTATCTATCCTCTGATACCTTCTTCTGCCGCGAACCTTTCTTCCGTTCACTATCCCTTTCAGTGCATCCTTCAGTAGACAGTTTCTTCACAGCCAGTGACCCAACCAATTCCTTTTCCTCTTCCTTATCAGTTTCAGCATCATTCTTTCTTCACCCACTCTTCCCAATACAGCTTCATTTATTATTTAGTCTGTACATTTCACACGCTTCATTTTTCTCCATATCCACATTTCAAATGCTTCTAGTCTCTTCTCTTCACTTCGTCGTAATGTCCATGTTTCCACTTCATACAATGACACGCTCCACACAAAGCACTTCACTAGTCTCTTCCTTAGTTATTTTTCCAGATGTCCGCAGAAGATGCTCCTTTTTCTATTAAAAGCTTCTTTTGTAATTGCTATCCTCCTTTTGACCTCCTGACAACAGCTCACATTACTGCTTATAGTACACCCAAATATTTATGTATGGGTATGGGTATGAGTATGGTTTATTCTCACTCAAACTTTTGGTCCTGCTGGCCCTTCACTTATATAGTATTCGGGCCAGCAATCCCTTCCATATACTATTTACAACTTGTACAATACTCGATGTTAATGACCGACATCTCTTCGTCGTTTAAAATTCACCCACTAAGTCTTTCATGTTCGTTCACCACTTCCTATATTTATGCGTTTATTAAATATTCCTTCTTTCCCTCTACTCCTACTTTCTACTGTTTCCTATTCCTAATAACAACGTAACAATTACTTTTTCTATTCATCATTTTCACAGACCAACTTATTTAACATATCACTACAATCATTTACTGTACTATAACTAAGCCTACCCTCTATAAATATTTATATATGTGTATATATACAGTATAACTTATATATAAATGTTATTACTTTCACTTAAAACTGTGCGTTTTTCACTCCTAAGGCAGAGTTATCACTAGCACTAGCACTTTCATTCCACTACCACCACCGCTATCATCACTAGCACTTTCATTATCTCCACTCAATAGAATTATTTCGTCCACTATTACAGAGGCAGATGACAAGTTTGGAGTTACTCGCTCCCTCAACCATTTCTCGGTGGTAGTCACCAGTATATAGTTGAGCCACCTTTATACATGACAAGATCACCATCAAGAAATGCAGTTTCCATATCTTATATAGGGGCTCACAACAGAACGGACCAAGTCCACCAGTGGTCAGTTTGTGGATTAATACAATCTCGGATGAAGAAAACTTAGATTTATTCATTGCCATAACAAACGAAGTCCGTAACTCATTTGTTACTGCATAGAGGGCAGTATTTGCTATGGAAGGTGAAGGTTGCTAAGCGTGAGCCAGGAACTTTAAGACTCAATATCTCAGAACTATTCCAGAAGGACTTGGTCCACTCTGGTTGTGAACTCTCAATTATGCTATTATAAGCCTTTAGGACTTGTTTCCTTCTAATATCTTTCCCTTTCTGCCATCATTTTTGGAAAGTCAAATCGATGTCTATCCAAGACTTAAATAGATAAAATACAGTGTGTCCACCATGAACCTGACACATTTCATTTGGCTGCCAAAAATCAATGAATGGAAATAAGTTGGTAACATGCATTGCAATATGTAGAGAAACTGTGGAAATTTCGTTGGCTATTTTTAAAAGCCCTCGCGAGAGGTTGTACGTGGCGCTGCGGTAGCTTAAGTCAAAATGGCGACAGCGCAAGAGCGAGCACAAGCGATCTGGTGGTATGCTGAAACAAATTCAGTGATTCAAGTGCAACGCAACTTTCGGCGCGTGTTCCAGAAGGACCCACCATCACGGAACACCATTAAGACATGGAAACAGCACTTTTTGGTAACGGGAAGTGTGGTGAAATTGCATGGTGGCGGTAATTGCGCGTATCAGAGGAGCGTGTAGCAGCAGTGAGACAGGCGTATGAACGAAGTCCACGCAAGTGAAATTAAATGTGTGGTGCGGATTGATGCACAATTTGATCTTCGGCCCCTTTTTCTTTGCAGAACAAACAGTTACGCGCAATACCTACCTCGACATGTTGGATCAATTTGTTGTGCCTCAGTTAATGCATTTGCAGACGAACGTCATCTTTCAACAGGACGGCGCCCCACCACATTGGAGCCTGATCGTTCGAGAATTTCTCGACACACAATTTCCCGGTCGCTGGATTGGGCGTGATGGACCGACAAGATGGCCACCTCGATCACCGGATATTACCCCTCTAGACTTTTTCTTGTGGGGGATATGTCAAGAACAAAGTGTATACAGGCCACAAAATTCGTGACCTTCAACTGCTACGCGGCCGCATAAGAGATGCCGTCAATTCCGTTATGCCCGAGATGCTTCAGAAGACCTGGCAGGAAATTGAATTCAGGTTAGATGTTCTTCGTGCAACGAGAGGATCTCATGTTGAGGTGTACTGATTTTTTTAATAGAACTTGGTGAGTTACTCTTGATATTGCATGCATTCTTTTCTTTTTACCCCAAGCAGTATGAATTATACAGCAATTTCAAATGTGTCAGGTTCATGGTGCACACCCTGTATTTCTTTGCTCTGCTCTAAAGCGTTTAACTTTTGTGATATTCCTGCAACGCCAATCAATAATGTTCGGTCTTTTTCAAATGAGTCTTCTATCCTGTAATCTCTTCCGCAGAAATTCCATGCTTTTTAGCATAGTATTAAAAAGCATTACAACCTTTTGCTATTTCTCTTCCCATAAACGCAAACTGTAACGTTGCACAGAGGCAGAGATTTAATAAAAGATCTGTACAGACTATGTAGCGGTAATGTTTTTTGAACAGATGATAGACCCTACTGAATGTTATCTCAGGTCGGCATATCGCACGCATAGGCCACGAAGTTACCTTTCCCTAGCCCCACTTCTCCGCTCTCAGAACTAGCTACTAAACGTGGCCTTAACAGTAAGTGCCCTTGTTGGTCTCAGGTTAATATGACACAATGCTTTTTCCAGTAACGAAACGTTACCAGAAATCCATACCCAGTTTCTATTTCAGAAGGATAAGCTTACTTTCTAGCGCAATAATTAATAATATATCCCTATTAGAAACAACAACCAAATTTCTTGGCTTAAAAATCGATAATGTGTTAAATTGGAAAAATCATATTAAAGAAATTACCCCCAAACTAAATTCAGCTTGTTTTGCTATTAGATCTATGCAAAAGATAGTAAATATCAATACCTTAAAAACAATATACTTTGCATACTTCCAGTCAGTAATGAGTTTTGGAATAATATTGTGGCGAATTTCCACAGATAGTAACAATATATTTCTATTACAAAAAGAGTAATTCGAATAGTAGTAGGTGCCAAATCCAGGGAATCGTGTAGGACTATTTTCAAAAAACTACAAATAATGCCCATGGCGTGTCAGTATATCTTTTCATTAACAATCTTCCTCGTATGTAATCGTGAAAACTTTGTAACTAATTCAACAGTTCATAGCATAAATACACGTCAAAAAATGACTTTCATACTCCATCGGCAAGTCTATCATGCTATCAAAAAGGAGTGCGTTATATGGCAGTAAACATTTTTAGTAGTCTCCCTATCGATATAAAAATGAAACTCAAAACATAAAATTATTTAGGGCCAAATTAAAGAAGTACCTAATTTCTCACGCCTTCTATTCTGTAGGTGAATTCATGGTGAATTCATGACATTCAATAACACTTCATGAAATTGATACTAAAACTTTGTGTTGTACTAGTAGACTATATTGTAAAGCTCGTCTGTTTATATTTCATCTAGACTGTGACTATAAATTAAAACTTTATAATAGTATTAAGTTTTTTGACTTGTTCCATATTCTAGCTGTAAGCAATGTATGAATACCATGGAATGTTAATAAATACAATACAATACAATATACTTTAGAGCTGGAATTCAAACTTGATTCACTGTATTTAAAGTTCGTTATAGTCTACTCAATTTTTAAGTAATTTTATGACTTGGTATGCTTTATGTAGTTCGTTTCAAGCAAATAATTCCTTTCCTTGTCTCAACGTGACTTGTTTTGTCTTGTTCGTGTATTATATAATATATTCTCGTCTCGTCTTCCTACGTTCTGATCACAATAATTTACACGGCTTGGAATGGACGTCTCGGGTGGCTGTCGTTCTTGTTTTTCTGTAGAGGAATCTAATTCCCATTATAATTTTGAGGCTACATTTATTGATCTTATACTTTACGCGACCTCAATAACACGGCTTCCGTCCTCTTGTGGTTTCGCAATATAAAACAAGTTTTTTTTGAGATACGAAAGAACGTGGGAGGAGTGCATATGAAATGGACGGTATTATGGAGGCATATTTTATCAGCCTTCAAACCCTATACACCATCAACTGTATGAAACTGCGCCTATGTATGCATATTCATAATACCGCAGGAGACTTAATGGTTGCTGGCTATAACGGAACAAGAACGAGGTCTGAGGTCTGAAAAATTTTACGATCCTTGATCATTTGAATTTCATTATATTATTTTTCTTCTTCGTCTCTTTCCACCTGTTTTACATCTCTTTCCCTAACTAGCTCTTTTTAGACTTTTATTATTTTTCTCTTGTTCCTTCATCTCTTGTTGTTTTGTGTCCCATCCCTTTCCTCTTGCCCTCTCACCTCTTCCTCTATTTGTATATTCTCTTTTACCTAATACTCTTTTCCTGCTGCAGTACTACCTCTTTCACCTTTAACTTTTTTTTTCCGTAGATCTCCATTCGTCTTTCGCACCTTCATTTTTTGCATGTTTAGTTCTTGTTCATTTTTATTTAGTTTTTTCTTTTTCTTCTTTTCTTCAAGCTTCTTATCTTTCTTTTCATCTTGCTCCTTTATCCCTAGTGCTTTATTCTTACTCTTTTTCTTCTTCCCCTTTGTCTCTTGCCAAATTTTCTTTTTTTTCTTTCTGTTTCTTTTTTTTCTTATCTTTCTCTCCTCCTTTGTTCTTCACCTATTCATCTTGCCCCTTTTCCTCTTCTTTTCTTCCTGGTCTTTTCTCTTTTGGTCCTTTCATCTTTGCTCCTTTTCTTTCTGTCCATTTTTTCCTTGCCGCTTTTCTTCTTCTTCGTTTCTTGTTGAAAATTTTTCTTGCTTCCTTTCTTCATCCCTCTTTTTTTCTGGCTTCTTTCTTTCTACTCCATTCCTTCGTATTTTGATTCTTGCCCTTTTTCTTCTTATCCTTTATTGTTGCTCCTTCCTTATTCCTTTTAACCTTATTTTTCTACTTTATTTTTGTTTTTTTATCCATGTCTTCCTGCTCCTTTTTCTTGTTGCTTTTTTTCTTATTTTTCTATTCTTCTTATCTCTTTCCTACTTACCCTTTTCTCTTCTTGCTCCTCTACTTTTTGTCCCTTTCCTTGTTACCTCTTTTTGTTCTCGTCCCATTTCTTTTTACGCCTTTCTTCTTGCCCCTTTTTTCTTTCCCATTTTTCTTTGTCATTTCTCTTCTTACTCTCTTTCTTCATGTACTCTTTTCTCTTGCCCGTTTCTTCTAGCCCCTTTTTTTCGTCCCTTTCCTTCTTTCCCCTTTCTTGTTGCCCCGTCCATTCCCACTATTTTCCTTCTTCCCTCTACTTCTCTTTTTCCACTTGTTCTCTTATTTCTTGCTCTTGTGGCTCATTTTCCTCCTGCTCTTTTATCTCTCCATTCTCCACAATTTACAGTTTTCTTCTTACTCTGAGTTAAGAAAGATGCTTCAGTCTAAATGAAGAATTCGGATTGCAGAAAGCAGGAGAATATTATTTCCACGCTTCTTTGGGATGTTAAGCGGATCATCTGCACGTTGACACGGTGTGTCATGTGATAAAACTTATTTTTAAGCCATTAAGTCGATATGTAAGGGATAGAATCACACCACCTGAACTTCTGTCTCGATGAAGACGTAATCGAGCCAAATGGTCGGTAACCAATGCAGCAGCAGCAAGTTCCTTCTTTTTATTCCTTCCACGCCGAGAGAAACAAACCGAAGAAAAATAACAATCCAGTTGTATCACTCTTGTGATTGCACCGGATGCGGTTTCTGTTCTTCATTGGCAATTATTACGACACACGGCGTCATACGCGGTAACATTTCGCCGATTCAGTAGACCGTGGAACGCCCAAAGTCAAGATCTCTGCTAAACTTGGAGGCGATGAACAAACTGCGGGTTACTTTTGTGTACCTGCCCATTAAGATTACATAAATATTGCTGCCGTAACTATGTAGCTTTGCCCATTAACGTTGTATAAAAATCGGTGAAATTCAAGTGCACGCATAGGCTATTCTTTGAGTACTTGTTCAGCAAAAGATCAAATTCAACATTCTGTACATAATTATGTATGCAACTACGCCTCAAAAATTGATTTTCAGTGTCTGTTACAGTTGTATACTTTTAAGACGAAAACCTTATTAAGAGCCTGTCTTTAGACATCAAAATGCCAGAGCATATTGTAAATTTTACTGTTCCTCTTTTAGTCATTATGTGACAGCCTGGATCATCTTCATCATTATCGAGCCATATTAAACATAGCGCTTCCGTTCTTGTGTCGAGCATGATGTCAGACTTCCACATGCACTAACTGATAACGCGAGGTGTAATAGAGAGCTACACCATTTTACATTTTAAGAATAGCCTAAAGTACAAAATATGTTGCATTATATCTCTGCAGATGAGTGACCTTTAAATTTCAAGTGGTTTATCTTTATCGTGGGCGTCAGAATACTAAAAGCAAAACAAAAGATATATCTGATTGTCTTCATTCCACTCCTTGTTCGAATGTAAGGTGAGAATTTAGATATACTTCACAAATTAGTACAATCTTTTGCTATCTCTCTTCCTCCCACCGCAAACTATGACGTTGCACAGAGGCAGAGATATTAAAAAAGATCTGTACACTAATGTAGTCGGAATAGAATAATGCTATACTATACTATATAGAGTAAACAGTACTTCATAGTAGCAAATCCATATTTTTCCAGAGACTAAAAACAATTGACTTCATCCCCGCGCCAGTATGACCGGTAGGAGCACTCTATACCTGCGAACTTTGAATATGTCCACAATCTCTTCTACAGTGATGGACCGCTCACTATCCCTAATCTAGGGCCTAGTCCTTGATTTTAATTTATTTGCTTTCGAGTTCAACACTGCAGCCACACATTTTATTTTATACGTTGATCTGTGTAGCTGGCGCTACGTGGCTCACTGCAACCGAAAAAATTTAAAATTGTAGACATGAAGTAAAATATATTTATATTGTACAGTACTCAACTAAACATACTTTTAGAGATGGATAGTTCTATAGCGTGGAAAGTGAAAAGAAATGGAGGGGTGGACATTATTTACTGCAGTTTCCTAGAAATACTAACTACTCTTAGAAGAAATGTACGCTTCGTATAGCGTGAATGCAATAATTTGTTGTGCAGTTTTCTGTATCATATTTATTTCTTCAGAACGCTTGTTCAGATTAAAGAGCTTACCTACCTCTTCTTTCCGTTAATAAATTTCTTTCTTCTAGTCCTCTCCTCCCTCTTTCCTTCCTACTACACCTCTTTCTGCTGTAGGCCCCTATTTTACCTCAGTGTCCTTCTACAGATTCACAATTAATTAAAATAACAATCAAAAACAAAAATCTCAACATTCAAAGTGCAACAACTTGTAGGACTTGCCAAGCCAAGGAATGTATCTTGAAATTGGTATTCCTCCGGCTGTAACACAAACCGCCTCAGATCTATTCCAGTTCGTTGGACTTGACCAAATCAGTTCTCTGAAGAAGGTGAATTATAGTGACAATTTTTTGTTGGCCGTGCATTCAGTTAGCAGGTCGAATATTAAAATTTAAATATATGATGCTAGGAAGCAGTTCAGCGTTCAGAGTGCTGGCAGCGATCCTGTGGCTGGCGTGTAATAACCTTCACCGACCCAAACGCCTCGAATACATTCGAGAACCTGTCGGAGGGGCTCAAATTGTAGGCCTACTTTCCTGCTTATGGCTGAAGGAGAATCAGTTCACAATGCGTTCAGTATTTTACACAACTTTATCAACAGTAATCTCACTAGAGGTTTTGATTTATCTAGAGAAAATCAAAACTCGAGTGGCATTTAATTGACTATTACACGATTAGAAGAAAGTATATAAAGATTAGAAGTAACGAAGTACTCTACTACAATATAATATTGACTTACGAAAATACTGAACTGTCTTCAAATGTATTATTGTACCATTGTATTCCGCTAGATGGCAATAGTGTGTTATGAATAGCTGTTTTCTTGTTATCAGTTGTGCCAACTATAGAATCTTCATTGAACTCTGTGGAGGTTACTAATCAAGAAGGCTTTGTTGATTCAGTTTCATTTTTATTAAAACAGTTGCATTCCACTTCAATTATCCTGATCCCAGTAATCAACGTCACTTGACAGATGATTTTCAATAAATCTTAGCATTAAACAATCTCTGTGACGTGACTATTCCTAATATCATATAGCAGAAGTTATAACATAACCTAAATAATATAAACAAGTGTTAGAAAAGTTTCAATTAGGGATGATGAAATAAACAAGAAACGTTTTAATTAACGGTGATGAAATAAAAATAAACATGAATAATTTAAAAGGAACAATTATTGAAAGTACAGTGTTCAAATTTGAATGTTTTAGTGGTTGGTGGTTCAGTTGGTGTTATATTGGACGTGTGCGTAAAAGTGGAATTCGTTGATGTACATGGTGTATTCCTCAACTTATTCACGATTTCCGAATGGTGCTCTTCATTTATTTGTAAATAGGGTTTCAGGGAAAATGCATAGCTATGACCAGTGATCTTTATTAATTCTTGTTCTTGAATGCCAATGCGAGTCATATTTGAAAGTGCTGTGTATCGACTGGAGTGGTTTGTAATTTTTTGTTTTTGTTTTTTTTTTTTTACGTCCAAACCAATGCAGTTTGAAATGTTGGCAAACAAAGAAACAAATGCTAGGGTAGTGATAAAAATAAACAAATGCTAGGGACGCGATAAAATTAAACAAATGCTAGGGACGCGATAAAAATAAACAAATACTAGGGACGGGATAAAATTAAACAAATGCTAGGGACCCGATAAAAATAAACAAATGCTAGGGGACGCGATAAAATTAAACAAATGCTAGGGTAGTGATAAAAATAAACAAATGCTAGGGACGCGATAAAATTAAACAAATGCTAGGGACGCGATAAAAATAAACAAATGCTAGGGGACGCGATAAAATTAAACAAATGCTAGGGTAGTGATAAAAATAAACAAATGCTAGGGACGCGATAAAATTAAACAAATGCTAGGGACGCGATAAAATAAACAAATACTAGGGACGCGATAAAATTAAACAAATGCTAGGGACGCGATAAAAATAAACAAATGCTAGGGACGCGATAAAAATAAACAAATGCTAGGGACGCGATAAAATTAAACCAATGCTAGGGACGCGATAAAATTAAACAAATGCTAGGGACGCGATAAAATTAAACAAATGCTAGGGACGCGATAAAAATAAACAAATGCTAGGGACACGATAAAACTGTGCGATAAGCACAGTATTGTTTATATTGTGTATACCACTGCCACCGGGTGCTTGCCCACTTGCAGTGTAAATAAATACATACATACATACATACATACATACATACATACATACATACATACATACATACATACATACCACTGCCACCGGGTGCTTGCCCACTTGCAGTGTAAATACATACATACTTACATACATACATACATACATACATACATACATACATACATACATACATACATACATACATACATACATACATACATACATACATACATACATACATGATGGGTTGAAAAACGTCCTTTCGTACCGTTTTATTGGTCAAAAGTAGTATGACGTAGTAAAAGTGTAATAGTCATAGCTAATACCCTTTATGAACTTGAAGAAAGAAGTTCAAAACAAATGAAGCAATGAAGTTGTTTTATATCTGAAATAAATGTTCATATGTTACGGTTTCTTGTGGTTACGTTATGTTATATCATGTCATGTCATGTTAATATTGTGATGTCATATCTCATGTTAGGTAACACATAAGCCACATATAGGCCTACTCAATATCTTTTGCCTCATATTTGATATCAGATATCCCCTTCCCATAGCTATTACAGGGTACCCCGTAGTCTTGCCATACTTTCTTTATCTCGCATTCCATAAATCATAGCCGAGGGTTTATGTCATTATGCCCCTCCCCATATCCAACTTTAGATATCCTATATCTGGTATCCTGTATGCCACAGATTCTGAAACTTTGCGATCTTTGTCTGGGCGTCGCGGCTGTAAGGGAAAACAGAAATGTATAATGTATAGTGAAACGCAACATGCAGAATTTCAGTATGTGTACGTGTATGTATTTTTTTATATAAAATACCACCAAATCGAATTTGACATTTGTTTTTTTTTTTTTTTTTATTTTGGGTACAGGATGTCGCACGAAAAATGTGTACATGTCAAGAGCGATGCGTCTTACAAAGTTCGAGAACTCCTGCTACAAATACAGAATGTTTCCGAGGTGGTGTTACAAACTTTCAGGGATGATAGCGAAGGGCACATGTACCAATTTGAGATAAGGAACCCTGGTCCGGAAATGACTTGAGTCGAAAGTTACAAGCAAAAATAGTTGTGTGGAAATGGAATTGTAATTTGGCACCACGTGCCCTTCTTCCCTTAACTTTTGGAACAGTCGTGGAAAAATGATATGGGCCGGATGTCTCCTACGTGGGCACTTGTCCCGATACAATCTGTGAGCTTGTCTACTGTTCCCATTGGCTCATCCATATTCGAAAATCAGGTCTGCATATCCCGCTCTCGAGTACTCCTACATTTCACTAGGACTGATCGACTGGACACTGCAACTTGTACACATACACTGCTGTCTACAGACGTGAATATCACGTCACACATTATGCTATCTGCATTGCTTTAGTGTAGTTTCCTGTCCCCACTCCTCAGACAGCGCACTGAATGGAATACTGTAAGTAGACAACGTAAACAACGTTAGATGAATACAGTATGTGTAAGATGTACAGATAAATACACATAAATAAGGTGTACAGAGGAATAAAATTATTTCATTTCCACAGAACTATTTTTGCTTGTAACTTTCGATTCGGTCATTTCCAGACCAGGATTCCTTATCTCAAATTGATACATGTGCCCTTCGCCATCATCCCTGAAAGTTTGTAACACCACCTCGGAAACACCTTGTATACTGTGTCCAATATCTCATATCCCCATATTTAAAGTTCAATGTCTCATATTTCATCTCCGATACCGCTTATTCAACATCCAGCATTCGATTTCTTGTTATCCTATATATCACATCACATACGAATATCTCCTGTTTTATATTTCATATCTTATCCAATATTTCAAACGTTTTTAGTTCATATCCCATATATTATTTTAATGTACCGAAGTACATATTATATTTCCATGCAGATATTCTGCGTCATCATACGATGAAAGAGTAATGGAACGGAGAATATCTGCATGGAAATATCATATGTACTTCGGTACATTAAAATAATATATATGATATGCGTAAATCACTTCGTGATTTAAGACGGCGCTTATTCCGTCGGATCCCGGCCAACTAGTCACTCATATCGAGTGCACCTCAGCACATGTGTGGACTTCGGTCCTGCGTTCATAGACATCTATGACGTAGTGCAGAGGGCGGCCACTAGAGGGAAGCCAAGAGTTGGAGCTTAATCTGAGACGATTCTAACCGGCGTCGGAGTTGTATCCGGTGTGGCTTAGTGGATAAAGCATCAGCACGTAGAGCTGAAAACCCGGGTTCAAGTCCCGGCGCCGGAGAGAATTTTTCTCCGTTCCATTACTCTTTCTTCATATCCCATATTCAATATTATATTTTTCATTACCACATCTGACATCTCATCTGCTGTCTAATATCTCATTAGTCTCATCTCACAGGCGATGTCATGTCCTATTACATGATTCCCGATATCTCAAATCTCATAGACCTGCCCCATATTCGATATTTCGTATTTTACAGCTCATAAGTATCTCATAATAACTAATACAATTCTACATACAACATTCCACTTACTAGATCTCATTTCCTGTATATTATATGAAGAAGCATTTTATGTCATAAACCATATACGTACTAATTACTTAATATTTCATATTCCATAAATTTGGAACAGGAAGATGTTCTTACAGTTTGTATTGTAAACCTATATTATATATTATTACTGGACCCAACAGTTAGATTTGAGATGAGCCAGACCCAACCATCCGAGGTCAACAAAGAGAAACAACAAATTTATGAGCCTACTATTCTGTATTTTCGAGAAAAATATCAGATGGAAGGCACCTGGGAAGTACATGGTTTAATGATCGGAGCGAGGGGCACCTTCCCACGATCAACTGTAAACACTATCAAAACATTTGGAATTCATGACATCATTCCAAAAATAATTACTTCAACCATTAAAGGGTCTGTGGCAATTCTGAGAAATCATTTATACGGAATATCATAATCCCCCTTTTCTATTCGTTAGTGCGTGATTGTTACAATATATGTACAAATTTATTATTTCTTAAACTTAAGCTCCTAGTTCACATTTCAATTTGGCTCATCTATCTTACTGTAATCATTACTATTCTTATATGTGTGTTATTCTGTGTTTTTGGCAACCCAGGATGCCTGGGCAGACTATTTCTTGAAATAAATTATATATATATGTATATATATATATATATATATATATATATATGGAATCTCAAATCCATATACCGGATATCCCATTTCTGCATTCCAAATCGCATATTAACTTATATAATAATAATAATAATAATAATAATAATAATAATAATAATAATAATAGTAATAATAATAAATTATTCATTTAATCTGACATAGCTAAGGCCAGTAGGCCTTCTCTTCCGCCCAGCCAGACTCTAATTCTAATTAAATACATTTGCTTACATAGTTATTACATTAATATCTAGATCATAAAACAACATGAAAGCAAATAATGAAAATTGGATAACTAATGTTAGTGTGACATATATTACCTCATAATCGATAATCCGTAACTCGTATTCATTATCCAGGATTTGATTTACTCAGCTATAACATACCGACTCCCAAATACGACATAGGCATTAGGCCTACGATATCTAATATTTCACCTCTGCCTGTTCCATTTTTACGTTCTTCTCTCCTTATCTCGTGTTTGGCTTCTTTCTGCCCCGCTATTTTCATTCTAACATCGTTTTCCTTTTGCTTTCTAGTTCGTTATATTTCTGTTTCAATTAAGGCTTGTATGAAATAGTCTTCTATTACTTTAATCGCTGCTTTATTATTTCAGAAATTGTCTGAATTTACCTGAAATATACTGGATTTTCTCATGTCAATGCTTTCTCTTAGATTCCACCCACTGCTTGAATAAATTTCGCTTTTTAAACTTGTAATTAAGCAGTACGAACTTTCCTTCTTCATTGCGTATATCAGAGAGGGACTACACTTCTTAAACTGCCTATACTTGTAATGCTAGGATTTTTACAAAGAAAATCCGGTCTCTCAAAAATACTTTTGAAGTACCGGTAGTGGAGTTCCTACAGACAGCTTCTGTCTTACGATGCAACATGTGCAAACTGCATTCGCAGTGCACTGCTGACTATAGCATTTTATTTCACAATAGAACTGAACTATGATAAACGACTTATCGTGTGTCCATTACAGGCGTAAGCGAAACAGGTTTACTGCCATTCAAAAACGAAATGTATGAGTGTAATAACTTGCAATGCAGGAGTTCTAAAGGCGGAGTTATTCTACAGGAAACCGTCTTACTGCTGCGTTTCCTCCAAATCTTGTTAATGGGATCAGAACAAGTTCTTTAGTTGTACATTTAGCCCTTATTTGTAAACACTTTGGCCACGCCACGGTAATTATACACAGTATGTAAAGGGTGTAAATGATATTTTGTTATTGAAGTGTTGTATCAGTGAAGAAGTATGTCGTGTCAGTGAAGTGTACTGTGTAAGTGAAGAATTATGTTGTGTCAGTGAAGTGTGTTGTATCAGTGAAGAATTATGTTGTCAGTGAAGTGTGTTGTATCAGTGAAGAATTATGTTGTGTCAGTGAAGTGTGTTGTATCAGTGAAGAATTATGTTGTGTCAGTGAAGTGTGTTGTATCAGTGAAGAATTATGTTGTGTCAGTGAAGTGTGTTGTATCAGTGAAGAATTATGTTGTGTCAGTGAAGTGTGTTGTATCAGTGAAGAATTATGTTGTGTCAGTGAAGTGTGTTGTATCAGTGAAGAAGTATGTTGTGTCAGTGAAGTGTGTTGTATCAGTGAAGAATTATGTTGTGTCAGTGAAGTGTTGTTCAGTGAAGTGTGTTGTATCAGTGAAGAAGTATGTTGTGTCAGTGAAGTGTGTTGTATCAGTGAAGAATTATGTTGTGTCAGTGAAGTGTGTTGTATCAGTGAAGAATTATGTTGTGTCAGTGAAGTGTGCTGTATCAGTGAAGAATTATGTTGTGTCAGTGAAGTGTGTTGTATTAGTGAAGAATTATGTTGTGTCAGTGAAGTGTGTTGTATCAGTGAAGAATTATGTTGTGTCAGTGAAGTGTGTTGTATCAGTGAAGAATTATGTTGTGTCAGTGAAGTGTGTTGTATCAGTGAAGAATTATGTTGTGTCAGTGAAGTGTGTTGTATCAGTGAAGAATTATGTTGTGTCAAGTATGTTGTGTCAGTGAAGTGTGTTGTATCAGTGAAGAATTATGTTGTGTCAGTGAAGTGTGTTGTATCAGTGAAGAATTATGTTGTGTCAGTGAAGTGTGCTGTATCAGTGAAGAATTATGTTGTGTCAGTGAAGTGTGTTGTATTAGTGAAGAATTATGTTGTGTCAGTGAAGTGTGTTGTATCAGTGAAGAATTATGTTGTGTCAGTGAAGTATGTTGTATCAGTGAAGAATTATGTTGTGTCAGTGAAGTGTGTTGTATCAGTGAAGAATTATGTTGTGTCAGTGAAGTGTGTTGTATCAGTGAAGAATTATGTTGTGTCAGTGAAGTGTGCTGTATCAGTGAAGAATTATGTTGTGTCAGTGAAGTGTGTTGTGTCAGTGAAGAATTATGTTGTGTCAGTGAAGTGTGTTGTATTAGTGAAGAATTATGTTGTGTCAGTGAAGTGTGTTGTATCAGTGAAGAATTATGTTGTGTCAGTGAAGTGTGTTGTAACAGTGAAGAATTATGTTGTGTCAGTGAAGTGTGTTGTATCAGTGAAGAATTATGTTGTGTCAGTGAAGTGTGTTGTATTAGTGAAGAATTATGTTGTGTCAGTGAAGTGTGTTGTATCAGTGAAGAATTATGTTGTGTCAGTGAAGTGTGTTGTATCAGTGAAGAATTATGTTGTGTCAGTGAAGTGTGTTGTATCAGTGAAGAATTATGTTGTGTCAGTGAAGTGTGTTGTATCAGTGAAGAATTATGTTGTGTCAGTGAAGTGTGTTGTATCAGTGAAGAATTATGTTGTGTCAGTGAAGTGTGTTGTATTAGTGAAGAATTACGTTGTGTCAGTGAAGTGTGCTGTATCAGTGAAGAATTATGTTGTGTCAGTGAAGTGAGTTGTGTCAGTGAAATGTGTTCCTGTCAGTGAAGCTTTATAGTTTATAGTAGCAGTGCAAAGTATTTGAACAGTGAAATGTTTTTGAAGTGTTAGTGAAATCAGGATAGAATCAGTGAAATGTGTCGTAGTTCCAGTGCAGTGAGTGAGTTGACAGCGAAATTAGTGTAGTGCTGAAAGGTACTTGTGCAGATATGAATATATCATACTCGTGGGTTTTAGTTCGAACTTAGGTTTAAGATACAAATTAGATTTATTTTAAATGTTATTTTAAGTGATCGTGCTTCATTTAATTTAGGATATTCTCTATTATTATTATTATTATTATTATTATTATTATTATTATTATTATTATTATTATTGCTGTTGTTATTGTTATTATAAATTATTCTTAGTATTAATTATTGGTATTAATTATTAGTATTATTATTAATTGTATTTTTAATTAATAAGTTTATTATTGTCATTATTGAGTGTAATTAGTTACCACTGCCACCGGATATATACCCATTGCAGTGTGAATAAATACATACATACATACATACATACATACATACACACACACATACATACATACATACATACATACATACATACATACATACATACATACATACATACATACATAAATACACCAGAACTTCCGACGTGTTTAGTTAAGAGGATACTATTGCATGTGATTAATAAAAATACAAGTTAACACCCTGTAAAATTTATCACCTGTGCTATTTAGATATGTAAAAAGTTATGTTCCCAATAGGAAATGGGCGAAATATAAATAATAAACTGCGAGAATTTATTTTCATATACGAGAGTCGCTGAGATGAGAGTCTGCTGTTGGAATCGTGAATTGCAGAAACCCGCAAGTCACATTTTTGTTTTCAAATTCAGTTTTTCATATGGTTGTAATATCCATACTACGTCTTTCAAGAGGTGCAGTATTCAGTGTAGGCTATATTTACAGCGGCAATATGTTAGCCTACAGGAAATTGCAGGAAATTACACCACAAATGCGGCCATGCGGCATTTTTGTAGAAAGTAAAAAAATTCAGCTTGTTTTTCTTCGGTTTTTACAGGATTAAAAGAATTTGAAGAATGAAATATGATATCACATTATTTTGCATTTTGTATGTGTGTGTGCGTTTTCAATTAGTGTCTTAAATATATGAAGAGTTCGCGGGAAAAACGATGACTGTCACATTTCTGTTAAGGATTAGATAATGATCTAATTGAGTCTATAACTGCAAGATGCAGTGCTTTTTCTATAGAAAATAAAGGAAAGGATTACTGTATTCGTGGTGATAATTATCCTTTTTACCATTTTTCATAAGAACAAAATTAAATTTCGTAGTGATCCATGAATTAGATAATGACATCAACCTAAACAAAACTGTGACATTCATCGTTTTTCCCGCGAACTGTTCATATACATTTAAAGTTCTTTATAAGATAAAAAAATTCAGATTTTTTTTCCCAGAAATACTGAAGAAAAAGTTCATATATGCCGAACACTGTAACTTATTATTGTGATTTAATAAAAAATATAGTCACTTCAAATTACCAAACGCTTTTGAAGATAGTTTTTTTGTGCCTCCTGAAAAATTTACTCAAATGTACAGTCTTATAAGGTATCTGTGCGAGAAAATTTTTTTCAGAGTCCCAGAAAGGAGGCAGTGTGCGTAGTTAGACATACAACGAAACAAAACTAATTTTATTACCTCAACTAGTCCTCCTCTTGTGAACCAGGTCGCTCGTCCTCTGATCATGCGCACTGCCTCATTTCTGGGACTTGTAAAGTATCTGTACGACAAAATTTCTTCTAAGACTGTACATGTGGGGTTTCTGCAATTATTTACGATTCATTTATTAATTTGAATAGTAAGACGGCAAAAGGAAAATAAATTTTTACTCTGACTATTACACTCTTACTACGTCATACTACTTTTGACCAATAAAACGGTACGAAAGGACGTTTTTCAACCAATCATGGCACAATTTTATCGCGTCCCTAGCACTTGTTTAATTTTATCGCGTCCCTAGCATTTGTTTAATTTTATCGCGTCCCTAGCATTTGTTTCTTTGTTTGCCAACATTTGAAACTGCGCTGGTCTGGACGTCAAAAATATATATAAAATTACAAACCACTCCAGTCGATGCACAGCAGTTTCAAATATGACTCGCATTGGCATTCAAGAACAATAATTAATAAACATCACTGATCATACCTACGCATCTTCTGAAATCCGATTTACAAATAAATGAAGAGCACCATTCGGAAATCCTGAATAGGTTGAATACACCATATAGGCCTAAATCAACGAGTTCCACTTCTATTATGCACACGTCCAATATAACATCAATTGAACCACCAACCACATTCAAATTCGAAAATTGTACATTCAATAATTATTCCTTTTAAAATTATTCATGCGGAAATTCTGAATAAGTTGAATACACCATGTAGACCTAAATCAACGAGTTCCACTTCTATTACGCACACGTTCAATATAATATCAATTGAACCACCAACCACATTCAAATTTGAAAATTGTACATTCAATAATTATTCCTTTTAAAACCATTCATGTTTATTTTTATGTCATCGTCGTTAATTAAAACTTTTCTAACACTTGTGTATATTAGTTAGGTTAAGTTATAGCTTCTGCTCTGAGAGGATAAAAAGAACTTCTGCTATATGATATTATGGATAGTCACGTATCAGAGATTGTTTAATATTAAGATTTATTGAATAGTAATCATTACAGTGTCTGTATAAAGACACTACTGCCATCTAGCATGCATCTGGCGTAATATTTGTAATGTTGAGAATGAGATGGTACAATAATACATTTGAAGACAGTTGTATTTTCGTAAGTCAATTAATATTTTATTGTATTGGAGTACTTCGTTACTTCTAATCTTTATATACTTTCTTCTAATCGTGTGATAGTCAATTAAATCCCACTCGAGTTTTGATTTTCTCTAGATAAATCAAAACGTCTAGTGAGATTACTGTTGACAAAAGTCAGGCCTTTATTTAGTTAGTGATATTTTATCACGAAGACAACTGTACATTCTGTACAGTTTTGATAGCGCTGAAAATATTTCTGTACTCTTGTCATATAAAGCAGTCATTGTATTTATTGAGACAGGGACTTGTAAGCATTCTTCATATGAGCATCAGAATTGAGAAATCGATATCCTCGAAATAATTTCACGTGCGAAACACTCTATAACAACAGACCATAACCACAACTCTACTGTAACAAGTCCAGTCTAGGGAAATTTTCATTGCGTGGACGCATCGTAGGAATGCAAGAAGCAGGTCTTCCTATAAATGAGATAGTAGTGTCGTCCAGCGAGATGCGATGGCTGTCTACCGATTGTGACAATGAAAACTTTCATGAATAATAAAGAAAACCATGTTATAGTACATAAAGTACAGTAAGTTTACTATTTTAGTGTTTTGTTCTTGTTAACGTTATAAAATATAAGTGCATAAATTATTTGAAATCGACTAAAATAAAACAATGGAGTAAAAATACCATATAATCGCATTTAAACTTTCTTTAAGCATTAATCTCAGAAGACCTCTGTGTCCCGCCGTGTTTCCAAAAGTCCTCTGAAAAGATATAAATTTCTTTCGAGAGTACTAATGAATGTTTCAGTACATACGTACATATAATAATAATAATAATAATAATAATAATAATAATAATAATAATAATAATAATAATAATAATAATAATAATAATAATAATATAATAATAATAATGATAATAATACATTCATTCATTTATTATATTCCATAGATCTTACATGAGCAATGAAGCTTTAAGATGTGGAACAAGTCAAAATTTTACAATATTACAATTACAATTTTTACAATATTTTACAATTTTTACAGTTATACAATTCAGTAATTTTCTACAATGATGAGGTGAGGTCCGAGGATTCGCCAAAAGATTACCCGGCATTTGCTTTTGGTTGGGGAAAACCTCGGAAAACCCAACCAGGTAATCAGATCAAAGGGGTTGATGCCGAGGACTCGCCATAGACCATCCGGCTTCAGTCCCACGGCTGGGGAAAACCTCGGAAGAAACCATTCAATAAGACCAAATGGGGATCCAACCCAAGCCCGAACACAGCTCCGGATCAGCAGCCCAGCGAGTCTGCCGACTGAGCTACATCGATGGCTCTACTAAAAATATACAATACATAGCCAATCAGATTTACAAACGCAAATCATCATTCATCATTTGAGCTATATGTACAGACGTGGACAAATTATTAACAAAATTGACGATTTTTATGATAATTCTGTTTACAAAATTTGACTTTTCAGTTTAGACTACAGTTGACAATTTTGCATATTTCTATCATTACAATAGACAAAATACGCAAAAATGTCAACTGTAGTTTAAATTGAAGAGTTAAATTTTGTAAAAATATATAATAAAAATCTTCAATTTTGTTAATAATTTGTAAATTAGCAAAAATTTCAACTACAGTCTAAATTGAAGAGACAAATTTTGTAAAACTATAAAATAAAAATCTTCACTTTTGCTAATAATTTGGAAATATCCCAAATGTCAACTGTATTCCAAATTGAAGAGTCGAATTTTGTAAAAATATATAATAAAAGCCTTCAGTTTTGCTAATAATTTGTAAATATGCAAAAATATCAAATGTAGTCCAAATTGAAGAGTTAAATTTTCTAAAGCTATACAATACAAATCTTCAATTTTTCTAATAATTTGGAAATACGCAAAAATGTCAACTGTAGTCTAAATTGAAGAATCATATTTTGTAAAAATATATAATAAAAATCTTCAATTTTGCTAATAATTTGTCCACGTCTGTATAATACAAAACAAGTAAGTTAATTAAATTTAAGGCATAAACAATTCAATCAGTTGTGATATACAGAAATTGATAATACATATCATGCAAACTACTTCAAATTACAAACACAAACAATTTATCAATAAAGCTATACAGATTACTATTCAATTTAAAGTATATACAATTCATCGGCCAAAACTATACAAACATACAATACAAAGTAAGAGATTGATTCAATTTACAAGCATATTTTCATTAAGTTATACAAATTTGTGCAATTAATAATAATAGTAATAGTAATAATAATAATAATAATAATAATAATAATAATAATAATAATAATAATAATAATAATAATAATAATAATAACAAAAGCTGTTATTATGAAAGTAGTAAATGTTCGAGAAATGGTCAACCCTCAATCTCGTTTCTCCTCCATAAATAAGTATCACTTTTTATCACCAGGATTGGAACCCAGCACTAGAAGTGAACAGAGCTAAAAAAAATCGGCTTTAAATGCCATTTAAAATTATATCTTTGCAAAAATTGTAAGTACTGATCATACCAGACACGACTGATGATCGTTATTCTGTAACATGTTAGAGGCGTGACGGGGACATGGGAGTAGCGAACAGACAGGCCGGGTTGCGAGCACGGACCACCGCAGAAGCGGCGTGTGCAGACCCGAGTAATTCATCTTCATCACTAATGTAATTTAATAACAGCATTGCTGTGCGCCTGTAATTTGGGGGAACCTAAAAAACGAGTCTCCGCATGTGGCCCGATCACAGTGGGTAACTTGGGCAGTGAGCCCTTGAGCAACATTTCAAGACTGGAAGTAAATGCTGAAAACGCAAAAAAATCTAATCCTGACTTTGAAACAGTCTGAAAAGATTCAGATCTAGCTGTGTGAGTCAGGAAACGACAGAAGTGTTCGCTCTAAGAAATGATGAGATTTGGATTGGTGAAAAATACAAGATTGTGTTTACATTTATCTTCGACTTTAGATACACAACTAACGTGCGGGTTGGCACTACTGTAGGGAAAACTGTGCCTTGTGAAGCAGTGCATATAGGCCTCCATCACTCTTGCTCTGTAATACAGGGACATCACTTTATTTTTACCAACATTTTTAACATTAACCTGGCTATACTCGGAAACACTGTTGTCCCCTTCCATTACAGGAGTTTGATGTTACTAGTGCAATATGTAAACAAATCATTTTACTGGGTATAGGAGGAGAGAAAAGTAGTTCTCCATTTATGTTGTAGGGAAATACGATATTACGATTTTCAGTTTGATCATCACTTTTACGGAATGTATCAAAATACAGTAGAGTAGTAACATTTTTTTTTCAAATACTCAACTTTTCAGGCGGCTAAGTTCGTTATGTAATGTCTACTTTATTTAGCATATTAATTATTGGTGTTAACATACAATATAGAGAGTGCATTTAAATTGAGGGGGTCATAAGCAAAGAGCTGTAAGTGCACTTAAGTTACTTTTGAGAAAATGGGGTTTAAATATTTAAGCTTTCGTAAAACCGGTGAAATTTTTATTTAAATTTTAATGTGTGATGCGATTAAAATATCCCTTTGCCACTAAAATTTTAGATACTTTTTCTTACACTGGATACACTTAACTCATGTTATTACAAATGTCACTAGCATCCCTTTGCTTCTAGCCACCTCAATTCAAAATAAGCTAATCTGAATTTTTAAACAAGTTGCTGAAAATGGTTGCCGTTCATTACAATGCAGGCTTCAATTCAGTACGCATATTATTAAAAACATTTTGAAGCATATTCTCTGAAATTGAATTTATCGTTTCTTGAATATAATTTTGTAATACAACAGCGGCCGTAAGTTTGTGTGTCTGACGGGAGCAAGGACATTAGTGAAGGGGTGGGAGTGAAGTACATTCAGAAATGCAGGTACAATAAAAATGCAAGTAAAAATAAAATGATGTCCCTGTAGAATACGCAGTCGTGATTTCAATTTTTTTACTTCGTAAAGTTCCTTCAGTGTAACGGCGCAGCTCAGAGTGAGACAAGTGGCCTAAAGAATTGGAGCTCACACAGGAGACAGGACACTTCGACTGGATTTCGGTAAATAACGTCGGAGTCTTTCCTTACCCTTTCACTGAAGTCATATTTGCCATTACATTCGATGTGGGAGCGAAATTAAGGCTTCTAACGAGAGATAATAATAATGTTAGTGCATATTCTTTACGTAGACCTTACTGAAGATTACTAACTATATTCCGGATCAAGTCTCTTCCACAAGAACATGAACGTGAAAAAAGTACTGAGAAAGAGATAGGTAGAATTGTTCTAATCGTCAGTAATATGCGCTATGAAAGTGACCGCGAAAAGAGCTGCATTTTTAAACTTAGGCTGATCTGAAGAATATAAATTGTCATTTGGCCACGAACTGGGATTCTGTAAGAAGGGAGAGCTACTGCGTAACAACAGACACCATCGTGCCCGTACAGCAATTGCCAACCTGCTAAGAAACAGAGGATGGGAAGTACATGAGGAGATTCATTGTGTGTCTGAAGATGATTCTCATAGAAGAGTCGATATAATTGCCATCAATAGAAGAACCCAGAAAGCGATGGTCTTAGGCCCTATGATTTGCTTTGAACGAGACACGAATCAAGTACTGCAGATATATGATGACAAGCGAGCTAAATATGTACCTTGTCTTCCATACCTCAGTGAAAAATATGGCATTTCGCTTTACAACTGGGATGTTACAGGCTTACTATTTGGAGCGAGGGATTGTTTAGCAAAATTTACATGTAATATCCTTAAATCCTTTAATATTGCCTTTTATGAGGTTCAGAAGATTGTAATGGATATTCTGAAGTCCTCTCTTCAAATTCTGCACTATCATCTATATGTTAACAAGAAAATTTTTGTTTTAATGTAACTACAAATGGAATCATTATTTTGCTCGTTTCATTTCCCTTTATCTTTTATGTTTGTTAATTCCGGATCCCAGTGGTCAACCTCACTTCAGGACGGATGATTTGAAATGAATCTTAGTGGTCTGCTAACAAGGATGGCTTGTTTTGCTCTCAACAGAGATCATTCTTCCGTCTTGCTTTAGGTTTGCAAATATTCCTGGTTCCTTCAGGTCGATAATCCAGCAAAACGTTTGAAAGTCTGCCATTCGGTTAATGTATTCAAACCAGTTTCTTCTGTTTTTCAAAAATGTCATTTTAAGTTATAAAAGTTTATATATAACTATTTTCTTATATCAGTACTTTCCTGGTGATCATGAAGGAAGAGTAAAACTAGCCGCTGAGCTAAGAAATCTCATCTCTGCAGATTCTGTTTCCCTCTTGTTGGAGCTGTTCATTGCCCAGTTGTGAGTTAGTAAGACGGTAAATATTTATTACCTCAGCAGTAGAATTAAGAAGCATTATCCACTCTCCGTCGTCTTCTGGATAGTGACATCACGGTTGAGCCTGGAATGGGGAACTGAGGACCTAACTATGGTAGTTAAATAAAAGATAAAAGACATACTGTAGTTATTAAATAAATGAACTTTGATGGAATAAATACATGGTCTGAAGGAATATAGAAGAATATGCTGTATATTGATATAAAACTATAAAATATGGGGTAACTATTGCTATACTTGATGCATTAGGACAGCGTTTCTCAAACTATGGTCCGCGGACCACCTTTGGTCCTCGAGGACTGCCCTTGTGGTCCTTCAAAAAGACAGAAGAAAAATAAAATTCAAACGTAAATGCGTATTACATTATAGCTGAAAATCTCATAGATTGGAAATTACACATGGCAATCGCTTTCACTTTTTCTCCCAATACTGACATTTTATAAAATATATTACCCTACCCGTCTATTGACTTCCCACTCTACTCTCAACAACAAAAGAGGGATTTAAAGCACTATGAACGTGGTGTTTCTCGCCATCTTTTCCCTGCACTTCTGGTGCTGCACCTGTACCCAGCCAGGGACCACCCGAATTCATTACAGAGGACCAAAGAATCGAACCTTTTCATGTATTTATGACTTTAAATCCTTCTTATGTAGTACACGCTAGTAGTTGTCTATGTCTTTGTCAAATAGTGCCCATTATACATAATGGAAAACTGGCTTCGATCCGGATCTTTGAAAAGAAAGGAACATGATGATACGCTTCATTTAGGCTCTGGTGATAGTTCAGAAGCTGTGTGTGAAGATATTAATATAAATGATTCTAGTGCCATTAAAGAAATATCTAGTCATTCAAATATAGGTCTGTAGAACAACTGTGTAAGAATCGACAGGCTCATTCATCTCATTAATGTGAGTACCAACATTTATTTTTTTAGTTAATAAAAAGATTATCCAAACTCTAATAGCCTTAATTATTAAAAAAAAAAACGAAAATAGATTTTCTTCTATTAACATTAACTTAATTAGCTAATACTAATGTAAAATTAATTGAATTAAATTAATTTTAATTAATTAATTCTAATATAAAATATAAGTATACTGGTATTAAAATATGCTACAAAAATTATAAATTTACTTTCGAAGGGAACAAGAGTAAGGTGGTCCGCGGAACTGTTCTGACTTAAAAAAAGGTGGTCCCCACTTCAAAAAAAGTTTGAGAAACGCTGCATTAGGAGATGAATTGTCTCTTAATACTGTGAATTTTATTTCAAATCAACAATAGGATTTTACTCTTCCAACAATAATTCCTTTCTACAATTCGCCTTAAACGCTCTCGTCAACAATTGGATTTTCACTCAACACAGTATTCGTTATAGCACTCCACTGACGGCAATGACAATTTACTTGGACTATTACGAACAACAATGAACTGTTAATCTTAACTAATATTTACAAAACACTACTTACAAATCAGAACTATCAGTTCTCAGTTCACAGTTCTTCTAGCTCAGTCACTCGAGTTCACAGTATCTCGAACCACAGACCTTCAGAGACAGTTCACTGTACTCGAACTCAGGTCCCTCCAACTGCGGTCCACTGCACTCGAACTCAGGTCCCTCCAACTGCGGTCCACTGCACTCGAACTCAGGCCTTCGGATGCTGATACAGTTGCGGACGCACACTCGAGTCGAACTCCGGTACACAAGACTGGCTTGCTTGCTCTGGCTTCCTCACTGACTGGCTGACTAATCAACTGAAAACTGCTGTCGTTCCTTCGCGACCGTAATTTATAACCACAGCGACGTAGCCTCGAAAGTTCGAATTCGCGAGTCTTCCACTTCGACGGATTTCTCGGCCTCTCTAGGCAAGCAGAAGATGCGCGCGCAAACTCCCTCGCCACGTAGGCCCTTTCCCCTTACTTCTCTCCGCCGCCGCGCGCCATCCCAAAGTGCTCCGTGAAGCCCGCGTCGGCTCACGCGCGGTCTGCTCTCTTGCGGGACGCTGGTCGTGAGTTCGAATCTCACGTCGCTGTCACAATACATTATTCAGTACAATTCCTTGTAGGAATTCCAACAATTTGGTATCTAGAAGCCAAAATATCATTTACGATGCCAACTAGCTTATACTACGAGTATGTTGATGAGAAATCACTAACTTTTGTAGGAACAAATTGTAATAATTATAGTTCTGTATTCATAGCGAAATGTTAGCAGAAGGGATGGAAGGATCCAGAAAAAACTGATACTGATTTTCATAGACTCGGTGAAATAATAGTTCAGCCAGTCAGTAAATTGGTCAGTTGACGATTTTCCATAAAAATAATGGACAAAGATTCATTCTCGGACGGTTACATAACATTACTGGTAAAAATGAAAATAAGGAAAAGGTTTCTTTAGTAGGCCTACTTCTGCTTCCCCATGCAAATTTCATTACATCATTGCTTATTAATTTATGTGTTTTTAAAATGATTTAAACTAAAAATTATTGTCCGTTGTACTGCAAATGATATTCAGACCAGCTGGGTATTCGACACTAAATTCATGAAATAAATTTTCGTTTTTCATTTATGCCTGTGATATGATTAGAGAAAACGACTTACTGACTTCTCCTCAAAAACAATTATCGGAATTGTAATAAAATTCATTTTGTTTATTTAACAAAAGACATGTATAATTTTTGGGTCAAGGTCATGTACAAGTGTGTTGTCTAAGTCATAAAACTTCCGGGTACTTACGAATTTAAGTTCGTAGTACGCATATGTAATAAAAATGGAGAACATAATCCTTTTCTCATCGTAAAAGTCTTTAAATTTGTCGCTTTATCTTCTTGTTATATATTTAGCATTTTTAAATTTATGGTACCCATAAATCCATTTGTTGCTGCTCATTACTGTCCGGGGAAAGGAAGTGAATCATTTTTTGCGTTTAAGTGAGACTCTAGTTGTAAAAAGTCTTGCTTCAGTCTACTAAATTTTATCAAAAGATATAATGACATTCATCGGTTATAAAAACTTCTTGCGTAAAACTGTTCTTCAGGAACGTATTTTTATATCAAAGACTGTCACATACTGGGAGGTAATTATACGAGGATTACTGAATTAATCTTGTGAGAACCCTAGACTTACCTTTAATTAACGACGATTAATTTTCCTAATGTACATTCATATGCACTTACCGATAGACCTTTTTTAAATTCGAAGCTTTTATTATAGTTTATGATCAACCATGCCGAAATGTAGTAATTATACACCTGGTAGTAGCCCTTTAATGCACCTCATTAAAGTACACCTATTCATTATAATTCAGTTGTTCAGCCAATGAGAAATCATCATTGTACCATTATAAAACCGCAAGTATCGATTATTCTCGGATATGTAATCGAAAGACAATTGAAGCGTCGGCTGGAACAACGTTATAAGTTATATTTGGTAAAATTTACAGGAGCTGCAAAAATGTGTACACGTACAACGTTATTCTTATAGGGTAGCAAACTTTTGAGTGGACAAATTTCGCGTAATGCATTGATGGACAGTTGCAAGCCAAGGAGTATAGCAAGGTAACATGACATACAACATTATTACACGGAAATACGCCGAATGAAAATTTTGTAACTTACAACGTTGTTCCAGCCGACGCTTCAATTAGCGAAAAGTCACGGAGGCTGGAAATCCAATAGTGTCACAGAAGGTTATGTTCTATTACTATAATAATTAGCGTTAATTGTAAATAATGTTCAAATAAATTCAATTTGTAATCTCGTTTTTCAATTCTAAATCAATTTCCAGGTTATATCAAGCCTAATGTTCATGTTATTCTCTAGATTATATCAAGGTCAATGACATTCGTGCCTCGGAAAAAATGAATAGTTTCGCGTCTGCGCACATCTCACAATTCAGGTCAGTTCCGCTCCTCACTTACATAACCATAACATGAATACTTCTGAATAATTTCAAGTTAGAAATATGGTCGAGCATAAAAAGTCGTATGAAACTTGCCTATAATGGTAATTAAGACGTTCGTATGAAAATTATGAAACTCGCTTGCGCTCGTTTCATAAACAAACATACTCGCGTCTTAATTACTACCATTATAGGTTCGTTGCATAATGTACTATTGTGAGGAGATTTGACAGTCAAATTATATTAAGATTTGAGAAAATTATGCAATAGCTGAATTTTCATAAGATCTTGGACAAATTGTGATTCAATTTGATACTTATTTTTATTATGTTGTTGTAAGGTTTGAAACATCTTCGTGGCAGCATCTAATGCATTACGTTGATTATATTATGATCAGATTCCTAACTTTCATAGTCGTTAAATGGTGGTATGATTTCAGACTTACATGTTCGTTAGAGTGTAATAAGATTTGAGGCTTTCATGGTAGTTGAGTTACATTATGGGTGAGATTTAAAGCTTCAGTTGTGGTCTGTGTGTGATGACGATGAGATTGTAGGCTTTCGTGGTGATGGCATTGTAGAAACAGTTCAGACTTCCATGAATGTTAATTAGATTTGAGGCTTCAACGGTGCTTAGATTGTGATGGACTTTGATGCTTCTACTTTGTTTAGATTGTGATGAGATTTGCTTAAATGTTGAAGAAATTTGAAGTTTTCACTATTCTTAGATTTTGATGGACTTTGATGCTCCTACTTTGTTTAGATTGTGATTAGATTTGCTTAAATGTTGAAGAAATTTGAAGTTTTCACTATTCTTAGATTGTGATGGACTTTGATGTTCCTACTTTGTTTAGATTGTGATGAGACTTGCTTAAATGTTGAAGAAATTTGAAGTTTTCAGTATTCTTAGATTGTGATGGACTTTGATGCTCCTACTTTGTTTAGATTGTGATGAGACTTGCTTAAATGTTGAAGAAATTTGAAGTTTTCACTATTCTTAGATTGTGATGGACTTTGATGCTCCTACTTTGTTTAGATTGTGATGAGACTTGCTTAAATGTTGAAGAAATTTGAAGTTTTCACTATTCTTAGATTGTGATGGACTTTGATGCTCCTACTTTGTTTAGATTGTGATGAGATTTGCTCAAATGTTGAAGAAATTTGAAGTTTTCACTATTCTTAGATTGTGATGGACTTTGATGCTCCTACTTTGTTTAGATTGTGATGAGATTTGCTTAAATATTGGAGAAATTTGAAGTTTTCACTATTCTTAGATTGTGATGGACTTTGATGCTCCTACTTTGTTTAGATTGTGATGAGATTTGCTTAAATGTTGAAGAAATTAGAAGTTTTCACTATTCTTAGATTGTGATGGACTTTGATGCTCCTACTTTGTTTAGATTGTGATGAGATTTGCTTAAATGTTGAAGAAATTTGAAGTTTTCACTATTCTTAGATTGTGATGGACTTTGATGCTTCTACTTTGTTTAGATTGTGATGAGATTTGCTTAAATGTTGAAGAAATTTGAAGTTTTCACTATTCTTAGATTGTGATGTGGTGCTTAGATTGTGGTGGGATTTGAGGTTTCCACGGTAACAAAGATAAATGAACTAGAAAGTTGTTCTTTTATCCATACTTGTATATCCATATTCGCAGTCAATAAAAAATGTGTCTTTTTTTTTTTCCAAGTTTTAAAACTTTTCTGTTATACCTTTTATTGGAGAAACATTCGTTCCAGCAATATATGTGAATATTGTTATATGTAAGTTACACATTGACTGGTCAAATTATCTTGCGCCGTAGCGTCGTGGTCTAAGGCAGCACGCCTAGGACTCGCGTAATGGAATGCGCGCTCATTCGAAACCTCATGGTGAAGGAATTTTCTCGCGAAATTTCGGCCAGTGTATGGGTCTGGTGTCCACCCATCATCGTGATGAATTTTGGGAGCTACGATAGGCAGCAAAATCCGGATACTAACCACACGATACTTCTGTTCTGGTTGAATAATCGTTCATCTCTGCTGAGGCATGTGAACTTGAGGCCAGTAGTCGGCTGGTGTAGCCTTAGCCCTCCATGGACTGTCGTGTCTCTTTTTTATTAGTCAAGCAACCAGTTCTGGTAACCGCAGTGGTCTGGCACGCAACTTGACGATTCTAGAAAGGTATAATCGTGGGTTTAAATCCCACTAAGGACATGAATATGTTTCGTTGTTAATGTAATGTTCTGTGTTGTCTAGGCGGAGGCTCGATGTCACGTTACAAACCCCGCTTTTTGTGCGCATGGTTATTGTTTGGCTCAGGAAGCTCCTTCTGAAAACGCTAGGAGCCACAAGGAATGTAGAATCTTTGATAAATAATTATAAATTGGTCAAATTAAAACTGAAGGTTGTATTATTCTGCGATTTACAAGTCAATGAGTAGTTATTAGTTGGAGTGAATCGTAAATGAAGTATTTTATTTTCTGTCTTCTTGCAATAAAACCAAACCAAGTGACTAGGGAGCATTATGCCTGGATCTAAACCTTCCAGTCTGACGACAGGAATGACAAAGTCAATTTAATACCGGAGATAGCGACAAACCAGTCGCCACTAACGAATCCATCCACACGAAACATGACACATCCAACTAGTTGTTTGAGGTCGTATAAAATTCCGTCGACGAAGACTTTGATCTCGCATACGTTTGAAGACTTGAGCGGTGGATACGGTTTGTGTGTCGTGGCATCTAGAAAATATCCGAGACACTGAAACCTTAACTCGTCTGTACACACATGAATTATTGTAACTCTGTATGGGCGTAGCGCCAGAGGATCTTCCTGGAGAGTGAATGGCCACAGATTTAACTCGCATGGCTTCTCATTACAAGAACTTGACCATTCTCCGAGAACTGGCGTGCATACAGCAGTAGTCTAGTACAGTGATGTGAACGAGAGCGCAAACGTGCCCATAGCCCGTATGCGCTGATCAGAGTACGTAAGGCACGTAGGTACAAGTCACTGGTGAACACAAGGGTTGTACATTACACATTGATGAAGAAGTCGTTCAGTAAGTTTCAGGCTGACTGGACTCTGAACGTCTTGTGCAAGTGAAAGATGAGGTTGGTTTGTGGAAATTATTTAGTTATAAAGACAAGCAGTGTCGAACGCCTGAAATTATTAGTTCATCTACAGAATGATATAATATTCAAATTAGTTTGTTTTTATTGATGTTAAATAGTAGTAAATGTATGTAAAGATGTATTGTAGAGCTTCTTCCTCACAGCATTGTATTTATGTTTACAGAATAAAATACAAACAAAAGTGTGTGCTGATAAAGGCGTAAATTCGTTAAATGTCAGTTAGGAGTTGTGTCTATAAATTGTCCAGATTTCCATACATAAATTCTCAGTTTAACGATGTTTGTTACTATTACGATATTGTTCTGTCCAGATGTTTTGAATTACGTACGTGAATATTTATCAGAATTCATAATAGAAAAACACAGGCAGTCCAGAACTAGTTAACTTTACATGGATCGAGGAACGTAACTTTCTCAAGGATGTATTAGAGCATCTGAACGTTTTGAATTTGAGATCGCAAGGAAAGAATCAATTAATTTGTGTCGACAGATTTTGTTAAAAGCTTTCAGATGAAGATTTCATTGTGGATGTCGCAGATCTCACAGCACAATTTTTATAATTTCAACGCCTTCAGTCATTGACCTCCTGTTCAACAGTGTAAAATATTATAATGTTTTAAAAATCTCTGGGAAGAGTTCCATAGACGATTTAAACATATTGACCTACTCCAGCTCAAGTTAGATTTGTGTCGGCAGAAATCGGGGGAAAAAAACACTTCTGAATTACGCGAGAAGTCAGGAATTTAAATTTGTTTCTAAAGTGTGGTGATGCTCATATAAGTAGTACAGGATTATGTAACAGTTAATAACAATAATTAGGCTAATTATAGGCCTCATTATGTAAAACTGCTAAAGTTAAAGAGAAGCTATGTTTATTATTTGTTATATCCTACTATTTTATAATTAATTGCATCGCTAAACTGGAGAATTCCCACGGTATCTTTGATCCGTGCCGTTACGTTTAGCACAAAATTTAAGTAAATACACAATCTTGCCAACATAAGAACACGACGTTGGTGTGTGGCGTCGTTGGAGGGAGAAATTTGTTTCTTTTCTCTCTCTACCTCCTTCGTTCTGAACATTACTGAGACATAGCACCACCGTTAGCTACAAGATATATTTGCGCAAATATATTGAAGTAGATTACGTGACCTATTACGTGACAGATGAGAATCTCGAGACAAAACCGTTTTGCTATATTTCTTTTTTTTTTATTAAATGTTAAGCACAGGAACGCCATTTCGTAATTTTATTTAAGAAACAAGCCAAACAAATTATCTTTGCATCAAAAACGGATGCTCCTGGACCAAATTATTGTATTTTATAATTGTTTGAATGCAACAGAAGCCAGAAGTCTTGCACTTGACTGATGCAGTGAATTATTTAAGAATATAGTCGCGAATTTTACTACCACCATTTCGATTGTGTTTTGTTTGGCACGGCTCGGTACGGCCTGGTGACTAGTGGCCAGCGAGTAACGTCGACCATCGACATTGCTCTGCCGTGGGTATTATCCAGTTGTTCCAATTGCATTTATTAGAGAGGTATATGGTGGAAAACATGCTTTTATTTCTTGTTTTCTTGTATGAGCGTAACACATTACCGCTACTGCTTGTAGAACAGATTCATTGGAACCCGTGCGCGTTTGAGAGCACGTAGTGTCTTTCGCGTGCTTTGACCTTGACATCCCTGGTCTAGTAGAAGAACTTGGTTTAACGCAAATAGTCTTGTTTTGAACGAAAGTAAAACCATATCATTAATCTTTTCTTTACAATCTTGTAATGGAAATAATTATTTTAATATGTTGTGCATTGCAGTTGACGCGAAACTTACTTTGCAACATCATATTGAACACTTCTAAAACTTTGATTTATTGAGAAGTCTGAAAGCTTTTCTCCCATTACATTATTTGAAGACAGCATACTTTACGTATTTTAACAGCATTCTAAAATATGGAATCTCACCTTGAGGGACCAGTACCGACATTAACAAAGTGTTTAAACTGCTTAAGAAAGCTATAAGAATCATCACTAATTCCGGTTTGAATGAACAGTGCCGTCCTTTTTTAAGACCCAATTGTATAAAACTCCTGACTAAAGATCAACTTTGATCGAAGATCGAAAAGTGAACCGAGTTTAGACACTTCTATTGTATAAAACTTTTCTGCGATCAAATTACCTTGGTTCAAATTCAATCTAAGTTCACGTGAAAAGGATTTGGCAACATCGCAAAAACAGGTGAAATACGTGATGCGCGGACCATGTTATACAGGTTTGTTCAGTGTTGCCAATCTAGCGACTTTAACTCTTTTTCAACAACAATTTCTTTTAACGTTTGTATTGCTTAAGTAGGGGTTTAGTGACCTTTTTAGCACCCCATAGTGACAAAATTTAATCTTTCTTTGTTGATAATGAGAAATCTAGCGACTTTACAACTACTTTTGGCGACTTTCCGTATTACACTCTGTTGGAGACACTGGTTTTTTTTTTTTTGTGCAATCTAAATAATGGCGGACAATAAGAAGAAGGTTGACTGTTCTCCGAGTTGTTATCATGTTATGGTGTTTGATACTGCTAAACATAATAAAGCTTTATAAAACGACAATTTTCGTTTACTAATACAGTTAATTGAACATTTATGAATGTACCTATCATAGCCATTAATAATTAATGGTTGTTATAAACATAATATAATTATAGGTTATGTTATTTGATACTGCTGAACACGATAGAGCCTTATAAAATATAAGAATGTTTGTGTATTAAGGCAAGAAATTGAAAGAAATATATATAAATGTACCTAATATATCTTTTAATATTAAAAAATAATGGATATTTTATTTGCACAATCTGTCACTCCGTATATTTCAAACAGAAAAGAAATAACTGAACTTGGATCATCTAACTTAATCGGAGAAATTCCTTCAGTCAAAGTTGACTTTAGTTTGAGACAAATTAATCTCAGATTAGACTTTATACAACACAAAATTCCAAGTTCAGCTGAAACAAGGATCAATTTAACCTCTGATCTAAGATTAAATGGTTTATACAATCGGGCCTAAGAGAGAAAACATTATGACTGTAACAAGCCTTTACATACTGGAATTATTATTATTTGGTCAACAAAACGTTTACAAGTATGGTTAAGAGGAGTGACTTTCACATTATAACACCAGACTTAAAGATTTGTTTAATATACCTAATCACAGATTGACTAGGACTAGAGATAAATTATGATTTTAAGAGTATCTAATAAAATTCCCCGCAATTTTTTTTATATGAGCAAGGGTCAATTTAAAAAAACTATCTCTGGTTGGCTGATAGATCATTCTTTTTATGATACACAGGTCAAAATAATTAGAGGAACACTTAAGTAATAAATTGAATTAAGTTAGTCTTCCTCTAATTGTTTTGAGCAGTAGATTAGTGAATTTTTTATACTGAGTATGAGAATTTGTAAATTTTAATGCAAATTTTAATATATAGGCCTATTTATTTATATTTTTTTATTTTGGACTAAGCCCAAAATACTTTATGTGCAGTGACTGTAAATAGATAGAAATAGAAATAGATTAATTGAAGAATGAACTTATGAGCTGATGGAGATATGGACGGATGGATGAGTAGATGGATAGTTTAATTATTGGGTGTGTATCTGGATAAATGGATGGACGAATTTGGAGTTATTATTATTATTACTATTATTACTATTATTATTATTGGTCTAAAGAGAAAGGCTTGTTTTAAATTCAATTTTAACCTGTCATAATCGTATTTTATCATAACAGATCATGTCAAACATTTTGGTGTATCGTTTAAGAGTAGACTTCATATCCACAAGAGCTTAGATTTCTTATATGACAAAGCAATTAGAATTTTGAGTCTAAAACGGTCAATAACTTATTCTTCTTCTACGTCTGATTCACTTTGAATATTTTACTTCGCAAAACTGCAGTCTGGAATAGTGTTGCAACGGATTTCCCTATATTGTAAATTCATTATTAACGAAAAAATCAATTATTTAATTTTGCAGACTATATTCAACAAAAGATATATATTTTATATAAAATGTAGAGTATTTACACCAAGTTTTTCAAATCAACTTCATTCAAATGAAAGTTTTTAGAACATTTGGTGTACACTTTCAATCACGAAATGAATGTTAAGAGCGAGAAAATCACAAAACACGATCCAAACAAATTTCCCTAGAATCAAGCCTAGTTTCCGTATTCCCCTATATTTCGTATGTTTTCCATAATTCTAGGAAAATTTCCCTAGGGTTGGCAACACTGCTGGATGGATAGAGAGAGACTTAAACAGGAGAGCTCATAATTTTCATGTCTGACTTGTTTCAGAGCAACCAGATGCATTTCTTGTGCTAGCTGTGCACATGTCGGGGCTTCTCGGAATGATGATGCGTTGGTATCACTGCGATTTTGTTACAGAATCACTCGTTAATGTTGTGACAGCTGAAATACAAGTTGAGGCATGGGTATCGCTAAGCAATGAAATACCAATCCCCTCTCATGGCATGATCCGGTGTACGAAGAGACAGCTCTTGGGTCACACAGTATTCCTCTCCTCTCAGCTTTCAAAATTCTATATTGAGGTTTCGTGGAAGAATGTTAAGTTTCAGACGTCTTTAGCGTTTCAGGATGTGTTAACTCCTAACTTCTCGACTTTTACTTGCATGGTGATCAATTTTGTCACCGTGTAATAGTCAAAGTCACATGAAATAGCTCATTTTTTTTACTTTTGTCCATTTTTTAAGTTATTGTTTTAATATTTTTCGTTTAGTTGGCATCTTGATACATTTAAATGCAATGAAATAAGTAAGAATTAGTCGGCCTCTGCAGCGTAGTCGGTATAGCGCTAGCCTTTTGTGCTCTAGGTTCCAGGTTCGATCCCGGCCCAGGTCGATGGCATTTAAGTGTGTTTAAAATGCGACAGGCTCATGTCAGTAGATTTACTGGCATGTAAAAGAGCTCCTGCGGGACAAAATTCCGGCACACCGGCGACGCTGATATAACCTCTGCAGTTGCGAGCGTTGTTAAATAAACCATAATTTAGATTTTTAGTAAGAATTAAAAGTAACGTCAGCAATAATAATAAAATCTGTAACATTCTCGCTAATTATGTCGTTATCTTATTACAAAACTAGCCGTACCCGTGCGCTCCGCTGCACTTGTTAGAAATAAATATAAAATAATTACATAATTAAAATAGGACATTTGATCCAGGGAACATTCGTGTTTGATAGAAGGATAAATCGTTTAATATGTTACTTAATTTAAATTGCATTTAAATAATTAAAATGCGATCATTTTGGTCCAGAGACTCATTTGGTGCAATGACAATTCCTTTAACATGTTTCTTAATTTTTATTACATGCATCCATACTTTAATGAAGACTGACATATCATTTAGATTTCATGTGTATACTTTATTTTACTTGCTATATGTTTCCATTGAATTATGATAATAACTTAATTTTAACCCTTGTTTTCTACGTATTCAGTAAATGGCGCTTGGGCCACTATGGTTCTGAACCCTTCAAATAAATTAAATGACTTAAATCATATTATATTATATATAAAAATGTGTTGATAACGGATGTACACCGATAAATAAGATTTTAATTTGTTATGGGGGCTCTTGAATCTCAGGAGGAACAAATTTTATTTTACAACAGCGCAACATAATCTGCTTGGCTCATTACCCAATTTTTTTGCATTGCATTTAATGCATATGTATTTTATGTATTTTAACACGATTCAATTGAGCATAGTTAAAATTTTGATTATAAAACAATGGAATGCTAAGCTAACATATTATTACTGCATACTAAATCAATACACTCTCGTTGTTCGTTAATTCTCTGAGATAAACATTATTTTAAGAAATACAGGAAACGAATACACAGAATAGCCTATCAAGTTTTCTGTGCATAAGAAGCTATTTTAATCTTACCTGTCCTCGATTCACTCCGAAGTTACTGTAATAACATTATAGCATTATGTCCATATAGAGAAACTACACTTTCCAATGGTGAAATAATAATTAATTACACAAATCGGTTAATTTAGCTTCCGATATTACTTTATACTTCCGATATTACTTTATACAAACACAGAAACATTATCTGTAGGCTATGATTCATAGCTTTCGATTGTTGTTGACCAAGGCCCCTTATAGACGAATTCATTTGTTTATTTCATTACACCGCCTTAGATGGCAGTTATTTTAATTTTGAAACTCATTTATCTCATTAAATATCAGTCCTATCAAAATTTTTCAAAGAATAAAACTTATCGGAAATGATTTGTAAAGAAATGTTTGTTATGTAACATTTTTCACAAAAATCAATAATAAGCGAGATATTTCGATTTATTTAATTCAGACCCTCTTATAACCCCCCCCCTTTTAAATAATGTATTTTGAATGCCATATAGCCTAAAATCTAAGTTACAACGAACTTAATTTATATTCCAATTTTCATCGAAATCGGTTCAGCCATTATTGCGTGAAAAAGTAACAAACATACAGACAGACAGACAGACAGATATTCAAACAAAAATGTCAAAAAAGCGATTTTCGGTTTCAGGGTGGTTAATTATATATGTTAGGACCAATTATTTTTGGAAAATCGAAAATTACCAGAAAAATTTCGGCTACAGATTTATTATTAGTATAGATGTATAAAAGGGAACTCTTGTGATGCTGCAAGAAATCAGCTGAAAGATCTTTACGAAAATACACTTTTTCAGCATGTCAGATTTGAAAGAAGTGCTTTTGGGCATGTCTGTCCAAGTAACGGATATTTCTTGCTAACTGTGGAAGGGATTTTCGTTATACCTATTGTTTCTACAAGTCAGTTCGTTTGGAAATGATGAACATGGCATTCGTTTAAAATAAAGCACAATGTAAAGATTTACACAGAACCGCCTCAAATTACGTTCTCTGTCTGTTTTGTCCATAAGATGAAGTGGGTCCACCGCTGTGGAGTAACGGTTAGCACGTCTGACCGTGAAACGAGCGGGTCCAAATTCAAATTCTGGCTGGGACAAGTTACCCGGTTGAGATATTTTCCGAGGTTTTCCCCCAACCCATTAAGAGCAAATGCTGGGTAACTTTTGGCGTTGGATCCTGGATTAATCTCGCTAGCATTACCAACTTCATCTCACTCAGACGCTAGATAACAATAGCAGTTGATTTTTTTTTTCAGTAGGTTATTTTACGACGCTTTATTAACATCTCTGGTTATTTAGCGTCTGAATGAGATGAAGGTGATAATGCCGGTGAAATGAATCCGGGGTCCAACACCGAAAGTTACCTAGCATTTGCTCATATTGGGTTGAGGGAAAACCCCGGAAAAAACCTCAACCAGGTAACTTGCCCCAACCGGGAATCGAACCCGGGCCACCTGGTTTCGCAGCCAGACGCGCTGACCGTTACTCCACAGGTGTGGACAATAGCAGTTGATAAAGCGTCGTAAAATAACCAACTAAAAATGAAGTGACAAATTAAACTCTACATATAAACCAGAGTTTCTCTACCTGTGTTCCGAGAGATATCGCTAGGAATTCTATGAGAGTCCATGATAAGAATACCATAACATAATTTCTCATTGCACTATTTACTGGATGTCTTCCACAACAAATCAATTTCTTTATCATGTCGTGAATAATGTTACGGTTTGTAGTATATATTATCGAACTGTTATTCATTATACACGTAATTAAGTTGCACTGAAATTAGTCAGATAAGTTTTCTTTTTCTATGTTAAAAAAAAAGTACATTATATACAATCCCAAAAGTGAGACATTTAACTTAATATCTTACACGATTTAAATAGAAACTTGTACAGTAGAATTAACGTTTATTTCGACTTCCAATAGCTCGCTAGCGTCAACAAAATATGTGCTGTGCCATTTACCCATTAAACTTAAGTCGATGGAAGCTATAATAATGTGTTTCCGCCTTAACAGTAATGTCTGCCTACTATCTGTCTCTTAGGAAGGAAGAGGAATTATACTTCCTACATTTTAAGATTACAAAATGACAGTTATGCATGATGGGGCACCTTATCACACTGTTAAAAGAGTGAAAATCTTTGTCCGAAAAACATCCTTCTTTAGTCTTGGCCCGTAAGTTCTCCGGATTTGAACCCAATCGAGAATTTGTGGTAACTGTTGAAGAAGAAAGTGCCTAAACACATTATTACAACCAAAGTGAATGAGAGTATGCTAGGCAGAGTTGAGACGTTATTAAAGCAGAGGGCGGAACCATAAAATTTAAGGACTTCACATGGGCTTAAATAAACAGTATTGTCATTTTGTAATATGCTATATAATAGTTTTTAGTAGGTTATTTTACGACGCTTTATCAACATCTTTGGTTATTTTTAATGTCTGAATGAGATGAAGGTGATAATGCCGGTTTAATGAGTCCGGGATCCAGGACCGAAAGTTACCCAGCATTTGCTCATATTGGGTTGAGGGAAAATCCCGGAAAAAAAAACCCCAACCAGGTAACTTGCCCCGACCGGGAATCAAACCCGGGCCACCTGGTTTCGCGGCTAGACGCTCTAACCGCTACTCCACAGGTGTGGATATAATAATATTGTTTTTAATAAGATGAAATTTTCATATTAAAATACCTATGCATTATTATTCTCTAAACCGCATGAAAGAAATTAAACATATTAAATGAGTTATATGATCTTCCAGTTGGTCTGCTATCCGAGTTTACTGTGCACACTATATGTTGTCCTGTGTTGTAATACAGTGTATAAGAGATTATACTGTGTGATACTGTCGTTTGAAAAGGTCAGATAACAAATGGCTCCATTAGCGTACATTTTATCATCTCAGTTGGGAATGCTTCTTACGCAGAAGTATGGCCAGTGAGTGGATTTTCAAAAGAGGGAACCCGGTCAGCTGAGTGCTCGGCGGGTTGTGGGGTTATCAGGGTGTGAGTTATGCATACGGGCCGCATTGTTGTGGCTCGCAGGATAAAGCCGTAAAAGTCAACCTGCGCTCTACACCATTTTTTATTGACTCGTTCCAAATGCTTTTAGAACTCTATTCTAATGACATCTATATAAACGGATACACACATGTACGTTTAGCGTGTGGATAGTGGTCTACGAAGACGTGACTATAAAAAGAAGTAGGCCTAGCCACATAATTGAGTCAACTTCATAAAATTATTACCCGTTTTGTATGGAATTTTCTCTCGTTCTTTTTTTATTCGTTAAAAAGAAACGCGAAAATTTCTTAAATTTATTTTTTCTACTAATCGTCAGTTTGGAATTTCCTTTATAAAGACAAAATAGATGAAATTGTGCTGTGAAAATAAACATACGACGCTTGTTAGCTCCAAAATAATTCCTTTACGTTAACGGCACGGGAAATCCGTACGTACACTTTCTTCTAAATGTTGACGCATGACGCTAAGATGAGCCGCTGTTATAAAAGTAGTGGTATAGGGGTAGCGAGTGAGACACAAGTACCCAGACTGCACTCGGACGTGGGTTTGAATCCCGCTTGGGCTGATTAAGTAATTCCTTTCTTCTGAGGTTTTGGCGTAGGAATATGCCTTTCTCCTAACTACTAACTAGGTGTGGGAGGATAATTGGGACTTGACCGTCACATAAAAATCATCGCCTTCCTTCCCCTTCTCTCCTTGTCTTCACTTTGTTACCCTTGTCTTCCATTTTTCCTCCTTATATTCCTTTTGCTCTCCTTGTCTTCCCTTGCTTTTATTGACTTCCCCTTGTTCTCCTGGTCTTCCCCTTGTTTTCTTTTGGGCTCACTAATAACTGTCTTATACTTATACAATGAGTAGCTCGTTTATAAGTCATGTGTAAATTCCTTACTAATAATCACTACATACGTCGTATATAACAGTATAACTGTTACACAGCTACGTCATAGTTTCGTCATTACTTCGTTACGAAAGGTAATAGAATATCTGAGGTTCTCAAATGCATCCGGTAGAGCGCTCTAGTGTGGCGTGTTAAATATCGATAGTACAACTGGCTCTAATTGATTACCACACTACATTTTGGTCAAAGAGTACAAACTACAGGAATATTATTCTAATTATTCTATGATATTTGGTTTGTTGTTCTGTGGTTACAAGGTAACCATCATCATAAAATGACAGTCGATACGAACAGCTGTTAGAGGGGCGGCCATTTGTTCGCCATATATGGCATTTCCGGACCAGGATTCCTTATCTCAAATTTATACATGTGCCCTTCGCCATCATCCCTAAAAGTTTGTAACACCACCTCGGAAACACCCTGTAGAGGTTTAGATTTCTAACTCATCATAATTATTTTGCACCTCGTTTCAAAATTTGCTTTTGTTCTGCTCAAAACTTGGAATTGGTGACATGTCCTTTTCACCCGTACCACAGAAATAAATTTCTTTATGCTCGACCATGCCGAAATGTAGTAATTATACACTTGGTAGCAGTCCTTTAATGCATGTCATTAAAGTACACCTACTCATTAAAGTACAGGTGTTCAGCCAATGGCAACTCAGCTTACAGGTGTTCAGCCAATGAAAAGTCAGCTTTGTACCGTTATAAAACCGCAAGTATCGATTATTCTCGGATATGCAATCGAAAGACAATTAGCGAAAAGTCTCGGAGGCTGGAAATCCAATACTGTCGCAGAAGGTTATGTTCTGTTACTATAATAATTAGCGTTAATTGTAAATAAATTCAATTTGTCATCTCGTTTTTCAATGTCGAATTCAGTAATCAAGGTTAGCCAATATCAAGTTTAACGGGATTACATCAAGGTCAATGACATTATTGTTGCTCGGAAAAAATCAATACTTTCCCGTCTGCGCACATCTCACAATTCACGACCTAGAACAAGGTCACTTCCGATCTTGTCAGATACAAATAAAATGAATACTTCTGAATAGCTTAATTTCAAGTTAGAAATATGGTCGAGCATAAAAAGTTGTAGAAACTTGCCTATAATGGTAATTAAGACGCTCGTATGAATATTATGAAACTCGCTTGCGCTCGTTTCATAAACAACCATACTTGCGTCTTAATTACTATCATTATAGGCTCATTGCATAATGTACTATTATCGACTTGTTCAGGTAAAGATATTATAAACGAATATATGAACATACAATCAAATAACTGCATTGTTTTACATTGATGCGAATGTTATTTTTGTTGCAAATTTAGCGGAAACCTAAACATACGCAACGCCACTATTTCTCGACTCACTCACTACAGCAACAATATCCGGAAGGATACGGGAAATCACGACTTTGAGACCGAGTACTTGGAATGGATCTTTTGGTTCAATGATTATTGGAGTCAAGGTTGGAGATTAGCAGCTCTGCTGAGATATTGCGAGCTGCCGTCCAGTAGCAGCATTACAATAATCACGCTTCACTCCAGTAGGGTTTTCTTAGTTGACTCAGAACAGGCGAAACCAGTAGGTCGAGTACTGCTCCCAAAGACAAGGAGCTCGAACGGATATTCTCGCTCAACTAATCAAAGTCCTCAACTCGCTTATTTTGCAGCCGAGTCTATAAATCTGCCGATCAAGGTGGCAGTTCATTAAAAAGTCTAATTATTTTCAAGAACCAAAAGCAGAGGTGCAAACAACGTATTTACCTCTGACAGACTTGTATTAAACTACGCAATTTTTCATAACACGCGTCTGTGTTACACGTATTGCTATTGTCAAAGCATTCTTTATATCGATGAGCATCGATTTTAAATTGAGAACACTGAATTTCAAACGAATTAGAGGTTATTAGCTTGTACATTTAACATCCTCTAAAGGCAAAATTCTTTTTTTTTTTTTTCATGGACAACTAGAATAGTCTTGACACATTCAGGTCTATTAATCTGACTCTTCGTGCGGCCTGTTCACGGGATATAAAAGACAACAACAAATTTGTGTAGATTGACTGACTTAATCACATTTCAATCTCAGGAGCCAGAGAATAGTTCCATAAGTATTTATGCCTGTTTTCATCACATTCAGAACTTGCAAGAAGGATACGTTCTTCTTTCTTCTCATCAGTCAGATATCGACGGCTGAGAACCAGACTATGCCAAGTCCATTTTCCTAAATTTTTCAGAAGAGCTACTTTTAAGTTTCTGACTTTCGAAACTGTAATAATATATTAACATACGTATAACTGCATAATGTTGCTAGCAAGTCTTTAAGGAAGACTTTGAATATAAGTGAAAATTCTGTCAATAGCTTATCTATTTTAAGAAGAGAATTGTTCTCTGTTCCATTACTCTTTCATCGCATGATGACGCAGAATATTAGTATTTATTTATTTAACCTGGTAGAGATAAGACCGTCAGGTCTTCTCTGCCCCTCTACCAAGGGATTACAACTATAATATGAACAATAAAATTACAATTAACATTAAATTTACAGTTACAATAAAAATTAAAGTACGACAAGATTACCTGATTAATGAAAGCTAGACATTTTATCATAGAAGCTAAGAACAAAGAATATTTTTGTATTTACTGAATTACAAATTAAACCTACAATAACAAAAATCTATAGTGATGAAATTACCGGATATTGAAATATTTTGTGATATGTTAAGATAACTATTTACAAGAAACCATGTCTGAACGAGTCTCAATTACTGACCAAGTGCCTAGTAAGTTTGCGTTTGAATTCAATTTTATTTCGACAGTCCCTGATGCTAGCAGGTAACGAATTCCAGAGTCTTGGCAGGGCTATTGTGAAAGAGGATGAGTATGAGGAGGTGCGATGGGATGGTATTGTTATCTGAATCTGAATCTGTTATCTGAATATCTGCATGGAAATATCATGTGTACTTCGGTACATTAAAATAATATATATCATATGCGTAAATCACTTCGTGATTTAAGACGGCGCTTATTCCGTCGGATCCCGGCCAACTAGTCACTCATAACGAGTGCACCTCAGCACATGTGTGGACTTCAGTCCTACGTTCATAGATATCTATGACGTAGTGCAGAGGGCGGCCACTAGAGGGAACCCAAGAGTTGGAACTTAAACTGAGACGATTCTGTCCGACACCGGGATGGGTATCCGGTGTGGCTAAGTGGATAAAGCATCTGCACGTAGAGCTGAAAACCCGGGTTCAAATCCCGGTGCCGGAGAGAAATTTTCTCTGTTCCATTACTCTTTCATCGTATGATGACGCAGAATATCTGCATGTAAATATCATATGTACTTCGGTACATTAAAATAATATATATTTTAAGGAAGTTTTAAATAATAGGTTCCCACAAAGAAAGGGAGACATCTGCCTGACAGACCAGATAACATTCAGATCCAGATTACAAACATACAAGAATTTAATTTAATTAACATGAAAACTGTACTAATTTGGAAACTAGCATTAGTAGCTATTGTATAAAAACTGTAATAAAATTTTGGTTGGTACATTAATTTCAGCCATTAAGTATAGGAGTCGTAATGATGGTACTGCAATAAAAACTTATTACTTACTTACAAATGGCTTTTAAGGAACCCGCAGGTTCATTGCCGCCCTCACATAAGCCCGGCATCGGTCCCTATCCTGTGCAAGATTAAACCACTCTCTATCATCATATCCCACCTCCCTCAAATCCATTTTAATATTATCCTCCTATCTACATCGCAACTTGAACGTAGGATTACTAATGTTGCAAATATTACGCTACATATATTAAAATATAGTCTACGTTCGCTTAAATCCAATAGACGGTCTCATCGCAGGTGACGACGCAGGAAAATATCTTGAATACTTTTTTTCGACTGTCATTTTTACCTCCTGACGTCGAGAACTGTTTCATCGAAGACTTCATGTCGATCCTATCACCTGGCGACGAAAACTGAACGTTCCACAGATCATATCTTCAAAACATATAGGTACAGTGTTCCAGATTCCAGATTCCAGATTCCAGATTACCTTTGATCTGTGTTTCTACAAATAAAAGAACAAACAGCTGTTAATCTTTCCATTTATGCCTCTGTTCATACTTTTGTGACGGACACTTATCAATGTTTAATTTCACTGACTTGAAAGATTTTCTTTCAGAAGTGTAAATTTTTAACTAGGAGTACGAGATTTATCCTACGAAGAGGTGGAAAAATTCAAATATCTTGGAGCAACAGTAACAAATATAAATGACACTCTGGAGGAAATTAAACGCAGAATAAATATGGGAAATGCGTGTTATTATTCGGTTGAGAAGCTCTTATCATCCAGTCTGCTGTCCAAAAATCTGAAAGTTAGAATTTATAAAACAGTTATATTACCGGTTCTTCTGTATGACTGTGAAACTTGGACTCTCACTCTGAGAGAGGAACATAGGTTAAGGGTATTTGAGAATAAGGTGCTTAGGAAAATATTTGGGGCTAAGTGGGATGAATTTACAGGAGAATGGAGAAAGTTGCACAACACAGAACTGCACGCATTGTATTCTTAACCTAACATAATTAGGAACTTAAAATCCAGACGTTTGAGATGGGCAGGGCATGTAGCACGTATGGGCGAATCCAGAAATGCATATAGAGTGTTAGTTGGGAGACCGGAGGAAAAAACCTTTAGGGAGGCCGAGACGTAGATGGGAGGATAATATTAAAATGGATTTGAGGGAGGTGGGGTGTGATGATAGAGACTGGATTAATCTTGCACAGGATAGGGACCAATGGCGGGCTTATGTGAGGGCGGCAATGAACCTTCGGGTTCCTTAAAAGCCATTTGTAAGTAAGTACGAGAAATTGGACTGAAAGTAGAAATGAAAAGGAACAGTTTCTTAAGAAAAGAATCACACTGATGACAAAATAAAAATGTGTACGTTTGAATAAATTCGTCCAAGCAACATGTTTTAAAATTTTGTCTTCAAAATTGAAGAACTGTTTTAATAAAATTTACGCAGATGACAAATTGTAACATTTCCATGTTCCAACCCTTAAAACAGTACAATACTGTATAAATAATATTTGGGGGGATGATTCAACCAAGCTCCATGCAGTGTTCCCTGGATAACGCTAATAGACTGACTGAGGAAAAAAATAATATACTTTTTGCTGCAATTGTCAGGTGGGACTTAATTTACCTTCCTATACCTTTTCTGGACCCAGGAGCTGATTTACTGCATTGATACATGGATGAGAGGGGAAATGGGAGGGGAGATATTAAAAGATACGCGAAAACGCGTCCTTACAAGTGAGTTCGGGGCTGAGAGAAACTGAATATGTGAGCTCCAAGCCTGTTGGCCACTTGTCTCACTCCGATTCCGCTATTCCATTGAAGGAACTCTGCAATTCTTCGTGCTTGCGTTCCAATTTACCTTTCCCGTACTGATAAGTTCTTAGCGGAACATTTGAAAACAAATATTTGTCACACATGATCGCCTTTCAACATTAAGCAGTATGCTTAGCGTTAAACGTTTCCGCACCATACTAATTGCTTTCAGTTACCCATAACAGGTATTTCACTTCTGGTAGTGTGGAAAAGAAGACCTCATGACCTTAACTGTACCAGAATAAATAAATAAATAAATAAATAAATAAATAAATAAACAAATAAATAAATAAATAAATAAATTAATTAATTAATTAATTAAATTGAATGAATGAATAAATTAATTAAATTGAATGAATGAATGAATGAATTAATTAATTAATTAATTAATTAAATTGAATGAATGAATAAATTAATTAAATTGAATGAATGAATAAATTAATTAAATTGAATTAATGAATGAATAAATTAATTAAATTGAATGAATGAATGAATGAATGAATGAATAAATAAATTGAATGAATGAATAAATAAATAAATAAGTAAATAAATAAATGAATAAATAAATAAATAAATTAATTAATTGAATTAATGAATGAGTGAATAAATTAATTAAATTGAATTAATGAATGAATGAATAAATTAATTAATTGAATTGAATTAATGAATGAATGAATAAATTAATTAAATTGAATTAATGAATGAATAAATTAATTAAATTGAATTAATGAGTGAATGAATAAATTAAGTAAATTGAATGAATGAGTGAATGAATAAATTAATTAAATTGAATGAATGAGTGAATGTATAAATTAATTAAATTGAATTAATGAGTGAATGAATAAATTAATTAAATTGAATTAATGAGTGAATGAATAAATTAATTAAATTGAATTAATGAGTGAATGAATAAATTAATTAAATTGAATTAATGAGTGAATGAATAAATTAATTAAATTGAATTAATGAGTGAATGAATAAATTAATTAAATTGAATTAATGAGTGAATGAATAAATTAATTAAATTGAATTAATGAGTGAATGAATAAATTAATTAAATTGAATTAATGAGTGAATGAATAAATTAATTAAATTGAATTAATGAGTGAATTAATAAATTAATTAAATTGAATTAATGGATGAATGAATAAATTAATTAAATTGAATTAATGGATGAATGAATAAATAAATTAAATTGAATTAATGGATGCATGAATAAATAAATTAAATTGAATTAATGTATGCATGAATAAATAAATTAAATTGAATGAATGAATAAATAAATTAAATTGAATGAATGAATGAATAAATTAATTAATTAAATTGAATGAATGAATGAATTAATTAATTAAATTGAATGAATGAATGAATAAATTAATTAAATCGAATGAATGAATGAATAAATAAATAAATAAACAAATTAATTAATTAATTAAATTGAATGAATGAATGAATGAATGAATGAATAAATTAATTAAATTGAATGAATTAATTAAATTAAATGAATGAATGAATGAATGAATGAATGAATGAATGAATGAATGAATAAATAAATAAATATATAAATAAATAATCTATTACAGTGTTGTGAAGTTAAATTTTCCTACGAGCTATCTGATTCTCAGTTGTGCCGCTGCATAGTGTTATGGTCCTCCCAATTTTTTTTCACGCTATTCTTTTATATTTGTTTCTGTTTTTATTTCCAGTTTCTAGGTACAGCGTAGGATGCAAACCGAGGAAATATTTATCATTTCACATGCTGCTGCAATTTCAGTTAAATCTCTTCCCAGCGTTGGCAGTGTCTCAGCTTCTGGTTCCTTATTTTAATTACATTATGATGGTTGTTAAAAATTGCTAACGAAAAATTACAAGACTATAAGAATCTCATTACGCCCCGAAAACGCTCCAGGCTAGGAGCCGGCCAAGATTGCCGGCTTAATGGTGGCGAGAGACCTGTTACAATTCACTCAGGCCAATGAGATACCGACGGACAACATCCCGTCCACACACAAATCTGAAGTCTCTTTTTTATCTAAAAATATCAAGATTATAAAAAAACTAAATTTGAACTGCCTGGCCGTCGTACGTTATTTAATAACAGAGCAGCTTCAGAGTTGTCTTTTTTTCAGTCAACCGAGACCTATTACGAATATTTGCTTCCTGGATTCAACGATGCATTGATTTAAATACCGAAACTAGTTTAGTCGCAACTTCTTTTTTAATTTGAAATAAATGCTGCTCAGAGCTGGAATAACGAAACCGCAGACTGAGGAGGTGGTTGGCGGAGAAGTTCTTACAGTTGTAAATGGCTGTTGGTATGTTAAGCACTGGAACCCTTGCGGCCGGCTGCTCTGAATTGAAGATTTTGAGTCGAATATATATTTTTAAACAAATTTATTAACATACACCACATATTCAATTTCAGAATGTCGTCACACTGTCATCTGAAAGTTTACATCAGCTTCTAATGCCGGAGTCCCAATTTAAAATCTTTTCGAGTCCAAGGGAATTTTCTTGTGGAAGAAGACGGAGTTGGAGCAAATTGTCGCGAAGTAATTCCGTCCCTCCCGCAAGGTTTCACCAGTTCTAAATTCTCCATATTATCGTTGTCGACATCTCAAATGAGAACAGATCCACGACGGACGTCATCTAAGAGATTAAAGATATCTACAATTTTCATACATACGCTATTTTTAGGCGGATGCTTTAAGTCTAGTCATACGAATCCTATTGCGCATCTACCTCTCAGATCACAACAAAAAATCAAATATGGACTTCACCGCCAAGACTCTATTCGATTATTGAAGCGTTGGGCCGAATAAAAGTCTATGTTGCAATCTGCTAACTGTGCAAAATGTTAGATATTGATAGTGGTAGCGTGCTAGTTTTACTGGCGATCTTATTAGTGGTAATGGTGATAGTTATGATGGTGATAGTGACACTGATATAGTAGTGGTGATGATGGTAATGGTACAGGGACATCATTTTATTTTTACTAACATTTTTAATATTAACTTGTCTATACCTCTGGATCAACGCCGTTTGCTACCCCCTTCCACGAGTGGAGTTCGATGATACTGGCGTAATATACAAACAAATCACTTTACTAGGTATAGGAGGGAAGAAAAGAAGTTCATCCATTTACGTAAACTAGGAAATATTGCGCTTTTGAGTTTGATAATTTTCAATAGGTTTTTGTTTTAATGAAAATACAGTACAGTATTAACAATGAGTGTTTTTACTCACGAACTGAGCTGTCCATGTGGACGTATTCATTATGCAGTGTATATTATACTGTCTACAGCATATTAGCGTACAATATAGAGAATGAAGTTAAATTGAAAAATAATCATAATATGGATATTTAAACACATTTTTGAAAATGGTGGCCGTTCATTTCGATACAGGCTTCAGTTCTAATGTGCATATTATCGCACTATAGACTATTGTACCTAATTCCAATTCCCATTTTCGTCTTTCGTTCTAGAAACTGATGTTGAAATGATTCTGTACCTACTCTATAAAAGAGTACCTTACGTACTGTAAATTTAATCTTCACTTCTGCCCGATCCGAAAAGACAAAATTACTAAGACATGCTATCTACTGTCCGTCCAAGTGGTTATGTCGTAGGGTCGTAGAAAGGGAGGAAATCACGTGATAGTTAATTACTTAACGAGGCCCTTTTATTTAAGTTATTTTAAACAGTTGTATAATATTACGTAGACGTCCAATTCCTAACAGAAATTAATGTTTTCAGGAAAGACCTAAGACAGCCCAGCCACTAGCTGGCGAATAAAAGCTGGTGGGGGAAATCGGAATACGATGTAAGTAAATGGACGACAGTACCTGTGCAAAAATAATTCAATATTGAAAGCTCTTTCGTCACTGGAAAAGGCGAACATATTTTTGGAACGTACTGTTTACTATGACCGTAAGGCTACTATGACTGTATATGCGGTCTTGGTTCTGTGTGGAGGACGGTTGAACTTCATTAGTAGAAGGGGTGGGAGTGAAGTACATTAAAAAACTCTGGTACAATAAAAATTGAAGTAAAAATAAAATCATGTCCCTGTAGTGGTAATGTCTGTCTTCTCTATTTGGCCTAGTTTGTTTCTGTTGTGCACTTTTGTTTATTTTCTTAATGCTGACCTTGTACGTTAAGAATTCTATAACATTAACACGAAAGCCGCGGTTTATGTCTTGAAGTCTGTCCTAAGACACGAATGTGTGTTTTTAATTTAATGTATTTAGTCTTACGTGGATGCTCTGGAACGTGCGTACGCAAAATCAAGTGAGTCCTACCAAGTGTAGGCCTAAGTCTAGTGTCAAGGAAAGTCCATATATGATTTAACAAGGTTCATTTCCGACTGTTGATTCAAGATAGGAGAATAATTTGGTCCAGAATGTGTAACTTCAAACAAGCATGGCATTTGGCTGCTGCTAAGCAAACTTGCGAAAGCAGGAAGACGTCATAAGCTGGAGTTACAGATGTCGGCTTGAAAGTCGTGGTTGTGTCAATATGACATTTTGTGGTAAGCAATCCGCAGAAGGTCACTCTCCGTCATTTGTTTGGCCAGGACGTTAGAGCACTGAAAAGTAATCTTGATGTTTCGTTTGTCAAACACGAGACTTGCCCGTATGGTGATTTATACATTTGCTTTTTCCATTTCAAGTAGATGGTCAGAACAGATTGTAATTTAATAGTCGAATAAACATGGAATTTCAACAGCAAGCAACTTATTTTTGTCCATTGCGTAATATTTTCTATTCTTTCCGAGTCTTACACTCGGAAGAAAAAGTGGTAGGCTATTCATCTTGAAGCGTTTATGCTGTTCGTTATTGTTATTGTGAGCATGGATGGGATTGGAATTTGGAATAAAAGTATGGCGCTGTATTTCTTTTCATTTTTGCCTTTATATTTCCCGCAATTAAATTTAACAAGGCGGAGCCTTCTCGATAAATACTTCATAATCGCTTCCTTATTCCATGAGGTCTAGTCTCCAGGCAACAATGTAATTGACAGAGTCGAAACAATTGAATAACGATGTCATTACAGAGAATTGGATTCATTTGGGGATTAATACCACAGTTGTGTACTTCAGAATTAGGCTATGTGAAATTAACTATTTCTGTCTTTATACTCCACGCATTTATTATTAACCTCCATTTGTATACGAATATTTTTTATCAAATCAAAATTAAGTTTAAGGCGATGGATCTCTGAAATTTGTAAGTTCTATATTTTCAGTCCTATAAAACTGAAATTTTATCACACATTATAGGCATATGGGCATGTACCATGCAAGTTTTAATTCTGATATCTCAATTATTTTTAAACTATCAATTTTTAATGTATTAACATCGTATAAAATATTGATCTAATTTTCACAACAATTTATTCCTTAAAAACCCTCTATTTCTAAACTATACTAATAATAAATCTGTAGCTGAAATTGTTCTGGTAATTTTCGATTTTCCAAAAATAATTGGTCCTACCATATATAATTAACCACCCTGAAACCGAAAATCGCTTTTTTTTATTTTTGTTTGTATGTCTGTCTGTCTGTCTGTCAGTATGTTTGTTACCTTTTCACGCGATAATGGCTGAACGGATTTCGATGAAAATTGGAATATAAATTAAGTTCGTTGTAACTTAGATTTTAGGCTATATGGGATTCAAAATACATTATTTAAAAGGGGGTTATAAGGGGGCCTGAATTAAATAAATCGAAATATCTCGCTTATTATTGATTTTTATGAAAAGTGTTACATAACAAACGTTTCTTTAGAATTGATTTCCGATAAGTTTTATTCTTTACAAAATTTTGATAGGACTGATATTTAATGAGATAAATGAGTTTTAAAATTAAAATAACGCCGTCTAAGACAGTGCAATGAATTAAGAACAAATGACTTCGTCTATAAGGGGCCTTGGACATCAACAATCGAAAGCTATTAAACATAGCCTACAGAGAATGTTTCTGTGTTTGTATAAAGTAATATCAGAAGCTAAATTAATCGATTTGTATAATTAATTATTATTTCTCCATTGGAAAGTGTAGTTTCTCTAGAGGGACATATTGCTATAATGTTATTACAGTAACGTCTGAGTAAATCGAGGACAGGTAAGATTAAAATAGCTTCTTATGCACAGAAAATTTGATAGGCTATTTTGCACATTCGTTATCTGTATTTCTTAAAATAATATTTATGTACACTCATTTTAATCTCAGAGAATTAACGAACAACGAGAGTGTATTGATTTAGTATGCAGTAATAGTACGTTAGCTTAGCAATCCATTATTTTATAATTCAAATTTTAACTATGCTCAATTGAATCGTGTTAAAATACATAAAATATATATGCAATAAATGCAATGCAAAAAGAATTGAGTAATGAGCGAAGCAGATTATCTTGCGCTGTTGTAAAAGTTGATCCCTGGATCAAACGTCCTATTTTAATGATGTAATTACTTTATATTTATTTCTAACAGGTGCAGCGGAGCGCACGGGTACGGCTAGTGATATAATAAAATTATGAATGAGGAAAGAATTCTAACAGAAATTTGAAATAGAATGCTGGAAAGTAGAGAACAATTTGAGACGTTCAGCTCAGCGCACAAATGGCCCAGCCCACAAACTTTGCATATTGAATTTATTGCTTTAACCCTTCTCCGGGCAACCAGGGTCCGTCGGGCCCTGGCACTACTATTTTTGTGAATAAAATTAAAGCTATAATTTCTACCTACTTGAAATTTCATGACTTTGTTAATTATTGTGTTTTTTTTATATTTAGAGAGAAGGAAAATATTGTAGTATTTTGCACAAATGTTCTAGAACACTTTTACTTCTTTAAAATCTTAACCGGGCATGCAGGGTCTATTGGACCATAGTATATTTTGTTGGCTTTCTCACTTCGTAACGAGGTTTCACTCTTTCAAACCATTCAATGATAATCTGACGGCAATGGAATGTTGGCAAAATTATTTCCGAAGCTCAACAACAATGACATTTTAAAAAATGGACCAATTATGCATTGTAATAAATATAAATAAGTCAGTGTGAAGTTATGCTAGCCGTAATACGGTGTAGTTTATAACAGAGTGACTGAATCTCTCAGCTTTACTTTATTTCTGTATGGGAGTAATTATTATGGAAAAGCCGAAGAAAGTCAAAGAAACAAAGCTACGGTCTTTAGATGTTGCAGTATATTTGAATGCATCTTAGTTATGCTGTTATACTGAAGAGTTGTAATTAGGTCAAATATTCTGACAGACTCAGCGTAAGTACTTGTGTGAAGAATCCATTCGGGATTTGCTTAGAGAACCTGACCTAAGAAAAGACGAGCCAGACAATAACGCCGATAATAGCAAATCTGATCATCAGAGTGAAGCATCAGAAGTTAGTAATCATCAGTTAGAGCCACAATATGACCCTGAAACATGCCATCAAAACCTGACAAATATGGCTTGAAAGTATGGTGGACTTGTGACTCCAAAACCATCCCCTAAATGGTCTGCTATACACCAGAAAAGAAAACTGTGTATGGGTTCACTCTGCAGTAGGTCGAAGGGTTGTAGAAACACTGTCTTATCAAAGAACAAACAGAAATGTAACTTGCGATAACTACTTTACTGACAAAGAACTCGCTGAGAATCTCCTCAGTAATGGTCTCACCTTAGTTGAAACAGTACACAAAAAATATGTATATTCATCTCTCCTGAGTTTCAGCCAAATAAAAGACTGCCAGAGTATTCATCCATCTTCGGATTTACAAAATATGTAACATTGGTTTCAATGACCAAAACCAAATAAGGCAGTTGTTGTTCTTTCTGCAATGCACCACACACAAACCATTTCGGAAGAAGAAAAGAAACCACAAATTATTCTTCACTGTCATAGCTCAAAAGGAGATATTGACACACTCGATCATTAGTGAATGCATATGCGTGCTAGAGACGTACAAATCGCTGGCCATTTGCATTTTTATGTAGAAATTGTAGATCATACACTAAACATGTTTCTTTTATCGCATGAAAAAGCTACTAAAATTATATCATTTATGTATATTATCATGGATACTTTGGTCACTGTAATAATATCATTATTAAAGAAGATTAATATTGTGTACAATAAAATGATTTTCTTATGTCAATGTATTAAAATGGCATGAGGGTCCGACAGACCCTCCTTGCCCATCAACGTTACAAAAGTAGGTTGCCCGGAGAAGGGTTAAAGAGCTCTTCATATTGTTCTCTTCAAAGTGTAAACGGGCCTAATCATCATTCCCAGTTTTTCCATTAGATTTCAGCCAAGTTTCGTTTGTGTATCGCATTTCGCGCACTGTTACAGTGGAAATATAATTTTGTGGGCAGGATCATTTGTGCGCTGAGCGTCTCAATTATATCCATTTAATCCACTTCATGTTCCTTCTTAAGAGTATGTCACCTTCTAATGTGATAGAAACTACAAAAGAAAGTCTGGTCAATATACCCTTCTGCAGGGAACAACAGTTTGTTGATCAGGAGCTTAGAGAGGTGCAGACTTAGTAAACTGCAGCAGATTATGTTCACGTCTGGATCTGGCCACAACTTCGTGACAGGTACTGTTTGATCTCTTTACTAAGAGAATGAACAACAGTCACGTGACATGAAAGTGTCATTATAGAAGAACGAGGAGAGAAGGGTGATCAAACCTACTTGAAGCTGAGATCATTGGTAAATTGACTGGTTGGCTGCTTACCATTATGAAATCATCAAACATGGTACAACATGCTCCGCTATCACTTCAGGAGATAGAAGAAAAGAACTAGAAAGCAGAACTTAATCATTCCACAAACTTCAGCAATAAGTTCTACACTCTGACATTGCTGGGTAAGGATAGTCTACTATTTTTTGTACCTCTCAAAAAAGTAATAATCAGATAAGAATAAACTATTATCTGGCCTGCCTATAATAAACCTCACGCCTATTACATTTATTTTCATTAATAAATATACATGTATATGTATTTTCAATTTAACAAAGTATATAAACTTTTTCGGAGTCTACAATTAGAAATAATTTGACTTTATTTTTCTCATCCAATGTTTCCTGTCTGAGAAATTATTTTTAAATGTTCCGCACCCTCCCTCGTAATGCATATATTATTATCTTCATACAGGTCCACACGTGTGGAGTAACGGTTAGCGCGTCTATCCGCGAAACCAGGTGGCCCGGTTCGATTCCCGGTCGGGGCAAGTTACCTGGTTGAGGTTTTTTCCGGGTTTTCCTCAACCCAATATGAGCAAATACTGGGTAACTTTCGGTGTTGGACCTTGGACTCACTTCACCGGCATTATCACCTTCATCTCATTCAGACGCTAAATAGCCTAAGATGTTGATAAAGCGTCGTAAAATAACCTACTAAAGTCTTCATACAGACGTCTAGCAATTTTCGGTTTTACCATTTTTCTTTGTCCAACTGCTATCCATTCCATGATTTTCTTTGACAATCTTTAATCTGTTATCCTTTTCATGTATTTAATGATTTGGAAGACTTCGTAGTGGCAGCATGACGGAACTCCGTCACATTACATACAGACGTGGACAAATTATTAGCAAAATTGAAGATTTTTATTATATGTTCTTACAAAATATGATTCTTCAATTTAGACTACAGTTGACATTTTTGTGTATTTCCGAATTATTAGCAAAATTGAAGATTTTTATTATATATTCTTACAAAATATGATTCTTCAATTTAGACTACAGTTGACATTTTTGTGTATTTCCGAATTATTAGCAAAATTGAAGATTTTTATTATATATTCTTACAAAATATGATTCTTCAATTTAGACTACAGTTGACATTTTTGTGTATTTCCGAATTATTAGCAAAATTGAAGATTTGTATTGTATATTTTTCAAAATTTAATTCCTCAATTTGGACTACATTTGATATTTTTGCATATTTACAAATTATTAGCAAAACTGAAGGTTTTTATTGTATATTTTTAGAAAATTCGATTCTTCATTTGGATCATAGTTGATATTTTGGATATTTCCAAATTATTAGCAAAACTGAAGATTTTTGTTTTATATTTTTACAAAATTTGACTCTTCAATGCAGTTGATATTTTTGCTAATTTACAAATTATTAACAAAATTGAAGATTTTATTATATATTTAAAAAATATGATTCTTCAATTTAGACTACAGTTGACATTTTTGTGTATTTCCAAATTATTAGCAAAATTGAAGATTTGTATTGTATATTTTTCAAAATTTAATTCCTCAATTTGGACTACATTTGATATTTTTGCATATTTACAAATTATTAGCAAAACTGAAGGTTTTTATTGTATATTTTTAGAAAATTCGATTCTTCAATTTGGACCACAGTTGACATTTTGGATATTTCCAAATTATTAGCAAAATTGAAGATTTGTATTGTATATTTTTCAAAATTTAATTCCTCAATTTGGACTACATTTGATATTTTTGCATATTTACAAATTATTATCAAAACTGAAGGTTTTTATTGTATATTTTTAGAAAATTCGATTCTTCAATTTGGACCACAGTTGACATTTTGGATATTTCCAAATTATTAGCAAAACTGAAGATTTTTGTTTTATATTTTTACAAAATATGACTCTTCAATGCAGTTGACATTTTTGCTAATTTACAAATTATTAACAAAATTGAAGATTTTATTATATATTTTACAAAACCTGACTCTTCAATTTAAACTACAGTTGACATTTTTGCATATTTCTATCTTCTGTAATGAAGGAAATATGCAAAATTTTCAACTGTACTCTAAATTGAAAAGTCAAATTTTGTAAATAGAATTATCATAAAAAATCGTCAATTTTGTTAATAATTTGTCCACGTCTGTACTAATAGGACGGGAATGGCTGGATGGGTGGTTTCCGAGAATGTGATTAGGACCTCGGGGTCATATTGAGTAGCCCGCAAGATCCCCCGACCTAACACCACCTGATTTTTTTCTTTAGGGACACTTACATAATCAATTGTACAAGCATACCGAGTTATTATTCAGGAGCTCAATCCAATTCTCGTGAACTTCTGCAGAATGGCATGCCAAAACATCAAATGAAGTATTTAAGGTTGTATCGACTTACATGGTGCCCAAGTTGGTCACAATGCACAAAATAGATAAACAGAATGTTTTAAAATATTTCAAAGGTTTCGTAGTGGTAATGTGTTCTCCTAAGAACAGGTCTTTCACTGCAAATCCAGCATTTTTCATTCCTTCCTATTTTCCGCTATTCTCTTTGTATTTTTTCTTGGGAAAGATAAATGCGGTAGCTTCCCATTGCTTTCCGCACACCACACTCTCTTTCACATCATAAAATATCTCAGTGGGGGCCAAATTTGAAGGTGAGGAGAGCGAATTTGACTAATTAGGCTTTCCAGACTTCACAGAAATTTACTACAAGGGTTAAATATCAGTTCTTTCAGAGTTTTTGACACAATCAGAGACCGAGAAATCCCAATTAGCCTTTTCGTAAGTAATAATATTGTTTTAAATTTTTATTCCTTATCAAAACATTTTCCTCTTATTTTGTGGTCACCTGGTAGACGAACCACCTTGCACCGAGTTACAAGATTGCTGATGTCACGGAAATAAGGAGACTTGATCACTCTGCACCCTTTCTCAGCTCTAGTTCTTACATTTGAAATAGCGTCGGCCTCGGTAGCGTACTGGTATAGCGCTAGCCTTGTATACTCGAGGTTGCGGGTTCGATCCCGGCCCAGATCGATGGCATTTAAGTCTGTTTAAATGCTACAGGCTCAAGTCAGTAGATTTACTGGCATATAAAAAAACTCCTACGGGGTCCACACCTGTGGAGTAACTGTCAGCGCGTCTGGCTGCGAAACCAGGTGGCCCGGGTTCGAATGCCGGTCGGGGAAAGTTACCTGGTTGAGGTTTTTTCCGGGGTTTTCCCTCAACCCAATACGAACAAATGCTGGGTAACTTTCGGTGCTGGATCCCGGACTCATTTCACCGGCATTATCACTTTTATATAATTCAGACGCTAAATAACCTAGATGTTGCAAATCAAGATTTCAGGTATAACTCCCTGTAAAGTTGATTTGAATAATTTCGAGGGAAAAAATTGTTCCGGAGCCGGGTATCGAACCCGGGACCTTTGGTTTAACGTACCAACGCTCTACCACTGAGCTACTCGGGAACTCTAACCGACACCGATCCAATTTTTCCCTCTATATCCACAGACCTCAAAGTGGGCTGACAATCGTCAAACAACCAACTTCGAGTGCACACTAACTCCGTGTGACTTAAATTGTGGTTTTCTGTTAACGAACAGTGACGTGTATTATGCAAATCAAGATTTCAGGTATAACTCCCTGTAAAGTTGAATTGGATCGGTGTCGGTTAGAGTTCCCGAGTAGCTCAGTGGTAGAGCGTTGGTACGTTAAACCAAAGGTCCCGGGTTCGATACCCGGCTCCGGAACAATTTTTCCCTCGAAATTATTCAACCTAGATGTTGATACAGCGTCGTAAAATAACCCAATAAAATAAAAAAAACTCCTGCGGGACAAATTTCGGCACACCTTGGCGACGCTGATATAACCTCTGCAGTTGCGAGCGTCGTTAAATAAACCGTAATTAAAATTTTTAGATAGCTTCCTACAACATTCAAAGCCACAACTTCTGTCCCACATGTTCAAAATCCACACAAGCCGATCAGGACATAGATTACGTGTATAATCAATCATCCATGTCAAGTGCTTCAGTTTATTTTGTCTCCCAATCAGATGTCCATGTCGTGATGTAGTGAGTACAGGAGGAAGGTCCAGTCTAGATCTTCGCTGAGATGTGCATCAAAGCGGAAAGGATTCAGCCGGATGATACGCTGCGAGTTCGAATCCATTCCATTGCAGTGGTCCACAGCGTGTCATTATCTTATCACTTTCTAATTTCATAGTCTGATTGTTTGACCATTTCAAGCAGCCAAGCAGTCAATTTAGCAATGATTGCAGCTTCATATAGTTTTGATCGCCCTTCTCTCCTCGCTACTTCCATGTCACGTGATCACTGTTGCTGCTCGTTGTCAAGTGGACAAACAGTGCCTCGCACGATGTTGTGCTCAGATGCAGAGATTAATACCCCCGTACGTACACATCTGCTGCAGTTTGCTGATCGCTGAAATTGTAGCCTAAAGGATATTTGTTGAGTCAGCTACGCTTATCTCTTTATGCAGTTCATAGTTGTTATTGGAGAAAAAAAATGGGGAATATAAAGGTACAGTACATCAGTTATTCATAGATTTCAAAAAGGCGTATGACTCGGTTAAGAGAGAAGTTTTGTATAATATTCTTATTGAATTTGGTATTTCCAAGAAACTAGTTCGATTAATTAAAATGTGTCTTAGTGAAACTTACAGCAGAGTCCGTATAGACCAGCTTCTATCTGATACTTTTCCAATTTACTGCGGGCTAAAGCAGGGAGATGCACTATCACCTTTACTTTTTAACTTCGCTCTAGAATATGCCATTAGGGAAGTTCAGGATAACAGAGAGGGTTTGGAATTGAACGGGTTACATCAGCTTCTTGTCTATGCGGATGACGTGAATATGTTAGGAGAAAATCATCAAACGATTAGGGAAAACGTGGAAATTTCTACTTGAAGCAAGTAAAGACATAGGTTTGGAAGTAAATCCCGAAAAGACTAAGTATATGATTATGTCTCGTGATCAGAATATAGTACGAAATGGAACTATAAAAGTTGGAGATTTATCCTTTGAAGAGGTGGAAAAATTCAAATATCTCGGAGCAACAGTAACAAATATAAATGACACTCGGGAGGAAATTAAACGCAGAATAAGTATGGAAAATGCCTGTTATTATTCGGTTGAGAAGCTTTTATCATCTAGTCTGCTGACAAAAAATCTGAAAGTTAGAATTTATAAAACAGTTATATTACCGGTTGTTCTATATGGCTGTGAAACTTGGACTCTCACTTTGAGAGAGGAACAGAGATTGAGGGTTTTTGAGAATAAGGTTCTTAGGAAAATATTTGGGGCTAAAAGGGATGAAGTTACAGGAGAATGGAGAAAGTTACACAACACAGAATTGCACGCATTGTATTCTTCACCTGACATAATTAGGAACATTAAATCCAGACGTTTGAGATGGGCAGGGCATGCAGCACGTATGGGGGAATCCAGAAATGCATATAGAGTGTTAGTTGGGAGGCCGGAGGGAAAAACATCTTTAGGGAGGCCGAGACGTAGGTGGGAAGATAATATTAAAATGGATTTGAGGGAGGTTGGATTTTATGATAGAGAATGGATTAATTTTGCTCAGGATAGGGACCAATGGCGGGCTTATGTGAGGGCGGCAATGAATCTCTGGGTTCTTTAAAAGCCAGTAAGTAAGTAAGTAAGTAAATAAGTAAGTAAGTATTTATTATTGCTAGTAAGTTTGAAATGAATACAAATTAATAAATACAATGAAAGATAAACTAGCCCACTCCTGAATGAGTAAGACTCGTGCTCAGGAGGGGATTCCAATACAGACAAAAATAAAATTAAAATTGAGAGTGAATACAGATTAAATAGTGTTTAATATGTTTAATCCAAACTATAAATCCAATAATTTTTTAAAATGTTTTTATTAATTTGGAGAGGATTCGTGGTTGAAATATTATTGGAATAAAATTTGTTCAATAATCTGCTATGATAAGAAGCTGCATTGGTTTTACATTTTGGTTCAGACAAACGCAGAGAATTAATATTTTTAGTTTTATATTTATGTATATACCTTTCAAAGTTATTAAAATTTCTATAAAAAATATTTTAATAAAATAAAATAATACATTTGTTTAATGTTGAAAACTTTGAAATGTTTAAACAACAATTCAGTTGGGCAATCTTTCTGCTTTTTTAAACAAATTTTTAATACTTTTTTCTGTAGTAAAATTAACGGATAAAGGTTGGATTTATAAGTTCCACCCCAACCTATAATACCATACATAAATATAGATTGAAATAATGCTAAATAAATTACACGTAAACAGTTAATTGACAAAATATTTGTTAGAATAACAAAGTAACATTGTTTTACGTAATTTATTACAAATATAATGAATATGATTATTTCATTTTAAATGATTATCAATAATTATACCTAAGTATTTAACCTCATTAACTTCATTAATAATTGAACAATTGCAATTTATATCAGAACAATCAGAATTATGCATTTTAACTTGTAGTATAGATGAAATTGGTTTATTACCTTTATTATTTAAAGAAAATGGGATAGCTATTGTTTTATCTCTATTAATTACAACTAAATTTAAATCAAACCTTTTTTTATTAATTTTAAGCCGCAATTTTCATTATAATAAGCTTCAGTCCAAGTTTTTCCACTAAAAAGTAAAACAGTCTCATCAGCATACGAATATAAATCACCTTCATATTCTTTAAGGTCTGTCATTAAAAGGTCATTAATATATATTAATATCTGAGTTTAGGAAGTAAATATTATTGAGTTATTTTCAAATAACTAATTACAAAATATTACTAAGTAAATTAATATTCAATACTCTTACAACTAATTAAGGAACGTTACAAAATAAATTATTAAGAAATTCTAAAATGTGTGAGCTGTTTGAAGAATTTAAGGATTTGCAATTGTAATAGTATTGAAGATAAAAAACTGAACCATTCTTCTACGTCATCTTCTTCTTCCTGTTCTTCTCTTCTTCCATTCCAGTTTTACGATCCCCTGCCCTCCTTTTAATGTTCTTCCAAGAGATTTTTTTCCTCTAGAAGTATACTGTCCTGGCCCTGTCCATTCTGTTGGTATGCTGTAGCCAATTTCTTCCTATAGGTTACTGATCAATGTAGTCTGTAATTGTGAGCTATTTTGCAGTATGTCAATTTATCTTCCAGTCTAGTAGGCCTAATGTGTAACCTGCTGTTTTTCTGAGAACTGACGAAACTGTATGTTTCACTATCACACAGCGTCCCTTAAAATAATAGTAACTACCACATTGTATATTCATTGTAAACCTTCATTGATTTTAATTGACTATTACACGTTTACTACGTCACACTACTTTTGACCAATAAATGGTACGAAAGGACATTTTTCAACCGATCATGACTGCTTATCGCACAATTTTATCGCGTCCCTAGCATTTGTTTAATTGTATCGCGTCCCTAGCATTTGTTTATTTTTATCACTACCCTAGCATTTGTTTCTTTGCTTGCCAACATTTCAAACTGCACTGGTCTAGACGTCAAAAAACAGAAAACTACAAACCACTCCAGTCGATGCACAGCAGTTTCAAATATGACTCGCATTGGCATCCAAGAACAAGAATTAATAAAGATCACTAGTCATAGCTATGCATCTTCCCTGAAACCCTATTTACAAATAAATGAAGAGCACCATTCGGAAATCCTGAATAAGTTGAGGGATACACCATGTACATCAACGAGTTCACTTCTTTTACGCACACGTCCAATATAACATCAACTGAACTACCAACCACTAAAACATTCGAATTTGAAAATTGTACCTAATTTCAATAATTGTTTCTTTTAAAAATTATTCATGTTTATTTTTTATTTCATCATCGTTAATTAAAACGTTTCTTGTTTATTTCATCATCCCTAATTAAAACTTTTCTAACACTCGTTTATATTATTTAGGTTATGTTATAGCTTCTGTTATATGATATTATGGATAGTCACGTATCAGAGATTGTTTAATACTAAGATTTATTGAAAATCATCTGTCAAGTGACGTTGATTACTGGGATCGGGATAAATTAAGTGGAATGCAACTGTTTTAATAAAAATGAAACTGAATCAACAAAGCCTTCTTGACTAGTAACAGTCCACAGAGTTCAATGAAGATTCCATTGTTGGCACAACTGATAAGAAAACAGCTATTCATAACACACTACTGCCATCTACTATCGTAATATTTATAATGTTGAGAAGGTACAAATTTGAAGACAGTTTTGTATTTTCGTAAGTCAATTAATATTTAATTGTATTGGAGTACTTCGTTACTTCTAATCTTTATATACTTTCTTCTAATCGTGTAGTAGTCAATTAAATCCCACTCGAGTTTTGATTTTCTCTAGATAAATCAAAACCTCTAGTGAGATTACTGTTGATAAAGTTGACCTATTGTCATTGTAATCAAATCATCGCCACCGTGCTAGAGGATATTAGACGGTTTGACAGGGCGGAGTGATGTAGAAAGCTGTAGAGGAGGAAGAAATTCGTGTTATCGGTTTAAGAAAAGTTGGACAGACTGTATCTTGACTAGCCATACAGATATAAATTAGTTTTGTACAATTTATATTACAAACTGAACTTATCTGAATTTTCAACATGACTTTTAAATTTAGCCACACAGAGTCTGACAAAATAAGCGCCAATTCAGGTAATGAGTGACATGACGTCGACGTTGGAAACTGTAAGTAGACGAGTTCAGAAATGTTGGAACACACGGTTGAACACCCCAAGCTCTTTTTCTGGATAAAACCACCTTGAGAGCCTGAAATCTAGTGACTACAAAGTGTGTAGTAATTTAATAGGTCTTCCGTAACTTTGATGGTCTTCCTACAGCCTATGTATTTAAAAACTGTATTATAATTTTTAATGCAGTCCCTTTACTATCCATTTACATTCTGGTCATACAAGTTATCCCTATTATCCACCATATTCTCTATATCGCTACTCTTCCCAACTTCTTTTTGTGTTAGACTAATTATTAACCTCCTTCTTCTTTTTCACGGTTTGGTTTCAACCCGTTCCGGCTTCGAACTGTTGAGACTCATCTTTTCTTGGGTCTTCCTGGATTCCTTTTCCCTGAGAATTATGGCTCCATTCTGCGTTGGGTATTATATTATTTGCAGTTTATTTGCAGTTTTCTTTATATTTTATAATTGAAAAACTCCCCGGAATAAAGATGTAACCAAAAAATCTATAATAAACCTATATGTTTCATGCGAAAGGAAAATAATTTCTATGGCATATTTCATTAGGCCTCTATTACCAGCAGAACCATTTGATTAATGAAGGATGCAAGCTTATTCAGCTATTGAATGCAATAATTTTTTGTTATAAATGAATGCTTCAAAATTACTTTTTCGATTTAAGGCAGATAGTTTATTAATTTGATGTTACATCCTTTTTCGGAGAGGTCTTCAATTGCCTCATGTAACTCTTCAATATTAAGTTCTTTTCGAATAACTGTGTTTCTGGTCATATCACACTTGTTTCAACACACTATAGATGTGAGAAATCTCATCTCACAAGCAAACGTTCTGATGGGGACAGATGAAAAAGTTAATTTTTTTCTTCCACCATGATAATAATGTCAAAAGAAGTGCTTATACAAATTTTGGCCACTCGACCGCAATTACGAGGTCGACCAGAAAGTGATTTTCCTTGGGGTCGTTGGGCATAATTTCATGGAAATATTTATTGAAACAGATACAGCAATTGTTGCGCTATTTGTCAACATATCCCCCACTGGAATTGAGACATTTGTCATACCATGGGATCAATTTTTGTATCGTAGAAGTCAGCCGCATCAGATCGGAACCAGCGTTTGACTGCGTCTGCACCTCTCTCTGTCGATCCCACGATATGAGAAATGTCTCAATTCCGATGGAAAATATGTTGAAAAATAGCTCAACAAGCTGTGTCCGTTTTAATAAATTTGTCCAATGAAATTGTGTTTTTTCTTTCTGTTAACGGCCCGTGACAAATTAATTTTTTACGGCCCTCGTAATTGCGATCGAGTGGTCAAAATTTGTATAAGCACTCCTTTTGACATTATTAGCATGGTGGAAGAAAAAAATTTAACTCTTTTATCTGCCCCCATCAGAACGTTTGCTTGTCAGCTGTCTGAATTCTATTGTAATAATATTTGTTCAATGTGCGTGTTTCTGAACCATAAGTAATAACGGGAACTGCCATAGTTTTTCAAAATTTAATTATCGATTCTTATCTTGCTTCATTTTTCAGAGTTTTTGTTAATATTCCAGTTATTGAGTTGTCTATTTATTTTGTCATTTATATTTATTTTTTCAATGTATGAAATTCATAAATTATTAACAACCATCTAGTATGACATAAACTTTACTGTCATGTTTAGAGTAATCAACGGCAAAGGTCATTATTATCTTTTGATAATTTAAAGTCTCTCCTGCGCTATTTATAAACTTTGCATTGAACATCGACAGTATTGTCTTCAACATAAGAATTTATTACCATTAAAGAATTTAGAACAAATTTCGCTTTAAGAAACAAGATTTGCTTTTTGTCATCGGCGATTATGTTCCTCTACTTACGAGATTAACCACAAACAATAACAGATCCAGATGTTCTATCGACGTTAATGTAGCTCAACGGTTCATTGTTCATGGTTAATGGATCATGGAATTGATATTACCACGGATTTCTACTCCATGATTGCACACTTAAATTATGGCACATGAGAATCGAGACTGCAAATATGCTACAAAATCAGTTTAAATCAATCTTCTTCGTCTATCTTTTCAGGTCTGTGCTGTGACTTTATAATCCGGCTTTATTATCCAGTACTCGGACTTCCTGAAGTTTTCTTTTCACAAAATATATAAATCGTACTTGTCCTGCGACTTAGCCGAGTGATTTACGGCGTCATGCTTTGAACTGGCCACATGGAATACTCGCTGGTTCGAATTTTCATATGGGAGGAAATATTTGATTTTTAGTATAGTCTATTGTTAATTACAGCACATAGAATTAGGGAATTTCAAATAATTTAATATTTCGATATTGTGTTTTGATTTCTTGCATTATGAGATTATTATTATTATTATTATTATTATTATTATTATTATTATTATTATTATTATTATTATTATTATTATTACACAGAATAAATATGGGAAATGCCTGTTATTATTCGGTTGAGAAACTTTTATCATCCAGTCTGCTGTCGAAAAATCTGAAAGTTAGAATTTATAAAACAGTTATATTACCGGTTGTTCTTTATGGTTGTGAAACTTGGACTCTCACTCTGAGAGAGGAACATAGGTTAAGGGTGTTTGAGAATAAGGTGCTTAGGAAAATATTTGGGGCTAAGCGGGATGAAGTTACAGGAGAATGGAGAAAGTTACACAACACAGAACTGCACGCATTGTATTCTTCACCTGACATAATTACGAACATTAAATCCAGACGTTTGAGATGGGCAGGGCATGTAGCACGTATGGGCGAATCCAGAAATGCATATAGAGTGTTAGTTGGGAGGCCGGAGGGAAAAAGGCCTTTAGGGAGGCCGAGACTTAGATGGGAAGATAATATTAAAATGGATTTGAGGGAGGTGGGATATGATGATAGAGAATGGATTAATTTTGCTCAAGATAGGGACCAATGGCGGGCTTATGTGAGGGCGGCAATGAACCTCCGGGTTCCTTAAAAGCCAGTAAGTAAGTAAGTAAGTAAGTAATAATACTTACTTACAAATGACTTTTAAGGAACCCGAAGGTTCATTGCCGCCCTCACATAAGCCCGCCATCGGTCCCTATCCTGGCAAGATTAATCCAGTCTCTATCATCACCCCCCACCTCCCTCAAATCCATTTTAATATTATCTTCCCATCTACGTCTCGGCCTCCCCAAAGGTCTTTTTCCTCCGGTCTCCCAACTAACACTCTAAGTAATATTAATAATAATAATAATAATAATAATAATAATAATAATAATAATAATAATAATAATAATTGTATTTAGCTACGTGAAGAACGTACTAGTCTCTCGCGTTTTTTTGCCCAAGTATTCCTTTTCTTAAAGATATTGTTATTAAGTAATGTAATGAACTTGATATTTTGTTAGATGATTTCGAGGATTAGAGTGAAGGCTAACGAACGTCTTTACAAATATTGAAGTCGTGAGAGTAGGCAGGATACAGGATCCATCAAGTTGATTATCCTACCGGCGTCTTCCCGTTTTAGGAAGGCCAGCTCTTGTCCTAGGGCAAGCAACCCTCAGAACGCGAAGCTATTGAACCAAACGAGATCCTGACGTCGGTCTGTGGGAAGCATCACCACATTTTATGAATAAGAATAATTATGACCTGCAGTCATTTGTACGCACACTTTTTATGTTCCTGCTCGCTATTTGACGTCCTGTTTTGTAATTGCTGTTATCCTCTATGCTGTAATTTAGATAAATTTGGAATTCTATTAGGTGTAGACAGAATAATTACCGAGGCCAAAGCAACTTCTGTCTCAGAACGTGACACTAAATTATTAGATGGAGCAGAAGATTAAATTTACGTGATAAAGATTTAATGAAGTCCGCTTGATGATGCCAATGCTTGGCCTACGCCACGCAATATCGGCTTCATCTTGGGAGATGATAGAGCTCGTTCTGGGTGTTCTGGACATGGGGATCATGAGTTCACGGTAATCAGGACTCTGCTTTCACTTTAACAATATTTTAATTTGTGAGAGTTCTGAAGCCGATATTTACGAATATTGAGAACATATCGTCTCTTTCTATCATGAACAAGGTATTGATTGATAGGGATAATAATCGTTATGCATCTTCCACAATAATACAGTGTGTTTCGTAAGTGTAATAAGATTTTGTTGTAAGAAATAAACAATTAATATACGTACTTTATCAAACATTTTACGCAGTAATTGAAAATATCATTGTTGAAATTTTGTAAGAAATAAACCATTAATATACACACTTTATCAGACATTTCACGCTGTAATTGAAAATATTATTGTTGAAATTTTGTAAGAAATAAACAATTAATATACACACTTTATCAAACATTTTACGCAGTAATTGAAAATATCATTGTTGAAATTTTGTAAGAAATAAACAATTAATATACGCACTTTATCAAACATTTTACGCTGTAATTGAAAATATCATTGTTGAAATTTTGTAAGAAATAAACAATTAATATACGCACTTTATCAAACATTTTACGCAGCAATTGAAAATATCATTGTTGAAATTACTTATTAAATAATAATAATAATAATAATAATAATAATAATAATAATAATAATAATAATAATAATAATAATAATAATAATAATAATAAACATATCAAATTAAATAAAACAGAAAATAAAATAAATAGCAGAACGTCGGTCCCCAAGTTACATTATGTAATGTATTTTTGTGCGAGATCGTGCGTATTTGCTTGGTTTCCGCACAAAACCAATCCGCGGAAAGTCTAAAATTCCACATTCAGTATTCCCAACCTAACACACATAACAATTTCCCTCTTCTTACCGCTTAAGTGACATATTGATTTTACTGCTTTAGGCTTTTAACATATTATTTTTAGAGACATTCACTATAGTAACAATTTCACCTAAATTGCACTGTTAATTATTGTTTTTAAATATTTGCAAAAATTAAGTAAACTCTACAACTCCACTAAAGTTACTGCATTCGTGATGCAAGTAACATTAAGGAAGCCGTGAAAAAATCAACAAGATTCCAGACTCATCATAGACTGGGGGAAAAAAGACAGACGTATATCACGGCCTGCTGGAGTATAGTAAACACAGAAAACGTTTTAAAGCAACAATGTTGAAGATAGATATTTTTGTTTTGCAAATTTGCCGTCATTGAACAAAAACCAAGATGCAGATTTCATTGCAACTAATTAGAAATTCCTCTTTCAGGTATGTAATAAACGATCTTCGCACAAAATAATGTACGATACACGAGCGGTATGTTTTCTTTCAATTCTCGGAAATTAAAAAAGCTCAATTACGTTTCGCTTTCTCAAACTTTTCCTCGAACATGAAAACTTCAACATACCGCTCTTGTAACGCATATTACTAGTGTGTGTGTTTTTAATGTTTTTAAATATTACAGTGCACTCGTACATGTACCGAACACTGCTTCGAGCGAATATGTCTGTAGATGAAGTCACAGTGCACTACACAACAGTCTTCTTCAATACAAAATAGTAATATGCGTTACAAGAGCTGTATGTTGACGTTTTCATGTTCGAGGAAAAGATTGAAAAAGCGAAACGTAGTTGAGCTTTTTTAATTTCCGAGAACATGAAAACAAACATACCGCTCGTGTATCGTACATTATTTTGTGCGAAGATCATTTATTACATACCTGAAAGACGAATTTCTAATAAGTTGCAAAGAAATCTTCATGTTGGTTTCTGTTTAATGACGGCAACTTCGGAAAACCAAAATATCTTTCTTGTACATTGTTGCTATAAAATGTTTTCTGTGTTTACTATACTCCAGCAGGCCGTGATATACGTCTGTCTTTTTTTCCCCCAGTCTATAAATGCGAACTTAAAACAAACGGTAAGGTTATGTAATTATTTATTTTTCATTTTAATATTTTAATAATATTATTTATATAACATATTGCAGTAATAACATCGGCATCTGGAATCTTGTTGATGTTTTCACGGCTTCCTTAATGTTACTTGTATCAGGAATGCAATAAGTTTCGTGGAGTAGTAGACGTTACTTAATTTTTGCAAATATTTAAAAACAATAATTAACATTGCAATTTAGGTGAAATTGCAATGGTAAGTTTCAATTTATAATTATTAGTATGTTAAACGTCTCTAAAAATAATACGCTAAAAGCCTAAAGCAGTAAAATGAATGTCGCGCTTAAGCGGTAAGAAGAGGGAAATTGTTATGTGTGTTACGTTGGGAATACTGAATGTGGTATTTCACACTTACCGCGTATTGGTTCTGTGCGGAAAACAAGCAAATACGCACGATCTCGCACAAAATAATCTTTATTAACAAATTGAACAATAGAAGCTAGTTAAGTTAATCTGAATAGGCTTTAGATTTTAAAATCTGGTGTTCACTTACGTATTTCACTTTCAAGATGTGCAGATCCAACTCTTGTAGGCCTATTTCGAGCGTGGCACATGATAGAAGCAGAGGTAGTGTGCGACAGAATTTTTTTCGTTCACACCTCCGAACTGTGACAGCTCCCGAAAAATCGCTGTGACAAATAACGTTTTTTTTTGTCACAGTGCGATTTTTGTGTTCGGATGATTTCTGGCTATTCTGAATGTTCCTCATCACGATCCGACAGATGTTTATGTTTATCCTTCTTTTGCGAATTGATATACCGGTGCCATGTCTTATATCATCAATACTAATCAGCGCGGCGAATATAAAGAAACACGCTCAGACTCATTTCGCCATCAGTAATTCACATATCATCATCATCATCATCATCATCATCATCATCATCTATGCAATAGCAGTGCAGCGTGCTGTACTTGTACAAGAGCGCGGCCGTTCGGCTACCCAATCATTCACAGAATAGAATTGGTAAGCACAATAAGCCTCAGGCTGCAGTGTAAGCCTTCGAGTCCCCCCTCCGTACGAGAGAAAAAAAATCATTCAACCTTTTATAGCTATTTATCATAATTTCCAAATGGCTGACAACTTATAGGACACCCTGTATAAAGTTCTATATTAAACCAGTATGATAACATGAATTAATTTGAAGTTAGCGGGTTCATTTTAACTTCGTAATTGGTTACAGGTTCGAGTCTTTAATTTTAATAATATAAGCGAAAATAACTGCCTTTCACGCACGTTCTGCTGGGTAAATGCAGTCTACAATGTTGCGAAAATTACACAGTCTTTGTATTTTTTCAGAGTCCGCATTTTCAACCTACGCGTTCTTTTTAGCTACACTGGCACAGTTATATTAAATCAGAAACGTGAATATTAATTGGAAATTACTCTTCAACATAGTTTGCTAAGTGAGTGTATCGATCATGGATCTTTCTTGTGGTTTCTTAAAAGGTATACATAATAGACAAAAATAATGTTTAACTTTTGTGTTTTAGTCATTAATATATTCTTATTTCTGTCTGTCTTTCCCTTTCTACCCCATTTTCCCCTCTTTATTTTGTTTCTTACACAGAACTTTAACACTTTTGAGCTTTTAAACAATGTCAAGCAATTTTAATCCTGCACAATAGACAGACACGTGTTGAGACTCCTGTGACGAGGGATAAACAAACTCCGGGCTATAAATATGAGACAACATAAGACAACCCTCTGAACCAGAACACGACTGTCTCATATTTTTAAGTCAAAAGCTACTTACATGTCAACCGAATGCTATATATTCCCTCTACAACAAATAATGTCATGTAAATAACATATTATACTTTCTTTTTAAAATTTTTAAGCTTTAAATAACGAAACTCGCTTTTAAATGAGATACATTTTTTATTGAATTTTGCGTAGTAATCTCCGTCTCAGAGAATTCTATTACTTACTTACTTACAAATGGCTTTTAAGGAACCCGAAGGTTCATTGCCGCCCTCACATAAGCCCCCCATCGGTCCCTATCCTGTGCAAGATTAATCCAGTCTCTATCATCATATCCCACCTCCCTCAAATCCATTTTAATATTATCCTCCCATCTACGTCTCGGCCTCCCCAAAGGTCTTTTTCCCTCCGGTCTCCCAACTAACACTCTATATACATTTCTGGATTCGCCCATACGTGCTACATGCCCTGCCCATCTCAACCGTCTGGATTTAATGTTCTTAATTATGTCAGGTGAAGAATACAATGCGTGAAGTTCTGCGTTGTGTCTCAGTGAAACATACAGCAGAGTCCGTATAGGTCAGTTTCTATCTGATGCTTTTCCAATTCACTGCGGGCTAAAGCAGGGAGATGGACTATCACCTTTACTTTTTAACTTCGCTCTAGAATATGCCATTAGGAAAGTTTGGGATAACACAGAGGGTTTGGAATTGAACGGGTTACATCAGCTTCTTGTCTATGCGGATGACGTGGATATGTTAGGAGAAAATACACAAACGATTAGGGAAAACACGGAAATTTTACTTGAAGCAAGTAAAGCGATCGGTTTGGAAGTAAATCCCGAAAAGACAAAGTATATGATTATGTCTCGTGACCAGAATATTGTACGAAATGGAAATATAAAAATTGGAGATTTATCCTTCGAAGAGGTGGAAAAATTCAAATATCTTGGAGCAACAGTAACAAATATAAATGACAGAATTCTATTATCTTTACAAATTCACAAGTCTCCAACACGGTTATGTAAAATTGAAATTATTGTAGTTCGAAGAAGCCAAAAATCGTAGAAGTCTTTATATGCATCATCTTTTTCTTCTTCGTTACTTGAAATGGGAGAAGATTCTTCTCTGAACGTGAGAGAGGCTGAATTGCAATGCTGACTTCGAAATATTTGGTGTGCACTATTTAGAATATTCGTCGAGTTATCCATTTCTGAGACCACTTATCATTGTTGTTAATCTGCTCCCGATTTTAGTAGAAGTCATATTCCTCTTCAAAGCTACCATTCTTAAAGAGTTGTCTCCGCACGCGATTTTCTTCACTTATAAAATGAAAGATTAGGCCTAAGTTAATTTTGTGAAGTAATTCCAATTAATATCTTAGGTCCTCAAAGTTTTATCTGTAGATGTTTTTCATTCATAATTAGATAAAATAATTTTTTTTGGAAACTAATCATTTCTAGGTGTTTCATTTTACGTCATCGTCAGCATTATCATTATTATCATCACGCGTTGGACTTCTCCTCTTTGAAGATTCTTACTTTAAATGATTGGTTGATTGGCAAATTTACTCGTGTATACAAGACTCAAGGTGGATTCTTAACTTACTTTAAGTTTATTTGTTGACGCCACCTTCTCGGTGGGTGACTTGGATTTCTTTTTCCGTCTGGTCTGAAGTTCAGAACGTCGCGCGTCGCTCACTATCCTTTCTTCTGGTATTGGAAGCAGATGCTCAATCCACTTTTGTCTTCATCGATGAATTGTACCATTTGTCTTATATCATCATTTGGTTATTCCCGTGATGAGTCTAAGAAATCGCATTTCAGAAGCCTTGTTCTTACCTCCATCCCTCCTTGTCAGTGTCCAATTCTCGCTACCATGCCATCACTTGCTACTGTAATTATTTTGCATTATCAAGATTTCTTTTCATTATTTCAGTTATTTGTTTGCGTGACTAATAATCTATCTATTTCAGAGAACGAGTACTAGTGATATCCCAGACATTTGAAAATTGCTCTTTGTCCCAATAACTTGTAAAACTCTCTCCCTTAATCCGTTCACTTAGACACTATATAGTGAGGATCACATAAGAACAGTTCCTAAACAGCAAATATTGTCGTCTTGTCAGTGTTGCCAACTGTTACCAGATATCACACGATCCTACATACTAAATTACTTATTTACTTACCGCACTTTATATTGGAAGGTTATGCTAAATAATACAATAATTTGTAACATATTCTCGTAGACAAACTATACGAGAAAGGGATCAACATGTCAAGTATTTTGTCTGACAATAAGAAATTCATTGGTTTGACTAAACAATTGACTCAAGAGACCTAACCTAAAAATATATTTTGTTTGACCACATGAAATTATTAGTACTAACTCCGAAAACTTACCTGGCTGTAGTCTTGAATTATAACCACAACGCAACACATAATAACTATTATGTATTAATATTAATACTGATATTAATTAATTATTAGTATGTTCAAATTTCACTAGCTTCCAGTAACCGGCTCAGAAATCTAGTACAATTTTAATTTCATGGAACTCCAGTACCAACAAATACTGTCGATATTTGTCTCAGCTGCCAACATATCAGTTACAAAATCACTACCATTTGTAGTATTTGTCAGTATAGAAATTCGAAACGAAGTTGGCAAAAGAAAATTCAACCTGGAAACTAAAATATCACCACAATCCACTAGCATATGTAGTAATGGGGGGAAAATGGTTAGATTTCACTCTTAGGGTATGAAGTAAGCTGATCCGAAGTATACCGTGAGACGTGAGAAACCAAGAGTTTGTAATTTCTTTCGGTCTTTAACCAAATCACACTCTGCCCTTTTTATGTTAGATTTCACATTTTGCAACAAAACGCTACTGTCTTGTTTTTGTTGTGATCGTTTAGGACTATAATTTTGGTGCAGATATTACTGAATTCATATACAATTTCCTGAAGATTATTTTCACAGTTTGAAATAACTGCCTGCCCATCTGCTAATATTACGTTATTATAAATCACTACATGTGAAGCTCTCTGTCGTATTCAGTCAACTCTTCCGTGGTTGTAACATCTCCAAGATATAAATCATTGAACAAGACAAGTGACAAGTTGCAGCCTTTTTGAACACCGAATTTGATCGTGGTTCATTTCAGCTTGCGTCAAAAGAACTCAAGAAAGCCCTTTTTGAGTAGATCATGGTTTTGCTTTGTTGTACTTACTTACTGGCTTTTAAGGAACCCTGAGGTTCATTGCCACCCTCACATAATCCCGCCATCTGTCCCTATCCTGAGCAAGATTAATCCAGTCTCTACCATCATATCCCAGTAAAATATTTAATAAACACATTGTGTATATCGAGCATTGTGAATATGTCGTACACAGTTATTTGTCATTCATCTTTAGCGTAATATGACAGCGGCAATGTTCTTAGTGAGCACTCAGAGAGGTGATATAGCGGGCAATGCAGTCCACAGATTATACACGCACAATCACTGGTCACCTGGTGAAAACCTTTTCTAGTACAAATGCGGTAGTGAAAACCATGGATTGCTCCCCTTGTGTAATGGGACGTAGCTCGAAGTTGGCTGCTTTGCATTGCTCGTTGTCCATCGCTGGGGTGCGGAAAAATGCAGGGTCAATTTCTGCGGCTTTCTGTCGTCGTTCGTCAAAAAACTTCGTACTGGCTGGGGTTGGTGTCAGGTTGTAGGTGGCCATTAAATCTTCTATGAAGGACGTTGTTCCTGCCAGCTGGTACACGAGTCGGGTTGGAGCAGAGTGTTCTTTTTATATATCTGGACTTAGCCCTGTCCAAAGTTTTCATGTTTTGGTAGCTCAGGTACGTCCATATTATCTCAATGGCATATGATGCTACTGGTGCGACTTTGAGCTTGCACAATGCAATTGAGGTTCCGAGTGACAGGGACTTGAGGTTTCGTATCCCCATTGTGGCCTTGATTGCCGCGACTGTTCTATCCTCAATATGCCTTGTGAACGTGAATCCGGTTACTTGCAGGGTCACCCTAGATATTTGAAATATTTTACTATTTCGAGGGTTTGAGTTTCGCAGATAAACTTGTCCTTTGAGGATAATTTTCCTCCTTTTCGAAACTTCATTATTTTCGTTAACAGAAAACCACAATTTAAGTCACACGGAGTTAGTGTGCACTCGAAGTTGGTTGCTTGACGGTTGTCAGCCCACTTTGAGGTCTGTGGATATAGAGGAAAAATTGGATCGGTGTCGGTTAGAGTTCCCGAGTAGCTCAGTGGTAGAGCGTTGGTACGTTAAACCAAAGGTCCCGGGTTCGATACCCGGCTCCGGAACAATTTTTCCCTCGAAATTATTCAAATCAACTTTACAGGGAGTTATACCTGAAATCTTGATTTGCATAATACACGTCACTGTTCGTTAACAGAAAACCACAATTTAAGTCACACGGAGTTAGTGTGCACTCGAAGTTGGTTGCTTGACGGTTGTCAGCCCACTTTGAGGTCTGTGGATATAGAGGGAAAAATTGGATCGGTGTCGGTTAGAGTTCCCGAGTAGCTCAGTGGTAGAGCGTTGGTACGTTAAACCAAAGGTCCCGGATTCGATACCCGGCCCCGGAACAATTTTTCCCTCGAAATTATTCAAATCAACTTTACAGGGAGTTATACCTGAAATCTTGATTTGCATAATACACGTCACTGTTCGTTAACAGAAAACCACAATTTAAGTCACACGGAGTTAGTGTGCACTCGAAGTTGGTTGCTTGACGGTTGTCAGCCCACTTTGAGGTCTGTGGATATAGAGGGAAAAATTGGATCGGTGTCGGTTAGAGTTCCCGAGTAGCTCAGTGGTAGAGCGTTGGTACGTTAAACCAAAGGTCACGGGTTCGATACCCGGCTCCGGAACAATTTTTCCCTCGAAATTATTCAAATTATTCATTATTTTCGTCTTGTTTTGGTTTATCTGCATGTCGTTGTCCTAGGACCATACGACTAGGTTGTTGATTGCCTCTTGGAGTGAGGTCCTGTTGTTGCTTAGCACAACCATATCATCTGCATACAGATACATTTTCACGTCTTGGGTTGCTACCTTCTGAACCACATCGTGCGTAACCAGATTGAACATTATGGGGCTCAAAGGATCCCCTTGCAATACACCATTCGTTTGTATGATGTCTGGTGATTTAAGAAGACATTCGCTGATGTTTATTATATTTGTTTCCATGATGTTCTTTATGAGGCTGAAGAACTGATCTTCTGGGCCTAGTACTGCCTCAAGTTTCTGCATTAGGGTGTTTCTGTTTATACCATCGAAGGCTTTCTTGTAATCGATGAAGGCAGCGAAAACATGGCCTTTTGGTTTATTTATCGAGTCTTTAATATTAAATATTTTACCATCATATCCCACCTCCATGAAATCCATTTTAATATTATCTTCCCATCTAAGTCTCGGCGTCCCTAAAGGTCTTTTTCCCTCCGGCCTCCCAACTAACACTCTATATGCATTTCTGGATTTACCCATACATGCTACATGCCCTACCCATCTCAAACGTCTGGATTTAATGTTCCTAATTATGTCAGGTGAAGAATACAATGCGTGCAGTTCTGCGTTGTGTAATTTTCTCCATTCTCCTGTAACTTCATCCATCTTAGCCCCAAATATTTTCCTAAGCACCTTATTCTCAAACACCCTTAACCTATGTTCCTCTCTCAAAGTGAGAGTCCAAGTTTCACAACCATACAGAACAACCGGTAATATAACTGTTTTATAAATTCTAACTTTCAGATTTTTTGACAGCAGACTGGATGATAAAAGCTTCTCAACCGAATAATAACAGTTCGAATCAAAATTCATAAACTTCTTAAGTAGAATAGTTTTTTGCACCATTTTGAGATGAATTTATTTGCATATAATGAACATGACTGAACTTCGTCGAATAATTTATGAAAAATCTACAGATGCATGCAGAATGACAAATACAATCTTAACGTCATGATGGACGCAAACTCTTGTATCGAAGTTGCAGCATCAGAATACTTTCTTTAAACTTTTTATAATGAAACAGTAGAAATTGCAGATGAATACAGTACATCTCAACACACACCCAAACAAATACAACCACACCCAGGCGTATACAAACTCAAATGTAACACCTGCAACAACTTCTACATAGGACAGGCAGGCAGATCATTTCGAACACGTTGCAAAGAACACATCACAGCCACAACAAAATTACAAAACACCTCCACATATGCAGAACACTTCACAAATGCCAACCACACCTACAGAGACATCAACACAGACATGGAAATACTGCACATCCAACCAAAAAGCCAGAAACTCAACACACTAGAACAATATCAAATATACAGACACACGAAAACACACCCCAACGATATTGTCAACACACAACTCAATTTCAAAACATATACACTCTTTGACTCTACACTACGAACGCACCCACACAGAAACAAGAGGCACCAAGACCAACAACGACAAGTTCCGAAGATGACCGAAAATAGGTCGAAACATGTTAACAAGGTACGTTAAAATTTAACACAAGAAAGTTCTTATCATACATATTCCGAAGTGATACAGTGTTAAAAGTTGTGTAATCAAGATGTATATTTTTTCTTTAAACTTTCAAGATAATTACTACCAAAGAATAAACGCTAATTAGTATGAAATAGTTATTCAATGTCAATCCACTGGACAAGTTCTAGATTTAAAATTTATGGTTTTTCACAGCTTGTGCCAAAAGAAGTTAAAACAGGTTCAGACAACCTGAAACGTTCTGTTGATACTTTAAAACTGACAAAAATCTCAATTCTAAACTGAGATACAACCCGCGTGACGAATGAGTCAGAGAATCTGCAGCACTGTAAGGCGCTCGTGTGATATTCGCTTGAAATTTCAGCTGCTGTGAAACTTGATCCATTTCGTCATTATACTGTATATGTGCGTTCCCCCAGCTGCCACGATCCTCTCGATGTCAGCGCTAACCTGTTAGAATTCAATTAGTTTTGAACTGACCAAAGGTGAGTTCAGAGAATCAAGGCCTGTGCATATACAGTATCAAAGATGAGATTACTATTGGAGGTGTTGTGCATGTAAATCAAACGTTAGAATTTGATACAGCAGTAACATTTTAGAGTAGATTCTATGCTCCTCTCGTCAAGTGAGCATATAAACCCAAATGCGACACTGTAAACCGGATACATAACAGCCCACGATAATAAAATTAGTACATTTTTACTTGAAAATGTTACTTACGGTTTTAATTGCTCCTGTAGTTTTTATGGAGTTGTCATTTTTTTTATGTTAATTCTTCGCTTGTTTTGTGGTCTGTCTAGGAGTATCCTATTGTTCTTCTAATGCATTTGATCTGTGCTTTTTATTCGTTCGATATTTTTTTTCCTTTATAGTTGAGATTTTTCTATTATATTAAGGAGTTGACAGCTTTCAGTCGTGTCCTGGCTTTAGCCCGCAGTGAATTGGGATTAATATAATAATAATAATGATAATGATAATGATAATGATAATGATAATGATAATGATAATGATAATGATAGTGATAATGATAATAATAATAATAATAATAATGATATTGATAGTGATAATGATAATAATAATAATAATAATAATAATAATAATGATCCGTTGTTTTTATAACTACTAAATCTATAATTAGGAAGGAATACCTATGAAATAATAGTACATTATGCAACGAGCCTATAATGAAGGTAATTAAGAAGTGAGTATGGATATTTATGAAACGAGCGCAAGCGAGTTTCATAATATTCATACGAGCTTCTTAATTACCATTATAGGCGAGTTTCATACGACTTTTTATGCTCGACCATATTTCTAACTTGATATTATTAATTTTATTGCATCTGACCTGGAGCAATGTCCCGTATGTTGTGAGATGTGCGCAGACGCGAAAGTATTGATTTTTTCCGAGGAACAGATATCCATATTGACCTTGCTAGGCCATAAGAACCTACAGAGATAACATTGAAATTAAATTAGACATTGAAAAACGAGATGACAAATGGAATTTATTTGAATATTATTTACAATTAACGCTAATTATTATAGTAACAGAACATAACCTTCTGCGACAGTATTGGATTTCCAGCCTCCGTGAATTTTCGCTAATTGTCTTTCGATTGCATATCCGAGAATAATCGATACTTGCGGTTTTATAACGGTAGAAAGCTGACCTGTCATTGGCTAAACAGTTGTAACCTGAGTCGTCATTGGCTGAAAGACCTGACCTTTAATGAGTAGGTGTATTTTAATGACATGCATTAAAGGTCTGCTACCAGGTGTGTAATTGATACGTTTCGGCATGGTCGAGCATAATAGTAAATTATGCATCGAGCCTATAATGGTAGTAATTAAGAAGCGAGAATGTTTGTTTATGAAACGAGCGCAAGCGAGTTTCATAATTTTCATACGACCGTCTTAATTACCATTATAGGCAAGTTTCATACGACTTTTTATACTCGACCATATTTCTAACTTTAAATTATTGAGAAGTATTCATGTTATGGTTATGTAAGTGAAGAGCGAAACTGACCTGTATTGTGAGATGTGCGCAGACGCGAAAGTATTGATTTTTTCCGAAACACGAATGTCATTGACCTTGATATAATCTAGAGAATAACATGAACATTAGTCTTGATATAACCTGGAAATTGATTTAGAATTGAAAAACGAGATGACAAATTGAATTTATTTGAATATTATTTACAATTAACGCTAATTATTATAGTAACAGAACTTAACCTTCTGCGACAGTATTGGATTTCCAGCCTCCCTGACTTTCCGCTAATTGTCTTTCCGAGAATAATCGATACTTGCGGTTTAGAATGGTACAATCAGTACAATGGTGATTTCTCATTGGCTTAACAACTGAATTATAATGAATAGGTGTACTTTAATGGGGTGCATTAAAGGGCTACTACCAGGTGTATAATTACTACATTTCGACATGGTCGAGCATAAATTATTTTTTCTTACCGTCGTTATTAAAAAATCATAGGAGCCATTTTGGTCGTAGTCTTTATAGGCGTACTCATGTTTCAAGCATCAATAAAATTGTAAGCATAGGTGAATAAGAACTAATTTGCTAGACTAAACTTACAGCCTACCTCTCTTGCTTTCTCTTGTAAGAGTATTGTTTAATTTCTCTGTTTGCTGTGTTGAACTGTGTGTTTTGAACGCATGTATATCGGTGGAATTTACCACGATAAAATCTCGCCGATTTCCGTTTCTCAACGTCACGTAACAGCGCTGACTAATAAATGAACTCGCAGAACGAAGGGATCAGCTTTCTGCGATCGGATCAAGAACTGAAGGGCCGAGATCGGTTACATCGGACGCAATTGCTTTGAACATCAGCCGGGAGACTGAAGACAATAATTTGCACGAGATTCCAGGAGTCGAGATAGAGCCCCCCGCGTTCCAGACCGACAGCCCGGAGACAAAGACGGTCATGAGAAAACGCTGGAGCAACTCGTTAATTATCGATCCTTCCCCACCTGTTGTAGAGCTACTTTACGCGATGTCGAAAAGCTGGAGGATTGTGTCATGTGAAGCACTCGGGTACAATGTTTATCAATGCCAGTGTCACTTGCCGTGAAAAGTGTTTTAGCAGCGCCGGGCTGATATATCAGACGACTGTGTGATGGAGAACCCCATCGCAGAGACTGCAGGAGCTGAAAGACTTCAACGTAATGAGACATCAAAGTGACTCTTAGTGAGGCGGTATTCTGCGTTACTTGCGAGCAGGTGAATGTTCCATTGAGAGCGAATGAACTGAAGAAAAATTCATGAATGAATTAAGAACAGAGTGAATTAATTTACCATAAATAAACGCACAAGCCGATTAATCAATTAGTGATGACTAAAATAGAAAAAAAGTGTAACAAAATGAATTCTTAACTGTACTGAAGCATGAGGTGATGAATGAATCAAGCTGCAAAGTAGTTGACGAAAGAATTGAATGAAATATTATGTTAACGAATGAATTAATTAAAGAGTAAACGAATTTAAGAAATAATGATCGTATGAGTTATGTTAATTGTTGAATGTATGAATTATTATTTGTTGATAAATGATAGAACTGGTAAATGAATTGACGAATGAACTAGTAAATGGATGAGTGGACTAGTAGCATTAATTAACGAATGAGCCAACTACTAAGTGACTTGTACGAACTGGCGAATGAATTGACGAATAAATTAATTGTTATTAATTAATAAATGATCAAGCTCGTAAATGAATTGACGAATTAAGTATAAATTAGATTAAGAAATGAATGAACTAGTAAACCTGACACATTAGCGAATTAATAAATAACGTGAACGAACTGTAAAAGAATTAAGGAATGAATTAACAAGTATTAGACCCTAGTAAATTGGCAAATGGGCGAACTGGTAAATAACTTGAATGAACTTGTGAATGAATGAATGAATGAATGAACTATTATTTATTGATAAATTATCAAACTAGTAGTGAATTGTCGAATGAACTAGTAGAAGAATGAATGAATTAATTAATGAACTAGTGTTATTAATTAACAAATGAGCGAACTAGTAATGTTTTGAATGAACTTTTAAAAGAATGAACGAATGAATTAACTATTACTATTAATTGGTAGACGATCAAGTTAGTAAATGAATTGACAAATTAACTGATGACAGAGTGAACTAGTATTATTATTTGGCTAGTAAACTAATTGATGAGTGAACTTGTGAATGACTGATTCAATTATTGGGTGGTTAAGTAAATAAAATTATCGAATGAAGGAAATAGTTAATAAATAAATGAATAACGTACGAGTGAAGTAATTAATCAACTAAAATATTAATGGGTTGATAAAGACGTGGAAAAATAAATAAATAAAATATATCAATTATTTAAATAGTGGGAGGCAAGTATGTGAAGTATCGATTGAGTAAATAATACAAAGAATGAAGAAATAATTGAGTGAATGGACGAGATGGATAAACCGATGAAAGGATAGTTGAATGGACGGGTTGGATGGAAGTGTGAGTGAGTGAGTGAGTGAGTGAGTGAGTGAAAAAAGCGATATCTCGCCGATTGTCGATTGACATGCGGGGACAAAAGATAAAGAAAATCAAATCCACATCATTAAAACAAGGAACTAGGAAGGAAGAAGATCTGTAAGAAAATTTAGAGACGGAAAGCAAAATCTGTTACATGATATTTGCTGGCTGCCTATTAGAATGAATGCGAGTGAGTGTTAAAGTTCCATTATTAATCTTACTCGAAATGGCTTTAATTAGCACTTAAGGGTACACAGCTGTTTTGGCGCAGACAACGATTGAGGAGCGTTTTATCGTAGCTCCAAGGAAATGGTACAGTTAGTATGTCAAGTTCAATAGAGCTGGCTGTTCCTTATTGCACACTCATTGCCCAACCTGTCCTGCCAGTCGCTGGTCCTCCGTCAAGTAAAATGATAATCTTTCGTCTTTCAGAAGGAAGCAGTCTGTAAAATTAATTGACTTGTCGATATCCCTTAAAGCTCTAAATACGACCAAATTTATTGTATTGAAGTGAGCACATATAATCCTGTTCTTACATCGCCACGATGTACCGCAGCTCGTCTAACCAACGAATTCTCCCGTTGCTAGGATACCGCGTAAGATTTCTACTGAGTCACGTAGTTGTACGGGGTGTTCTCCGATTTTAATTTTATTTCTTTCTGTTTCAAAATCTACAATTGCTTTATTATCACTTATTTACTTTTTATTTATTTAGCTATTGAGGTATTTATTTAGCTAGTAAGCAAAGTGAGTACATTTCAAAAATATATGCAAAAATGTTTCTAGCCGCTACCGTAAGAGCCAGACTCGTGTATGGTGTAGTCTTAGGCAATATATTTGATATAACATTTACAAGGACAATATCCGAGATAATATCAAAATTTCAGCTGAGCAGAGCATAGGTTATCATGAAACTAAGAAAAAGAAACCATGGTTTGATGAAGATTGTTCCATTGTAGTAGATAGAAGGAAACAGGAAAATTGAAATACTTACAGAATCCAATTGTGGAGAATAGAGATAGGCTAATTATTACAATGAAAGACAGGAAGCAAGTCGCACACTTAGGAATAAAAAGAGAGATTACTTGAAGGAAAAACTGAATGAGGTAGAAACAAATAGTAAGAATAAAAACATTCGACATTTATATAAGGATATAAATGAATTTAAAAATGGATACCAGGCAAGGGTAAACGTGATCAAGGATCAGAATGGTGACTTTCTTGCAGACTCTCATTCAATCCTGAACAGATGGAAAAACTATTTTGGGCAACTATTAAATATACATAGGCCAAATAGAAATGATCGGGACGAAATTAAACTGCTGAGCCAATCATACCGGAACCCACACTTTCTGAAGTCGAAATTGCGATAGAAAATCTGAAAAAGTACAAGTCCCCAGGTATTGATCAAATTCCAGCAGAATTAATACAAGAGGGTGGAAGGGCATTATCTAGCGAAATTTATAAACTTGTACTTGCAATTTGGGAAAAGGAAATTGTACCAGAACAATGGAAGGAGTCCATAATCGTACCTATTTTTAAGAAGGGGGACAAGATTAACTGTAGTAACTTCCGAGGAATATCACTTTTGTTGACGTCGTACAAAATTTTGTCGAATATCCTTTCGAGAAGATTAACTCAATATGTAGATGAAATTATTGGGGATCATCAGTGTGGTTTTAGGCGTAATAGATCGACTATTGATAAGATTTTTTGTATTCGACAGATATTGGAGAAAAAATGGTAGTATAAGGGTACAGTACATCAGCTATTCATAGATTTCAAAAAGGCATATGACTCGGTTAAGAGAGAAGTTTTATATAATATTCTTATTGAATTTGGTATTCCTAAGAAACTAGTTCGATTAATTAAAATGTGTCTTAGTGAAACTTACAGCAGAGTCCGTATAGGTCAGTTTCTATCTGATGCTTTTCCAATTCACTGCGGGCTAAAGCAGGGAGATTCACTGTCACCTTTACTTTTTAACTTCGCTCTAGAATATGCCATTAGGAAAGTTCAGTATAACACAGAGGGTTTGGAGTTGAATGGGTTACATCAGCTTCTTGTCTATGCGGATGACGTGAATATGTTAGGAGAAAATCCACAAACGATTAAGGAAAACGCGGAAATTCTAGTTGAAGCAAGTAAAGCGATAGGGTTGGAAGTAAATCCCGAAAAGACTAAGTATATGATTACGAAATAGAGTAATAAACTTAATTCAGACCGACGCATATTGAAGGATATACTGGAAGGAATGATGAACGGAAGAGTTCGGGGCAGAAGAAGATATCAGATGATACACGACATTAAGATATACTATATGGATCATATGCGGAGACTGAAAAGAAGGCAGAAAATGGGGGAGATTGAAGAATGCTGGATTTGCAGTGAAAAACCTGCCCTTGGGCAGAGAACTGAAATTGAAAGGGCAACAATCGTTAGAAAATTTAATGAAACGGATATGCCAGGATCCAATTCTGTGGATATAGACAAAATCCAACGTGTTTGAAAAGTTGTGAAATGTGAATTGGAGAGGACGGTCCACAGTTCACAACTTATTAAGCCAATAAATGACGCACGTAATGTCGTGTATAGGTCGCGGGATTTTATTGCCGAAAGCTGGGAAGCTGAATCACCGCTAAGCTGCTCGTGGCACTTTCCGAACGGCGTTGTGTTTATCGAAACCTGTTTCCGGGCGTACACCCGATACTTACGCACACTTAGGCCCGGTTTCTTTAACCTTTGTTAAATTATAACAGTGTGTTATTCCATTTTAACTGTAAACTTAACAGTTGAAGCATTTCTTCAACTCCTGTTAGTACTAACAGGCTGTTAAAACCCATGTTAATTTAACTGCCCAATTTCATGCAGTTAAATCATTTAACTCTGTTAGCATAGAAGTATTCAATATAGCTGGTACATTAGATGCTGAACTTACTGTATATATCTGGATTATTTAGAAAATTATATCCATGAATACATAAACAGAGCGGATGATTTCTGTGATTTGACAGACCAGAAGTTCATACAAAGGTATAGGCTATTTTCTGCCAAGCCTCACTTTTCGCTTTCAACGTAGATCCGTTTGTTTAATTATTCTCAATAATTGGTTTATACTGCGAAATAATTTCCAGCAGAAGGTTTCTTTCTAACGATTTCTTTTTGTTCCAGTGTTTTCTATTTCACAACAGCAATACCAATACGCCGCTCCACGCTATTGTGATACAAAAGAGGAAAGAAGCAGAAATCAAACCTGAGAGAATAGAAAGACTTCTATCCTCTCTGAATCAAACAACAGAAACAAACGAGAATCGCAATTGTCAGAGTTCAGAAAACGGAAGTGAGCCTATACTTGGTTATAGGTTATGGTTAAACTCTAGAATCTCTGGTCCTAACAGAGAGTTAACAAACAGAATGTTAAAATGTGAAATGTAAAGTTTAAAAACGCAATATTTTTAACAGCAATTCATACTTTTAACTTACAGTTAATTAACGGTATGTTAGGTGCATTTTAACAAAGGTTGAAGAAACCGGGCCATACAGTTCAATATACTTACGCGCATACATACTTACATACGAAAATATTTTTATGCTCGACCATGCCGAAATGTAGTAATTATACACCTGGTAGCAGACCTTTAATGCATGTCATTAAAGTACACCTACTCATTAAAGGTCAGGTCTTTCAGCCAATGACGACTCAGGTTACAACTGTTCAGCCAATGACAGGTCAGCTTTCTACCGTTATAAAACCGCAAGTCTCGATTATTCTTGGATATGCAATCGAAAGAGAATTAGCGAAAAGTCACGGAGGCTGGAAATCCAATACTGTCGCAGAAGGGTATGTTCTGTTACTATAATAATTAGCGTTTTAATTGTAAATAATATTCAAATAAATTCAATTTGTCATCTCGTTTTTCAATGTCTAATTTTATTTCAATGTTATCTCTGTAGGTTCTTATGGCCTAGCAAGGTCAATGTGCACATCTGTTCCTCGGAAAAAAATAATACTTTCGCGTCTGCGCACATCTCACAACATACGGGAGATTTCTCCAGGTCAGATACAATAAAATTAATAATATCAAGTTAGAAATATGGTCGAGCATAAAAAGTCGTATGGAACTCGCCTATTATGGTAATTAAGAAGCTCGTATGAAAATTATGAAACTCGCTTGCGCTCGTTTCATAAACATCCATACTCACGTGCAATCAATATCCCCCCTAAATAACAAAAGAAATACTGATTGTTGTTAGATTTATATTGAGCCGTTAACACCTGTGTAAGATTTTCTAGTTATGTGATATTATTAATTTACGACCCAGAAATGTACTTTTTGTTGGACATAGTCGTAATATAAGAATACTGTCTATTATTTCACGGTGATTTCGCCTCTCGCCTTCTGGACTCTATGTATGGAGAGCTAACAATAGGCGCCCAATATATTAAGTCCCACCAGCACGTCAACAAGCACAAAGCTTGTTCTAGTTGTACAATGATGCAGCTTTTAACACGAAGTGAAGGTCAGTTGAGTGGAGTGATGGTGTTCATTTCAATGGTTGGGGTCAGAAGGATGTTGCACTTTATTGTTTCTATTTTGACGGAGGCGTTTCCTTCCCTTCCTGGTTGGAGTGTCGCGACCTCCACTGTTATACATTGATACCAATTTTGTACATAAATGTGATACAGTTCAAATAAGTGACCTTCACTGCACATGGCGCAAGACTGAGGAACGAGCTACCCGTGTTCGGCTTGGGAACTTCTTGCAGTACGTACGGAATGCAATCACGCGCCCAGTTGTTCTTAGTCATACTTGTCTTGACAGCCTTCTTTAATCCCAAGATCTAAAGCAGTAATCTATACTAATAATAAATCTGTAGCCAAAATTTTTCTGGTAATTTTCGATTTTCAGAAATAATTGGTGTTAACATGTATAATTAACCATCCTGAAACCGAAAATAGCTTTTTTGAAATTTCTGTTTGTATGTATGTCTGTCTGTCTGTCTGGATGTTTGTTACCTTTTCACGCGATAATGGCTGAACCGATTTCGATGAAAATTGGAATATAAATTAAGTTCGTTGTAACTTAGATTTTACGCTATATGGCATTCAAAATACAGTATTTAAAAGGGAGGTTATAAGGGGGCGTGAATTAAATAAATCGAAATATCTCGCTTATTATTGATTGTTGTGAAACATGTTACATAACAAAACTTTCTTTAAAAATCATTTCTGATAAGTTTTATTCTTTGAACAATTTTGATAGGACTGATATTTAATGAGATAAATGAGTTTTAAAATTAAAATAACTGCCATCTAAGGCGGTGTATTGAAATAAAAAACAAATGACTTCGTCTATAAGGGGCTTTGGACACAACAATCGAAAGCTATGAATCATAGCCTACAGACAATGTTTCTGTGTTTGTATGAAGTAATGTCGGAAGCTAAATTAACCGATTTGTATAATTAATTATTATTTCATCATTGGAAAGTGTAGTTTCTCTGGATGGACATAATGTTATAATGTTATTACAGTAACTTGTGAGTGAATTGAGGACAGGTAAGATTAAAATAGCTTCTTATGCACAGAAAACTTGATAGGTTATTCTGTATATTCATTTCCTGTATTTCTTAAATAATGTTTATGAACATGTTCATTTTTATCTCAGAGAATTAACGAACAACAAGAATGTATTGATTTAGTATGCAGTAATAGTACGTTAGCTTAGCAATCCATTATTTTATAATTCAAATGTTAACTATGCTCAATTGAATCGTGTTAAAATACATAAAATATATATGCAATAAATGCAATGCAAAAAGAAATAGGTAATGAGCCAAGCAGATTATGTTGCGCTGTTGTAAAAGCTGTTCCTCCTGAGATTCAAGAGCTCCCACAACAAATTAAAAACATTCTAATTCGAGTACATCCGTTATCAACACACTTTTTACATAATATAATATAATATAATATAATATAATATAATATAATATAATATAATATAATATAATATAATATAATATAAACATTATAATAAATCTGTAGCCAAAATTTTTCTGTTAATTTTCGCTTTTCCAAAAATAATTGGTAATAACAATTAAGAAACATGTTAAAGGAATTGTCATTGCACCAAATGAGTGTCTCTGGACCAAAATGATCGCTTTTTAATATTTTAAATACAATTTAAATTAAGTAACATATTAAACGATTTATCCTTCTATCAAACACGAATGTTCCCTGGATCAAATGTCCTATTTTAATTATGTAATAATTTTATATTTATTTCTAACGGGTGCAGCGGAGCGCACGGGTACGGCTAGTAAATAATATAATTCTAGAGAAAGTGAGCTCCTTCAGTCCTCTTGGTTGAAAAATGTCTTATTTTGTTGTAGAGCCATACACAGTACTGCTACTGCTGAACATTCGAGACTAAACAAGGTTCCAATCAGTGTTGCCACTGACCAGGGGCTGGTTTCTCAAAAATACTAGTTTAGTAGTTCACCAGTTACTAGTTACCAGAGTATATTTCACCAGCTCTAGTAGATTCTGTTTCTCAAACTATTTTACCAGTCTAGTAACTTGTGACAATTTTTCACTAGCCACATGATCTGTTTCACTAGTCAGCTGATTGAGTTCTTTTGTTTATAGTCATTGGTAGATATTGTGATTTGAGGTTAGAAAGCTAAGTTGTTTGTTTTGGTTTTGATTTCTCTTTTCGGTTGAAATTCCATCAATTAAAAACAAATTAACTATACTCAATATGATTAATGAATCAAAGATATACTATTCGGTACTTTTTAAAGCACATTAACAAAAAATGTTGAAGTAAACGAAATGACAAGAAATTTTGTAATGTGTGAGGCTAGGGAACGGATGCCGCCTCAGAACAAAGATTATGCATACGTTAGGGACACTTACTGGCCCAACATTAAGAAAGCAACTTCGATAAGTACCAATTCAAATTCACTAGTGGATCTACTTCCGACATGAATGTCACTTATGACTTGATGAAAAATTCGCTAATTTTTTTTTTTTTTTTTTTTAAATTTGATATATTCATAATTATTATTGTCGTTCTATATTTAATTTGTAGGCTAAAGCTAACAATATCAGAAGAACTGGCAGTGGAGGAGGAGAGTCAGCAAAAATTACTGACTTAAAAATAATTGACTTAAAAATTACTGCAGTTGATGAATTGGTATTAGATTATTAGTAAAGAATTCTGCAAGTTTTGCTGGTCTAGGACAGAAAGACCTGATGGCATTGGAAAATAATCAACATCCCGATTTGTAGAGAAACTTGTATTTGAAGCTATGCTGATAATGTATGACTTCTATTTGTTTGCCTTGTTATGACAGGTCCCACTACATTTAACAACTCTTCAAGCTTTTCAGCACTTTACCTAAACTTTTCATTATATTTAAACAATGCTCCTTTAAAGGAATAATATTTGTTCTTTCTCTATATAGTTTTAGCTCTTCTCATAACAACTTCATCCCTTCAATCAGAATCACGAAACCACATAACCGCAATATTTTGTTTTATTATCTGAGAAAGGTTGTCACTGGTAACTCATAATATAGGAATCACCAGTCTTTAGAGTCTTGTAGCAATATTCCTGTTGAATACTAGTATAATCAACTAGATTAGCATTTTGAGAAACAGAATCACTTATGAACTGGTGAAATCGACCAATATTACTAGTCTGTGAACTGGTAACTACTACTTTACCCTTGTAGTTTCTAGAAACACAGACTTGTAAAATAAACTAATATTACTACTGTACAGACTAGTATTACTAGTCCATGAGGTTTGAGAAACAGGCCCCTGATCTCACAGAAAATTGAACCAAACTGAACCTTGTACCAAATCTACCAACCTCTTGCACCCACCCAACAAACTTCAAATTCTTGAAAAAGGCATTAATGCAAAACAGAAAACTAACATTAAATTTGTTGTTGTCCCGTTACTATATTTCGGAATCCCAGTAAAATATTGTCGTAACTCGAAAATTGTGATTGGCAAAGATATCTATTTCCTAGTAAAATACTGTTGTAGAAATATTTTAATAAATAGGTACCAAAACCTCTGATAATAATTACTATTTTATTACTACATTTGCATACCTCAACTAGTAAAACAGCGCTGGAAAGAATTTACGAAATTAATATGTGATTTTCAAGTTACGACAGTATTTTACTGGGGGTGCCATTATAGCAATACGAGTTTTATTTGTTAACATATAGTCTACAATATAATCTCGTTAATGCGGACTAATTGAGGGGGGTAAATTGTCCGAATTAACGGAAGTCCGGATTAACTGAAATGTCCTGACCTAAAAGAACAGTAGGCAGTGAATTAAAACTCCGTTTATAGCAACAAAGCACGTTTATTATACATTTTTATAGGACATACACCTAATATACATAGCAATACGTTACACTACATATGTGATATTATTATTATTATTATTATTATTATCATTATTATTATTATTATTATCATCATTATTATCATGATTATGTGACCGATGAATCTGGATCTGCATCACTGAAAACGCTTGCTCTAGAAATTAGTTCAACCCTAGCAATTCCAACGAGGGTGGGGGTGGTTTGTACTTCGTGCTCATCTTCTCCAAAATTTATATTTTAAATTCGTAATTGATATATTAAAAATATAAAAGTATTATTTTCATTGCCAGTTATAAATCCTTTTATATCATTGCATTATTGTTTCATCGTTTTCACTGATTCTTTACTAAAATAAGAAAATATGTCAAGATGGACAAAAATATTCCCATATGTTAATGTAATTGTTCGAAAATATATGATGTGATGACCAAAGCTCGGATCTTGGGGACTTGTGTGTCGTGTGCTTGAGTAAGGTTACAGGCATAACGTACACAAAGCTCACGCTGCAAGTGCTCAGGGACAGTCGTTTGTACTAAGAAAGTGGTCACATCGAATGGCAAGAAGACGAACGAATAAACTGTGTCACGTCGAAGCCAATGACATTAAGAGAATTACAGGTAAACGGTCTGTTTGAGGAATTAGAAAATACGTGTTATTCGAATGGGTGTTATGGAAGTTTGAAAATGCATTTCTTAAATTTTAGGTACAGAATTTCGTGGAGGAATTCTGAGGAGATACATTATTTTCTTCTAATGCAGAGTTTATATCTTGTAAGTTGTACCACACATAAACTAGAGCTGGAAACGGGCATTCATTGAAAGACATTGCAGTCCTTTAAATTGATGGAGAATTTGTCCATAGCCATGGATCAAGTCGTAGAGGGACCTTCCCTAGTAGTGATACACTAATTGAAAACTATTTGCGAGAAAAATTTAGGATATACTTACCTTTCTCAGATACGAGATCTGCTGAAAATCGAACAGGAAACAGTGACAGTGAAATATTCAGTATTTTATTTAGGCCCAAGACTTTATAATAAAATTTCAAACCATTTTCCAAATTTGAAATTTTTTAAAATTGAAACTTTTAAAAAAGAATTTTGTAAAATTATCCATGATATATAATAGTAACAAATGTACTTTTTTACCTTTTATTTCTATCGACTATATTCATGTTTTTATTGAATATCACTGGCTTCTGTCGGATTGTCAATTTATATTAAATGTGTATTTTTCTCTCGTTTTCCCTTTCTTCTTTATTCTTGCTCTTGTGTTGTACTTATTGGTTTGAATTAAGTTAATTATTGTATTTAGTAAACTGTCCTTGTAAATTTTATGTTATATTATTCACTAAGACCACACCGTACACGAGCCTGACTCTTACGGTAGTGGCTAGAAACATTTTTATTTTATAAATGCAATTTGTACTCACTAGGTAGCTAGTTAAAATAAATAAAATAAAAAATTAAAGTTTACTCCCGTCACTTCATGTGACGTGGAAATAAGTTTCCTTCGTTTCAAATCATGTTTAACTAACAGACGAAAAATTTATGGGTTCGAAAATCTTCGAATGCATGTGTCATACACTGTAATGAAATGTACAGAGCAGAACTGTAAATTTGATGTATTTTGCATGTTTATTTATATATATGCTATAAAATTAGATGTTTCAACCTATCATAATATTATCATTATGTTGTTCCAGCCAGGAACCACTTTTATAGCAGACCTGACAGTACCTCCGTGCTGGAAGCGGGAGTTTGTTGACATTGAAGTCCGGTCGCTTAGCGACGTTCAAAGACACAAGACCCCAACTTCCGAGCTTTGGTGATGACATTTCAAATTTTGTCTTTTATTATAGTTCATACTATTTGCTGATTGCAAATGTTAAGAATTGTTCAAAATTAACTTGTGATGGTATATCTATTCCTATTAGAATATGAATTAGCAATAAACTCCATTTTGTTAGAATTTGACTTATGAGGTTTCTAAAGAAACGATTCAAATGCTTCGCTAAATATTTTGTGCGAGATCGTGCGTATTTGCTTGTTTTCCGCACAGAACCAATACGCGGAAAGTGTGAAATACCACATTCAGTATTCCCAACGTAACACACATAACAATTTCCCTCTTCTTACCGCTTAAGCGCGACATTCATTTTACTGCTTTAGGCTTTTAACATATTATTTTTAGAGACGTTTAACATAATAATAATTATAAATTGGAAACTTACCACTGCAATTTCACCTAAATTGCACTGTTCATTATTGTTTTTAAATATTTGCAAAAATTAAGTAAATTCTACTACTCCACGAAACTTATTGCATTCCTGATACAAGCAACATTAAGGAAGCCGTGAAAAAATCAACAAGATTCCAGATGCCGATGTTATTACTGCAATATGTTATATAAATAATATTGTTAAAATATTAAAATGAAAAATAAATCATTACATAACCTTACCGTTTGTTTTAAGTTCGCATTTATAGACTGGGGGGAAAAAAAGACAGACGTATATCACGGCCTGCTGGAGTATAGTAAACACAGAAAAAATTTTATAGCAACAATGTTGAAGAAAGATATTTTGGTTTTCCGAAGTTGCCGTCATTAAACAGAAACCAACATGGAGATTTCATTGCAACTAATTAGAAATTCGTCTTTCAGGTATGTAATAAACGATCTTCGCACAAAATAATGTACGATACACGAGCGGTATGTTTGTTTTCATGTTCTCGGAAATTAAAAAGCTCAACTACGTTTCGCTTTTTCAATCTTTTCCTCGAACATGAAAACGTCAACATACCGCTCTTGTAACGCATATTACTATTATTCCATTGATGTATAATACATGAAGAATGAAATGCCTGTTATTACTCATCTGTATCATCTTTCGTTTTTAGTATACTTTCAAGTAAAACGCAGATTATTTTTATAAATTTTCTGCCGGTTAACAGTAAAGGCTGGTTCACAATAAACCGGGAACGAAAACGACAACTAGAACGAAAACGGAAATATTGTTAAAATAAATGTATTTAAATGTGAGCATTCACAGTAGTTAATTGTGAATGCTCACATATAAACACATTTATTTTAACAATATTTCCATTCTCGTTCTCGTTGTTCCCGTTCCCGGTTTATTGTGAACTAGCCTTAAAAGACGAGTAGAACTTAGAAATGGTAGGCGAACAGCAACTTCTGCGAAAAGTGTGCAGCCGCTAGCGATAAAACCAATTTGCATAATGAAAGGAATACTGAGATGTCTCTGTCGCTTGGAAAGACACTTACAAGTCCTGCACCACAAATAATCCCATGTGAAGAGGAGGAAACGCTTCTCCATATATCCATCACCAACGTCTCTAAGTGAATGCGGCCAGGTGAGTAATTGTCACAACTGTTCCTTGCTTTATCTGTGCAAGGGGATTAAAACAGTCTACTATACAAGTTTATACTTACCTTTAGCCTGCGTATTTAATTTCTGTAGATCAGACACATAAGAGGGAAAAATAATAGATCTATAAACTCTATACGCCTAATATCATTTTAAGTCACTTGGGAGAAAACAGATTATGAAGTAAAAGACTTAAGGAGTAAATAGATACTACTCGTAATTGAATCAGTAATTTGTACGTGTAGGCTTATTCCAAGACGTGATTCTTTCTTCACCGATCTCAGTGTACTAGACATTTTTAATCTGTAGATCTCTGATTGTCCGCCTAAAGGGATCGCTTAGTCCACATACTTTATTGCCAAAACGGTGAGAACAGCAATTATGACAAAACCGGAAAATAGTTCTAATCCGATATAAAATGCCGAAGTATTTTTTTGGCACAATATCATTATTTTTGTTACATATAGGTTATAACAAGAGGGCGGATTCTTATGCACCAGAAAGCTACACGTATGCACTAAAAACCAGGGTATGTGCACTAAAAATAACTAACATATGTGTTTTATCTGTAAATATAAATATGCACTATTAAAATTGAATATATATATATTTACTATTTATTACTGATGGTTATTCTCTTAACCATATATTGTGGGTCCCTATCACCACGGTATGGCGCGTCCTCAGGTTGCGGATAGAGGAGACGGCCTCCAGATATGGAGGGTAGCAGGGAATATATTGAATAAGCAGTTGTGGACAGCCGATAAGGGGTGGTCCTCCAGCTTGGGGGTTGGGCGAAGGGCTAACAACCCATCACCGTAAAAAAACAGCTTGTTACGAAACCTAACAATAAGCCTCCGTCGTGATCAGAATATTGTACGAAATGGAACTATAAAAGTTGGAGATTCATCCTTCGAAGAGGTGGAAAAATTCAAATATCTTGGAGCAATAGTAACAAAATATAAATGACACTCGGGAGGAAATTAAACGCAGAATAAATATGGGAAATGCCTGTTATTATTCGGTTGAGAAACTTTTGTTATCTAGTCTACTGTCAAAAGATCTGAAAGTTAGAATTTATAAAACAGTTATATTACCGGTTCTTCTTTATGGCTGTGAAACTTGGACTCTCACTTTGAGAGAGGAACAGAGATTGAGGGTTTTTGAGAATAAGGTTCTTAGGAAAATATTTGGGGCTAAAAGGGATGAAGTTACAGGAGAATGGAGAAAGTTACACAACACAGAACTGCACGCATTGTATCCTTCACCTGACATAATTAGGAACATTAAATCCAGACGTTTGAGATGGGCAGGGCATGTAGCACGTATGGACGAATCCAGAAATCTATATAGAATGTTAGTTGGTAGGCTAGAGGAAAAAAGACCTTTGGGGAGGCCGAGACGTAGATGGGAAGATAATATTAAAATGGATTTGAGGGAGGTGGGATATGATGATAGAGACTGGATTGATCTTGCTCAGGATAGGGACCAATGGCGGGCTTATGTGAGGGCGGCAATGAACCTCCGGGTTCCTTAAAAGCCAGTAAGTATAGTATAGTATACGTTATTCTCTTATAAGTTACATAAGAATATTGAGACGCCATCAGTTAAAAGTTTTTCGCGCTTCGACCCACTGCTTAAGCAGGACACTTCTGGCACATTTTTCATTAGGCATCGTTGAAAAAACTAATCCAATATCAGGGTTCTAGTCATTTTCTTAAATACCAATGCACTCAACACACTGTAGAAGTTTCTCTGACTTGCCACCATAATAAAGTGAAATATCCTGATTTGCTATATTTACAAGTAGAAAGCAAACCATTGTATTATCGTGCCTGTATTATTGTTGTCAGGCAGCGAAAAGAACTTTTGTGCGAGATCTTGCGTATTTGCTTGGTTTCCGCACAAAACCAATCCGCGGAAAGTCTAAAATTCCACATTCAGTATTCCCAACCTAACACACAAAAGAATTTCCCTCTTCTTACCGCTTAAGTGACATACTGATTTTACTGCTTTAGGCTTTTAACATATTATTTTAAGAGACGTTGAATATAGTAATAATTATAAATTGGAAACTTACAACTGCAATTTCACCTAAATTGCACTGTTAATTATTGTTTTTAAATATTTGCAAAAATTAAGTAAACTTCTCAACACCACAAAAGTTACTGCATTTGTAATGCAAGTAACATTAAGGAAGCCGTGAAAAAATCAACAAGATTCCGAAGTCAACATAGACTGGAAAAAAAAAAGACAGACGTATATCACGGCCTGCTGCAGTATAGTAAACACAGAAAACATTTTATAGGAACAATGTTGAAGATAGATATATTTGTTTTCCCAAGTTGCCGTCATTGAACAGAAACCAAGATGGAGATTTCATTGCAACTAATTAGAAATTCCTCTTTCAGGTATGTAATAAACGATCTTCGCACAAAATAATGTACGATACACGAGCGGTATGTTTGTTTTCATGTTCTCGGAAATTAAAAAACTACGTTTCGCTTTTTCAATTTTCTCCTCGAACATGAAAACGTCAACATACCGCTCTTGTAACGCATATTACTATTACAACACTTCCTGCAGGCTAACTTTCCCGTCGATTATAGTCTATTTGATGAAAACTGTCAAAATCTTATGCATGTGTGAAGTAGATTATGTTCTTTTAGTCTCTTCTTTCTTCCATCATAATGTTTCAATATTACACATTTGCAGTCAGCAATGCATTTCGAAATGGTGTGCAACTTCACAGTCCTGCCATCTATCCGCAATATTCGGAACCCGAATCACACAAGTGAAGTGGATAGGCTTTACATACATACGTACGTACATACATACATACATACATACATACATACATACATACATACATACATACATACATACATACATACTAATGTAATGTGTTTTAATGTCTACATTTCTTCTGTATGCCATTTTTCCGATTTTCCATATTCTTATGTTTTGTTTAATCACCAGATTGATAAAAAGTAACAAAATATGCTTATTGTTATGCGGCAAAATCTGAAATATCCATTAAACCCTTAAGGGGAGGCAGAGGTGAATATTTCAAAATCCACAACATTTATCCGATTTATTTGAAATTGATCATGGATACTAAGTATGTTATTAGTAATGGACATACCAAGTTTCAATTTTCTAAGTACAATAGTTCTGTAAATATTAATGATTTTATAAAACTTTATATCGTTTGATATAAAATGCTCCATGCACCATATTGTAAGAAATTTTCAGTATTTCTTTTTATTTATATGTTCAGAGAAGGTATATAAATAATGATAAGTATTAGTTTATTATGGGAATAATATAGTAATACAGTTATCTTGGTTTTAATTTCATACTTTTAAGGGCACAAAATCAAAAACTAACATCGGAATATGAAAATAACGATAATAAAAATGGAAAAAACCAAATCTTAATTTGTTCTTCATTTTTGTTCGAAAATTTCATCTCTGCCTCCCCTTAAATATGATATAATATGCACTATAAAATCTTGATGTTTTGTTGAAATTAACTTGAAATGCATTTATCTAATGGTGGCATATGTTTTTCAACTAAGGAATAAAACCTGCAATAGGCCTATGCTAAAATCCGTCCTGTAGTTAGCCTATAACACTAGTGCATGCATTCCTCTATCTTTACGTTTATTCGTTCATTTGTTTACTTATTTTATTTTACACCTTGATTCGAATTTGTTACCCACTTTACTGCAAGAGCCAGTCTGCGTGTTTGGTCACGATTGTTACTGCCAGTCTCTGGTGTCAGGAGGTGACGTATAAAATGTCAGTTTGATGTATTACTTTTTGTAACCCGATATTGGATTGCGTTGTGGCGAGGCAGGAACATTTTGGAGGCGGTGATTCGTGGAACCTGCATTGAGCATCTGTGAAACCCAGATTAGTGGTTTACTTATTCTCATGTGGCTGTGTCCGAAGTTATCATTAGCACGCTATCCGATCAGAGTAGGTAGACCTACCCGATATTCAATAAGTCTCGGATTGTACTGTTGGTTGCATAGGAGATGGACCCAATCTTACTGCAGATGTTACCGTTTCACCAGAGAGAACCAGTGTTCGATATATAGTTGAAAACATAACTGTATGATTTTGACGTAGAATAGCTTTTTTTTATTTACTCACTATACTGGGTAATTCACGATGATTTACTGTCCCTTGCAGAGCGTATTTCCAAAGACATTCTGAGCAAAAAAAGTCATATAAACACTTACACTAATTTGAAGTTGCTTATAAAATATCATTATTCTTGAGTTTTAAGAGTAAAACAATAATTCAGATTAAGAATGAACTATTCAGGAGTATCATTTAACTAGCTAGTATTCTGAAGCTAAAAATGTGTTGTAAATTCCATAGTTCCTTCGTACACAATTATTTTTTTTTTTTTATTTTTAACTACAAAATTACAGTTTCTTACGCATTTATCACAACTATTGCAAATCACGCCACTCTTGTAAATTCTTGAAGATGCATAATTAAACTGCAAAGAATCAAGTTTCTAAAGTCGTATGATTTGTAGCAATTTTTGTGATAGTTAAGTGCGTAAGAATGATGTCATTTGTAGTTAAAAATTGAAAAATACAATTTGTACAAAACAATTAACTACACATTTTTAGCTTCACAACACTAACCAATTAAAGAACTGACACTTCTGAATAGTTCATTTCTATTTGTAATATTTTTTTACCCGTAAAACTAAACAAAAAAGGTATTTTAGTAACAACTTCAAATTAATATAACTATGAAAATATTGCTGTTAGGAAAAATGTTTATATGACATTTTTCCCTCAGAATGTCTTTGGAAATAAACTACGTAAGTAACGGTAAATCCTCATGAATCAGCCCGTATGTAGGAAGTAACTTGGGAATTCACCGTCACGAAAAATTGCAATCCCTTCCATAAATTCCTCTTGTTCTTCTTGTCTTCCCCTTGTTCTCCTCATCTGCCCCTTGTTTTCTTTCTCCTGGTCTTCTCCTTATTCTCCTTGTCTTCCCTTTTTCTCCTGGTCTTCCCCTTGTTCTCCTTGTCTTCTCCTCTTCTCGTAGTCTACCCATTTTTCTCCTTGCCTTCATCTGTTGTCCTTGTTTTGCTTGTATTCCTCTTTTTCTTCCTGTGTTCCTGTTGTATCCCCCTTTTCTTCTTCTATTCCCCATATTTTCCTTGTATTCTCCTCATTCTTCGTTTATTCCCCTTGTGTTCTTTAGCTTTCCCTTTTCTCCTCCCTTCTTCTTCTTGCTTTCCCTTGCTCTGCTTGTATTTCTTTGTTCTACTTGTAATTCACTTGTTCTCCTTTCATCTTTGTCCTTTTATTCTTGTGCCGGGCTTCTCTTTCCCCTATTTTCCTTGTATTCCCCTAGTTCTCTTTATCTTCTGATTGTTCTGCTTGTCTTTGCCTTGTGACTAGTACTACATCTTTCTTCTCTCCAGGTATGTAGGGGACTAACGATATGCAGCAAAACAAAGCGATGCACATACTGTATCTATTTTTGTGGCGCTCCTAGTTTCCTTGTCTTCCTCACTCCATTATTGGATCATTATATTCATATTGATCATTTCACGGTCTTTCAGAATTATCTCTTGTCTTGTTTTCCTCGCCCTCTTCCTCAATCTTTTTCACTTTAAGGATGAGACTGCTGTATATTGTGTCTTATTCCCTCCGATGACTCATTGCTAGAGAGCGGGCTTACCGTTCCTGGGACTTGAGTTCGACCCCTGACTTTGTAATAGATAATTATAATGTGCAAGATCGGGAAATGCGAGTTTTCCCGTTTTACTCCCCTTAAAAAGCTTTATTGGCTTTTTCTGTTATAGAGAAGCCCAAAAGCTAGCTTCACAGTCTCTAGTGTGCTTATTGTGCTTTAACTTGCCTCTATTGGAATGATTTTTAAGTCATAGTAGTCACACGTTTTGATATGGCGACTGAGCTGTGCAATGCCATCTGTCGGTTCAGCCTGAAGGTCGTAAAATTTCGTTCAGCCCTTCCACCCACGAAAGCGTACTACGTCACCTCAGATTGCTACAAACTATACTCCAGTCATAACACTAGATCTCGCCACACATTTTCAGGTAAATATGATGCTAAATGGGCATATTGCTGCGAAATTATTTTAAACCAGTTTTTGGCAACATCCAATAGGGTAAACATTGGTAATTTCGTGATAATTTCATGAAAACTAATTTAAAATGCAAATGTGTAAATATATCCTTATTCCGATTTTTTCATCTAAAAGACGATAACTTGCTGTAAAAATCTGGAGACGTAAAAGATTGGATACGTTCTTGAATATGTGCCAAAAACCACTTTTACAACTTAAGCTGAAAGGTTGGTTATTTCGCGATAACCTTGGTAATTTCGTGATATTGCATTGATAATTTCGTGAGAGGTAGAAGAATTGTGGAAAAATTCATTAAAGTCAAATTAAATTCTCATTTATTGGTACAAGACTTCAAACATAGTAATTCCGTCTAATATTCATAGCAAGAAAACATAGAAGTACATATCAACACATAATAAGAATGAAATCAAAGTAAAAATTGAAATTGAAAAGGGATCTTCTTTGCCCTGAAAGGGTGAACACTTTTATTACGGACTTTACTATAGCCTATATTACTAGGGTAACTCCAAAAGTAGTGCATAACGTTTGTTTAAAAATTATATTTTTATCCTACAGCTTTGCTATTTTCACAGAATGTAGATGCATCCTTAAGGAACAAAATGTCACTTTTCCGCATAATCCCCGTCTCTTTCAACTGCCTTACTTAACCTAGGAACGAGGGCCTGTAGACCAGCACGGTAAAAGTCTGGACCAACACGTCTGAGCCACTCTTTAGCAGCGTGCACAAGGGAGTCATTTTCTAACCTCGTTCCGCGAAGGGATCCTTCAGTTTACCAAAGAGATGGTAATCGCACGGTGCCAGTTCAGGACTGTAAGGCGGATGTTTCAGTGTTGTCTATCCGAATTTTCTGATCTGGTCTGTGGTCTTGTGACTGACATATGGCTGTGCGTTGTCGTGCAATAACAGAACATCCTGCTTCTCCCGATGTCGTCGAACTTGAAGTTTCTTGAGATTTGCAACATACCCGTCAGAATTAATGGTGGTTCCGTGTGGCATGATGTCCACAAGCAAGAGTCCTTCTGAATCGAAAAACACAGTAGCCATAACGTTTCCTGCCGAAGGTGTACTTTTGAATTTCTATTTCTTTGGTGAATTTGCATGATGCTACTCCATTGTCTGCCTCTGTCTCCGGTCCAAATTGGTGGAGCCATGTTCCATCTTCTGTCACAATTCTTGCAAGTAAGTCATCTAGCACTTATCATTGACACTTAGCATGATAACAATTCAAACAGAAGCTACACTGAACCCATTGCGTCTCCGTTTTCTTTTTTGTTATCACATCTTGTCTTCAGATTTCTAAAATTCCTATTGTAATACATTTTATACAATTTTAAAAATTGTAACGCTTAATGCTCAACAAAATGTCGCCTCAAACAGCTAAGATTTCTATCAGTAAAGCTAAGCCTATATGGCGACTACAGATGTATCTAAAATTCCAAAATATTCCTAAAATTTCATGAAGATACAATAAATCTTTGTACCAAATATCATATGCTTACCTTTAGTAATAAGCCTGTAATGTAATTACAAACATCCACAAAATATGCATGCCTGAGAAGTCGACGCAAACTTGCTCTCTCCAAACATAAAAGCTCACTGAAGCAACTACAATAGTCACAGAAAGCTTCGCTGTATGTTTCTGGAAACTGGACAACATATGCAATTCCTTGGCGGAAATTTGGATCTCGTAACACCATTGGTTATTTCACAAAAGAGCAAAGAAAAAGTATCACGAAATAACCACTGCCACGAAATTACCAATGTTTACCCTACTTTATCTTTATGCTTTGTATAATGAGAGAAAATAAATACGTAAGAAGTTGGACTTTTAATCGTAGTGGAATTTTTCTCAATTTTTAAACATAAAGATATACGGATTAAGGTTTTCTTATAACATTCGATGAATGTTTATTTATTTTCTCGGTGACAGCGTAAAATTTCCACTGAGCAGATGTTGTCAGTTTATGGCACGTTTTTATTAAAATTTAGTAGTATCATTTCTGTCTACAGCGCTTTCATAGTAAGGACAGGGTTCTTCCCTCCTGCATACGGCAGTATGACTGACCGCAAATATTGGTTATCCTGCCATGCGAAGTGACGAAGAACCGCAATTCGTGGTTAAGGTGTTCAGCTTATGAGTTAAGACTCGTTTTATACTATTTGGGGCAGTGTGTTACATAATGCCGTCGTGTCTTGATTTCCGATGTCATTGATCAGTCAATTGTTATTTTTTATATCAGCTGACAACTAGTCACCAAGTAAGGGTTCGGTGTTCGAGCCTAAGCAGCCTTCTTGATAAAAATTGCTTTCGATAAGGTCTTATCCGAATACCTCAGTTTATACAGGGACATCATTTTATTTTTACTTCAATTTTTATTGTACCTGAGTTTTTGAATGTGCTTCACTCCCAACCCTTCTACTAATGAAGTTCAACCGTCCTCCACACAGATCCAAGACCGCATATACAGTCATAGTAGCCTTACCGTCACAGTACGTTCCAAAAATATGTTCGCGTTTTCCATTGGCGAAAGAGCTTTCAATATTGCATAATTTTCGCACAGGTACTGTCGTCCATTTGCCTACGTCGCATTCCGGTTTTCCCCTTCAGCTTCTATTCGCTTCTCTGTAAAGGCTAGTGGCTGGGCTGTCTTAGCTCTTTTCTGAGAACATTAATTTCTGTTAGGAATTGGACGTCTACGTAATATTATACTCATACAACTGTTTAAAATAACTTAAATAAAAGGCCTCGTTAAGTAATTAACTGTCACGTGATTTCCCTCCTTTCTCCGATCCTGCGACATAACCACTTGGACGGAGAGTAGATAGCATATCTGAGTAATTTTATCTTTTCGGATTGAGCAGAAGTGAAGATTGAATTTACAATACGTAAGGTATTCTTTTATGGAGTAGGTACAAAATTATTTCAACATGAGTTACTAGTACGAAGGACGAAACTGGTAATTGGAATTACACACATTAGAACTGAAGCCTGTACCGAAATGAACCGCCACCATTTTGAAAAATGTGTTTAAATATCCATATTATGATTATTTTTCAATTTAACTTCATTCTCCATAGTGTACGCTAATGTGCTGTAGACAGTATAATATACACTGCATAATGAATACGTCCGTATAGACAGCTCGGTTCGTGAGTAAAAACACTTATTGTTAATACTGTACAGTATTCTGATTAAACAAAAATCTAATGAAAATTATCAAACTCAAAAGCGCGATATTTCCTAGTTTACGTAAATGGATGAACTACTTTTCTTCCCTCCTATATCTAGTAAAGTGATTTGTTTGTATATTACGCCATCGAACTCCAGTCGTGGAAGTGGGGTAGCAACCGTTGATCCAAAGGTATAGCCAGGTTAATATCAGAAATGTTAGTAAAGATAAAATGATGTCCCTGTACATCTTGATTAATAACCGAGATGTTGATACAGCGTCGTAAAATAACCCAATAAAAATACATCTTGATTACACAACTTTTAACACTATATCATTTTGGAAAACGTATTATGTGTCTTTCATATGTTAAATTTTATGCTACCTTGTTAACATGTTTCGGCCTGCTATTGGCCATCATCAGAACATCTCAGTTTACTCTTAAGCCTTGTTTTTTCCGAATCGACGCATGCGACGTGCGGGGTGCGAGGCCCGCCTCGCAGAATTCCGGACTACATGAAAGATAGTGAGTGGTTTCTATGGCTGCCAGGTGCGCAGACCTCTCATCTCACAGCCATAGAAACCACTCACTATCTCTCATGTAGTCCGGATTTGTGCGAGGCGGGTCTCGCACCCCGCACGTCGCATGCGTCAGTTCAGAAAAACCAAGGCTTTGCATTATCACTTCACCTTTGCTTCTTTACCACAGCTTTATTAGACCATTTTTGAATAGTGTTTATTGTTAAAGAGAATTTAATGAAAAAATTCAGATGCAATCGTTTAGATTTGTTGAATATCTATACGATAATTAAAAGTGTTGTAAATTTATTTCATTTTAATATTGTAATGTTGTAGCAATGTATTCGTTTTAAATTGTAATTTCATGCTACACAATTAGTGTAATGAAAACTAACAGTAACAACAAATTGGTTCTGTGCCAGAATGACAGTGTGACACGTATTTGATACAGATTTGTAGGGTCCTTCTGAAAATTTAGATACAAAAAGCAGAGGATTTTATTATTGTAACTTTTCAGTTACAAAAACAAAAAAAAATTAATGCCTATCTCATTTCTTGAGATCTTTAGGATACAAATCTGCCAAGACACTCTGAGAATTTCTTTATATCGGTAAGTCCTGAGTGTGCTTTGTCTCGTAGACGAATTGAGGACCGTTTTTGCAAAACATGCTAACTGCACAATTTGCAAAATTGAGATTTTGATGGATTCGTTAACATAAGGCAGGCGTCTACATGATGTTCAAAGCGTCTTAGTAAAATTGGGTTATTTCTCTTCATTGTAGTGTGTCAAAGTGTGATCGTTTTTTCAAAACTTTCTTTCTGCTATAAGTGAGAGATACAGCAAAAGTTGCTTGCTATAGTGTTTTGTCTCTCCTGTAAAATTTAGTTTTTCAGTTAAAAAGTTTTTCAAAAACGGTCCTTAATTGCCTGTTCATTTTTTTAACGATTTGTTGCACAAAGATGTATCTCCAAATCTCCAATGAAGCTGTTATTCTGTTAACAGATTATAAAGTAGCTCACTGTTATTGTTTTTCCCAACAAGTTGATGTAACATGTCACATCTCAAATAAAAACGTCGGAGAATTTTTTTTCTGAAACCGAATAATATAAATCTTTGGTCCCCAAGATTCTAAATACTAATACCGCCAGACTTGTTTCTAAGAGTCCCGCTCAAGGGACATGTATGCAGAAAAAGCCTCGAATTACTGCAGTCTTCAAAGAGACTGTACGCCGAAAGGTTGTATCCATTAGTTGGAGACCTTACAAAAAGTATTCGAAAATTTGGAACGCCGCGCGCCGAGTCGATAAGAGTATGAATGTTGGAATGGACCATTTTCAACTCGATATATGAGAAGAATAATAATAATAATAATAATAATAATAATAATAATTACTTACTGGCTTTTAAGAAACCCGGAGATTCATTGCCGCCCTCACATAAGCCCGCCATCGGTCCCTATCCTGAGCAAGATTAATCCATTCTCTACCATCAAATCCATTTTAATATTATCTTCCCATCTACGTCTCGGCCTCCCTGAAGGTCTTTTTCCCACCGGCCTCCCAACTAACACTCTATGGGCATTTATGGATTCGCCCATACGTGCTACATGCCCTGCCCATCTCAAACGTCTGGATTTAATGTGAAGAATACAATGCGTGCATGAGTTCTGTGTTGTGTAACTGCCTCCATTTTCATGTAACTTCATCCCTCTTAGCCCCAAATATTTTCCTAAGCACCTTATTCTCAAACACCCTTAACCTATGTTCCTCTCTCAGAGTGAGAGTCCAAGTTTCACAACCATACAGAACAACCGGTAATATAACTGTTTTATAAATTGTAACTTTCAGATTTTTCGACAGCAGACTGGATAATAATAATAATAATAATAATAATAATAATAATAATAATAATAATAATAATAATAATAGTTTTATTCCCCCATGTATTGTGGGTCCCTATCACCACGGCATGGCGCGTCCTCAGGTTGCGGATCGAGGAGACGGCCTCCAGATATGGAGGGTAGCTGCGAATATATTGAATAAGCAGTCGTGGACAGCCGATAAGGGATGGTCCTCCAGCTTGGGGGTTGGGCGAAGGGCTAACAACCCATCACCGTAAAAAACAGCTTGTTACGTATCCCTATAATAGCGTAGATGGGAGGATAATATTAAAATGGATTTGAGGGAGGTGGGGTATGATGATAGAGACTGGATTAATCTTGCACAGGATAGGGACCGCTGGCGGGCTTATGTGAGGGCGGCAATGAACCTTCGGGTTCCTTAAAAGCCATTTGTAAGTAAGTAAGTAAGTTTTATTTTCCCTGGCAGAGTTATGGCGATCAGGCCTTTTCTTCCACCCAACCAGGATCAAATCACATACAGAAAAATATATACCGGTATACAAATATTATCTTAAAAATATGTTATGTTTTCAAAGATTTAAAGCTTATATATAAAAATATTAGTTCCTAACTAAAATATATTATAACGACTTCAATATAAAAATTTCCGGGACTGTGGTGAGCGATTCAGTTCATATTAAAAGGGTTTAAATAAAGCTTTATTACTGCCCTGATCCATCTCTTTCCGGTCACGAAGCGATCGCTGCAGTGGACTCAGTGAACTTACGTCCTGGCCTCCGAGGTCAAGAATTCTGACACTGTTGGATTTCTGCTTATTGCGGTGCTGAAAAACATAGTTTATGGTTCACAATTAGAGAAAGAATTGCATCTTGTTCTCGTAATGCGGCAGCAGCAGCAGCAGCACTCCTCAGAGGACATGTTGGCATTTTCGATCGCATAAGGCAGTCCCACCTGCTCCGCTTGCAGCTTTACACAGAAGTTCATAAATGTCACATACTGTCCTACAAAATGAGTAAAACATTACTTTTAATGGACTTTGTCATAAACTGTTTACTAATGCACAAACAATTCAAAGATCTGTAGATCGCAAGTAATCATGAATACTTATGAAAACAATCGTATGTTTTAGGGTAACAAGTGGCAATAAAAAGTTTGCCCGGATAATTTTTGGGCCCAATAATCAACGATGATAATAATAAACAATATACTAGAACTAGATCATAAGAAGAAATGCATTTAGTATTTATTTATTTAACCTGGTAGAGATAAGGCCGTCAGGTCTTCTCTGCCCCTCTACCAGGAGATTCCAACTGTAATATGAAAAATAAAATTACAATTAGTATAAAATTTACAATTACAATTACAAATAAAATTACAATTAGTATTAAATTTACAATTACAATTACAATAAAGTTACAATTAGTATTAAATTTACAATTACAATTACAAATAAAATTACAATTAGTATTAAATTTACAATTACAATTACAAATAAAATTACAATTAGTATTAAATTTACAATTACAATTACAAATAAAATTACAATTAGTATTAAATTTACAATTACAAGTAAAATTACAATTAGTATTAAATTTACAATTACAATTACAATAAAATTACAATTAATATTAAATTTACAATTACAATTACAAATAAAATTACAATTAGTATTAAATTTACAATTACAATTACAATAAAATTACAATTAGTATTAAATTTACAATTACAATTACAAATAAAATTACAATTAGTATTAAATTTACAATTACAATTACAAATAAAATTACAATTAGTATTAAATTTACAATTACAAGTAAAATTACAATTAGTATTAAATTTACAATTACAATTACAAATAAAATTACAATTAGTATTAAATTTACAATTACAAGTAAAATTACAATTAGTATTAAATTTACAATTACAATTACAATAAAATTACAATTAATATTAAATTTACAATTACAATTACAAATAAAATACAATTATAAAATTTACAATTACAATTACAATAAAATAAATTAGTATTAAATTTACAATTACAATTACAATAAAATTACAATTAGTATTAAATTTACAATTACAATTACAAATAAAATTACAATTAGTATTAAATTTACAATTACAATTACAATTATATTAAATTTACAATTACAATTAAAATAAAATTACAATTAGTATTAAATTTACAATTACAATTACAATTACAATTAAAAATTTACAATTAGTATTAAATTTACAATTACAATTACAAATAAAATTACAATTAGTATTAAATTTACAATTACAATAAAATTACAATTAGTATTAAATTTACAATTACAATTTACAATTAGTAAAATTTACAATTACAATATTTAAATTAGTATTAAATTTACAATTACAATAAAATTACAATTAGTATTAAATTTCAATTACAATTACAATAAAATTACAATTAGTATTAAATTTACAATTACAATAAAATTACAATTAGTATTAAATTACAATTACAATAAAATTACAATTAGTATTAAATTTACAATTACAATTACAAATAAAATTACAATTAGTATTAAATTTACAATTACAATAAAATTATTAATAAAATTACAATTAGTATTAAATTTACAATTACAATTACAAATAAAATTACAATTAGTATTAAATTTACAATTAAATAAAATTACAATTAGTATTAAATTTACAATTACAATAAAATTACAATTAGTATTAAATTTACAATTACAATTAAAATAAAATTACAATTAGTATTAAATTTACAATTACAATAAAATTACAATTAGTATTAAATTTACAATTACAATTACAATAAAATTACAATTAATATTAAATTTACAATTACAATTACAAATAAAATATTAAATTTACAATTACAATATTAAATTTAAATTTACAATTACAATTACAATTAAATTAAATTTACAATTACAATTATAAAATAAATTTAAATTTACAATTACAATTACAAATAAAATTACAATTAGTATTAAATTTACAATTACAATAAAATTACAATTAGTATTAAATTTACAATTACAATAAAATTACAATTAGTATTAAATTTACAATTACAATAAAATAAAATTACAATTAATATTAAATTTACAATTTACAATTACAATTACAATAAAATTACAATTAGTATTAAATTTACAATTACAATAAAATTTTACACAATTAGTATTAAATTTAATTACAATTACAATAAAATACAATTACAAATAAAATTACAATTAATATTAAATTTACAATTACAATTACAATAAAATTACAATTAGTATTAAATTTACAATTACAATAAAATTACAATTAGTATTAAATTTACAATTACAATGACAATAAAATTACAATTAGTATTAAATTTACAATTACAATTACAATAAAATTACAATTAGTATAAAATTTACAATTACAATTACAATAAAATTACAATTAGTATAAAATTTACAATTACAATTACAAATAAAATTACAATTAGTATAAAATTTACAATTACAATTACAAATAAAATTACAATTAGTATAAAATTTACAATTACAATTACAATAAAATTACAATTAGTATAAAATTTACAATTACAATTACAATAAAATTACAATTAGTGTAAAATTTACAATTACAATTACAATAAAATTACAATTAGTATAAAGTTTACAATTACAATTACAAATAAAATTACAATTAGTATAAAATTTACAATTACAATTACAATAAAATTACAATTAGTATAAAATTTACAATTACAATTACAAATAAAATTACAATTAGTATAAAATTTACAATTACAATTACAATAAAATTACAATTAGTATAAAATTTACAATTACAATTACAAATAAAATTACAATTAGTATTAAATTTATAATTACGATTACAATAAAGTTACAATTAGTATTAAATTTACAATTACAATTACAAATAAAATTACAATTAGTATTAAATTTACAATTACAATTACAATAAAATTACAATTAGTATTAAATTTTCAATTACAATTACAATAAAGTTACAATTAGTATTAAATTTACAATTACAATTAAAAATAAAATTACAATTAGTATTAAATTTACAATTACAATTACAATAAAAATCAAAGTACGAAATGAGTGTACTCACATAAAACTTACATACAATTCAAAGCACAAGACTGAAACGACGGTACATTGCGACGGTACACATTGCCAGAAGAGAATCTATTGTGCGCAGAATGACACGATTATCGTGATAGAATTCGTAAATACTATAATAGTCCACAAGATTGTATCCGGCGAATACTGATGAGTCTACTGCTTGTCTGGGATTGACAATAAGAAGGATAGTTATTATTTAGGCTATGTTTAAATTTAAAATGCTCTCAGAAATTTGAGAAGTCTAATTTATTGGTTTGAGGCACGAGCCCTTTAATCTATTGAAACCTTCTTTCCGAAAGCATCATGGAGAATTTGAAGAGCCCGGCTTCGTGGACGATTAAAAGTCTTCCTTTAGATCAAGATCCGTGGAACTATATACAGATTGAAAGTGATGCAACTAGGCAAATTGAGGGGGCAATAGAATACATTCATTCATTCATTCATTCATTCATTCATTCATTCATTCATTCATTCATTCATTCATTCATTCATTCATTCATTCATTCATTCATTCATTCATTCATTCATTCATTCATTTTATTCCTTAGATCTTACATGACCAATGAAACTTTAAGATGTGGAACAAGTCAAAATTTTACAATATTACTATTACAGTTTTTACAAATTTTTACAGTTTTACAATTTAGTAATTTTCTACAATTTTTACAATTTTGTGCAATTTTTACAATATTTTGGCGAGATGTAGTGAGATGAGGTGAGGTCCGAGGATTCGCCAAAATATTACCCGGCATTTGCCTTTTGGTGGGGGAAAACCTCGGAAAAACCCAACCAGGTAATCAAATCAAAGGGGTTGATGCCGAGGACTCGCCATAGACCATCCGGCTTCAGTCCCATTTGAAAACGCTATTATGTGTTTTGTAATTAAGTGCATGGTTAATTAAGAAATTACACTGAAAGTATACGTAGTTTGGCAACAGCGCATCACCGACTCTACCTACGAATACACACGAACTCAGATCTGAAGAGCAGCAACAACTGCTGTAAGGTTGACAGAAAATAACGATACGTGTAAGTTTTTTTATTTAATTTGCAAGAAAACCGACCATTTTAATGAAAAACTGCAAAGGGATTTATCAGTTTCTCTAACGATAAAGGTAAAAATCAGAATTGTATGGGCAGTAGGCCTACTTATCGTGTGAAACAGTGTTAACTTTTAGAGTACATTCTTTTCTTAGAAAAGTATTCATTTAGGACTAATATGATATTCGAATTTTTTGTTGTACTTATTCAAACAAAACGCTGTTAAAATGTGAACAGTTATATCACTTCCACGCGATAGTGTATCAAGAAGTTCATTCCTATATGGAAAAATGCGAGACAGATCAAGACTGAATAGATTGACGATTTTTCTGGACAAACTATCAATGAGGCCGTTTAAAAGAAAGAGTAATTTTTATCACCCTTCTAATATTGGAAAATTGAAGCGAATAATCACTGAAGACATCGAAACAAAAATTCCACTATATAACCTTGAAAATAAACAGTATCCTCACGTACAACTTGTCCCTAGGTATAGTGAGGATCACGTAAGAGCAGTTCCTAAAAGTCTAATTTTGCCGTCTCTTCAGTGTTGCCAACTAATACCAGATTGTATTGTATTGTGTTGTATTTATTAACATTCCATGGTATTCATACATGCTTACAGCTAGAATATGGAACAAGTAAAAAAACTTAATACTATTATAAAATCTTAATTTATAGTCACAGTCTAGATGAAATATATACAGACGAGATTTACAATATAGTCTACTAGTACAACACAAAGTTTTAGTATCAATTTCATGAAGTGTTATTGAATGTCATGAATTCACGTACAGAATAGAAGGCGTGAGAAATTATGTACTTATTTAATTTGGGTAATCAAAGAGGGTAAAATCACAATGCTACGTATTGAAATAATAATAATAATAATAATAATAATAATAATAATAATAATAATAATAATAATAATAATAATAATAATAATAATAACAATAATAATAATAGTAATAATAATACTAATAATAATAATAACAATAATAATAATAACAATAATAATAATAATATAGTGTTAACAATAACAATGTCTTGCTTATTTACCACATCTCATCTCTATGTTCCGAGGGTTTCCTAAAATTGTTCAATAATGTATGATATATTTCCTCCTGGACTTCTCGCATATTATGTTGGTAATTAGGATTAATATGATCTCATATTACAATTTATTTTGTCAGGCAACATGAAATTTATTGGTTTGACTAAAGAGTTTACGATTGATGAGACCTAACCTAAAAATGTATTTACTTACTTCCATTTTCATCAGTTTGCTTTATTGCAAACCGAAATCACTGCTGCCAACATAACAGTTAGAAAATAACTACCAGTTGTAGTATTTGTCAGTATCCGAAATTCGAAACGAAGTTGGTAAAAGAAAATTCAACCTGAGAGCTAGAAAATCACTACAATCCACTAGCATATTTAGTAGTAGTGGAAAAATGGTTAGGTTTCACTCTTAGGGTATTACTGTAAGTAAGCTGATCCGGACTATACAACAGTTTTCCCTAATTTTGTTTATGTGGATTTGTGTTTTCCGAAATTAGATGTCCATACAAACAGAATTAGAATTACAAAATAATGTTTTGGTTGAAGAAACTCCTCCCTTTGTGATTAATATGATATTTTTACTTTTTACTTTGACCTTATTTGTAACAAGGTTTCGGCTATTTGAAAACGTTCTGACTTTGGAATAACCCGCACATAATAATTTTGTATTTAAAAAATGACATCAGAGTGCCTGAAAAATTACCGAAGGCTATTTTGTCAAAATCGGCTTGAGCGATTTCCGTCTTGTTTTTCATGTGGGATGTAATTGCTCCCCAATGGCTGCAAGCTGTGTGAAACACGTTGAGCAGTTCATGTTACGGTGATCTTTAAGGGTATATTCGATAAAACGCTCTTTGATCTTAATTAAGTGCATTTTTTCTGTTTAACTGGTGGAAAACCTGTCTCACAAGACAGCCTCTGCATCACGGAATGTGCACATCTCAAGCAACACATGCACGAAAAGGCAGGATGTGAACTGAGCCCATGTCTGCAGATTATTATTATTATTTCATCTTTTACGTAACTTGGGATCAGGACAACACGTGTCTTGTTTTGTATGGATTCTACGTTGGAAATTACAGCTGTAAAGAAACAGAAATTAATGTCACGAAGCTGACACATTCTTTCTCGTATATTTTGCGAGGTTTTCAACAATTCAATTATTTTATCATGTTGAAAATGATATTACTGCTTATATTTTATTTGCTTAAAATGTTATTCTAAACTGCTGTGATTTACTATGCACCCAAATCAGTGGCGGCTCCCGCATATTTCTTAAGAGGAGGAAAGAAGTTAACACTTCAAAATGACACCTTGAATGAAACATGCTACAAATTAGCCTACATGCGTACATGTAAGACCAGGTAGTGTTGGGATTGGCCTTCCCTTTTGTACAGCAATAATCTGTTTTTGTAAACAGAGTTTCCTAAATTGTCCAAAATATAATATGTTTTCACTTCCATTCATTGTTGAATAATTGCACAAATTAACAATTACAAGGAAATTCACAACCTCGCAGCATTTTTCACGCGCACTACAGCATCACACGTGTTGGAAGAGACTAGCTACTAACTCGTAACCGGAACCGTTTTACGGAAATGGGAATGAGAAATAATCTGTTAGGAAAACGAGAACACTGCACCCACCCACGTGGTCTGTGTTGCCACATGTACATTTTACAAGATCAGTATCACATGCTTTTGAAGAATGTCAGTTCTTGTAAAGTCATACTACCATTATTGTTCAAAGCTGCCGGTGGCCAATTAATTTTTTATGTTAAAAATAATGTAGTTTGCAGTACTTTCAATTTCAAATATATTTGTAAAAAATGACAACTTGGCTGTTGTCCTGTCTAGTAGGCAATGAATGGAAGTGAATTTCGGGGCCAAAAGATTTGCGATACTAACGTAGAACTACTTTCTCTTTGTTTTATATAAATCCAACTTCAACTTTCAAATATCCTCGAAAGTTTCAAACCATGAATAGTAGCCTATATAAAGTGCAATGAATAATATATTTTGATTTATAATTTTAAGAAAGTTTATATGGTGTCTTTCATAGCTTTGCGTTAAAACTGTTTTTGTTGTGTCTCCTCCTAGATGTGTTATAGTCTGGTTGAATGCAACATCGTTAGATGGCAGCGGTAGCGAGCTTGCTTCAAGACTAGTCGGTTTCTATTTCCCGCCTATGCGCTGATTCAGAGGAGGATCTCCTCCCTCTCCGTTCATTTACTTGCTTTAAAATTCTGCTTCTTTCTCTGGCCGCTAGCGCGCTGTTGTCTATGTGTGTTAACTACAGTGAAGGAGGAATGGATTGTCTTTCCTCCACACAAACAATCTCACATTTTTCTCACAGTTTTCTAGCAGCACATGAGTGCGCGTGGTTTAAAACTCGATCAACCGAGGTTTTCTTATAGCTGTGAACTTAAAAATTATCGAATCTTCCTCGAATTTCAAGGCATATATTTCATTTTGTATTTACTTTCAAAAGAAGAAAATTGTGAGGAGGACGTTCCTCCCTTCCCTCCCCGAGGAACCGCCAAGAAAACGGAACTTTGTTCTTTCAGTTGTACACAGTAGTAAATTATGGTATTCTTTATAATCCCAAAAGTAAGATACATTACTATACTTAAAAATCGCACAAATATACAGATATTATATGTCATTAATGTTATACAAATTCACATAAATTACTGTAAGTGTATATACCAATCGGCTGTTGGTTCTAATACATTTCAGCGTGTTGTTCTGAAGGTTTAGAAATGACAAAAAAACCACGAATATCGCTTAAACAATGCAATTTATTCACATGTTGTTATTTTTTTAACATAACTCATTTCAAGCGATCCCATTGGCACCTTACCTGGAATTTTGTTTTTAAAGAAATACTGTGGGATCTATGTATATTAGCATTGAAAGTGTTAGCTGCAAAACACTAGAGAAACAAATTTTTTAAATTCAATTGCAGTAGGCCTATTCTCTTTAATGACCAGGACCATTAGTAGCCTATTTGAGTTCTTCTATAGAACTAAGTTAAGTAATAATATGGTGGATTTACTGAAGTTTACAATTATTATGATAATAATAATAATAATAATTATTATTATTGTTATTATTATCATTATTATTATTATTATTATTATTATTATTATTATTATTAATATTAGGGCTAGGATTTTGATGAAATTGCATCTTTTTCTAATAAGCCAGAAACATAGCTGCTTTAGTATTTATATGTTATGTGATAAAGTGAGTGTTTTAAGACATATTGTTAGGGCATTTTTGTTGCACTTTTTGCTTGTTTCAACTCATAACAGCATCTTTTGTTTTATTCGGTCATTTTTAGGAATTTTCATTTAATTTTGGTCATAAATCCCCATTATTAATGTAAAATAATGTTTATTTCCTATGGTATTTTCTTTTGTCCATTAATACCCATTATTTTATATGATATTTTAATCGTTTTTCTACACAAATATTGCCATTTTAACGTAGTACACCCCATGTAATGGATCAGTCCAACCACCCCTTCAATATAGACTCCTCTATACCTGCTAGTTCCGGATAAGAGTGGCCTTGTGGTAGACTACATGGAAACTAAAAGTAAAGCAAACCCATGGCGCTACAGCCCATGAAGGGCCAAGACTGACCAGCTGACTACTGACCTCACATGCACATGCCGACGCAGAGGTGAACGATCATACATGGAAACTACATCCGATAAAATAATTAATTAAAGTGTACTACTTAGAAAAAATTATGTAAAATTTAATTTAATTACTAGTCCAAATATTAAGTATACAAAACCTCTTTTCCTACTAAGACAATTATGTAAGATAAATTTTTAGGTCATTTTAAGGGCATTTTTGAAAGATTTTTAGGTCATAAATGCATTGCTTTTAGGACATTTTTTCATGATTTATAGGTCATCAAAATCCTAGCCCTAATTATCATCATAATCATCATCATCATCATGTTTTATTTCGACATGAGTGTTACAAATAAATGCCTTATATAAGATTATAGCTAATTATGATTATATATGAGCGTATGGAAATACATGTGAAAAAAGTAATGACATTATTGTCACATTCTTTAAATCTTTGAAACGTTCTTGCCAAATTTTAAGTCATCATATTCACTCTATTTTTTTACTTTATTTATTCATTACGTAAGTTACAGTATATGTTTATTTTAATTGTCTATCAGCAAATATTATGTAAAACATTATAAACTTCATGTAGGAGAGTATACTGAGTCCTTCTGGGCTACCTCCAATAGGAGGCAGTTAATAAAATTAAAAAATAAAATACTATATTCTATTTATTTTTCTCCAAAAATATGAAAAATGTTCACCAAATAGACTGGGCTTTGCTAATAGGTATCACATAAGGCAAGTGACGAGAGGTGTACGTCTCTATCCTCGCCAGACAAAGGACTCGAGCTCTTGGACTAACAGCAACCGAGTAAAGTCCGAGGATTCTCGCCCAGAAGTTCCCACGAAAGTAAATATGAACACGTTAGTTTTAAAAATACACAAAATGATAACTGGGAAAATATATAGGTCTGTCCGTATCCCGTTTCTTGGACTCATGCCGACATTTGTCTAACACCTTAGGGAAAGCACAGGAAGGATGAGTTGTCTCAGTGTAGGAAACTTGCCATTTGGCTATACGTTGACACCAATAAAATATGTACCGATCGACCCTGAGACATTATCTCATTTCGAAAATTATTAACAATAGCATAGAAGATCCTTCAGTAAAGAATTGCTCTGAAGATCAAAGGTAACTGTTTAGTTTCTGTTTCTGTAAAATGAATAGCATTTATAGAGTACTTTTTCTGAGGATTGGAAAGCCTATTTTAGAACCCACACACCGTAAATTCATAAGAACGAGACTCTTTGATCATGTGGTCCTCGCGGTACAAGACTACATCCAGTCCCTATTGCAGAGGTGTGTGAATATACAGAGTGTCTTAGGAGGAATGTAAAGTACTTCAGGATAATGTAGTTTGTATCAGTCTTCATCCATTTAACCTGATATACTTATGTTCGAAATGTAACGGTTGAGAAGTTATTCATGGGCGAACTTTTAAAAGGAGAGGCATTATAGACATATTTCTACATTTTAGAACAATATAATATGATACACTACTGAAAATGCTGAATCTTGTATTGTTCCTATAAGTTTACTTCATAATTAAGTACAAGCTCAGTAAGAAAATAAAATAATTACACAAGACAAATTACTAACGTTACCCTTCTTATGGATTCCATGAATTGTAAATGCATATCAGATACCAATATCGTTTCTCTTTCCGACCTCAGTGAAACACTTGGTAGCTTACATGTTCCAGATAACATTCGGTGAACAGAGAAAAGACACAGCTAGATGGAACCCTTCGATTGGAAAAACGTCGTCTGTATTCCTCAACAGCAGCCAATACATTGTCATCACAAAATCCATTACGTCTGCATATTCACTATGCGAATGTCCGAATTAAATGTCAAGTGGATTAATTTATATGTGTTGCGGAGTCGTTGTGGAGCTCAGATGCTGCCATGTGCGAAAGATCTAGGGTAACACGTCAAGTATGGTACCTACACGAAACCGCAAGATGTTCCAGTATTTCGCCCATTAATTTCTCCCCAACCATTAGATGTCGGACATAGGTATATGAGGTTAAATCGATGTAGATTATCCCGAAATACATTATCCTGAAGTTATTTTATATTCCTCCTGAGACACTCTGTATATGACGGTAATCAATTCTGAATCCCTAAATTGCTACCAAATATGCATATAGGAACCAATAAATTATACAGGGACATCATTTTATTTTTACTAACATTTTTAATATTAACTTGCCTATACCTCTGGATCAACGCAGTTTGCTACCCCATTCCACGACTGGAGTTCGATGATACTGGCGTAATATACAAACAAATCACTTTACTAGGTATAGGAGGGAAGAAAAGTAGTTCATCCATTTACGTTAACTAGGAAATATTGCGCTTTTGAGTTTGATCATTTTCATTAGGTTTTTGTTTAATCAAAATACAGTACAGTATTAACAATGAGTGTTTTTACTCACGAATTGAGCTGTCCATGTGGACGTATTCATTATGCAGTGTAAGTTATACTGTCTAGAGCACATTAGCGTACAATATCGAGAATGAAATTAAATTGAAAAATAATCATAATATGGATATTTAAACACATTTTTGAAAATGCTGGCCGTTCATTTCGATACAGACTTCAGCTCTAATGTGCATATTATCGCATTATAGGCTATTGTACCTAATTCCAATTACCAGTTTCGTCCTTCATACTAGTAACTCATGTTGAATTAATTCTGTACCTACTCTACAAAAGAATACCTTACGTACTATAAATTCAATCTTCACTTCTTCCCGATCCGAAAAGATAAAATTACTCAGACATAGTATCTACTGTCCGTCCAAGTGGTTATGTCGTAGGTTCGTAGAAAGGGAGGAAATCACGTGACAGTTAATTACTTAACGAGGCCCTTTTATTTAAGTTATTTTAAACAATTGCATGGGTATAATATTGCGTAGACGTCCAATTCCTAACAGAAATTAATGTTCTCAGAAAAGAGCTAAGACAGCCCAGCCACTAGCTGGTGAATAAAAGCTGGTGGGGGAAACCGGGATACGACGTAGGCAAATGGACGACAGTACCTGTGCGAAAATGATGCAATATTGAAAGCTCTTTCGTCACTGGAAAACTCGAGCATATTTTTGGAACGTACTGTTTACTATGACCGTAGGGCTACTATGACTGTATATGCGGTCTTGGATCTGTGTGGAGGACGGTTGAACTTCATTAGTAGAAGGGGTGGGAGTGAAGTACATTAAAAAACTCAGGTACAATAAAAATTGAAGTAAAAATAAAATCCCTGTACATCTCTATTTCCAGTGCATTCTGCTTTTTTATTTGCATAAGAGGGTCACTACATGAAGTAGAGTAGATTACAAATACCAACTGTAACTCGAGCATGACAGTTACGTGTTTCAGTGACATTTCATTGCCAAAAAATTCGCACATTTCAGTTCGCAAGTAGATTAATAAAATATGAACTCCCCATAATAACCGTGGCCCCAGTGTTCTAGAAATCTCGGCGGCGATACATAGCGGAAAAAAAGTGTTGCGTGAGGAACTGGATGTTTCGTCATGGATTTGATTTCAGGTCCATCATCGGAAGCTTGTTGCATGTGCCACAAACACATCTTGTGCGGTACAACCACATGTCCACTACTGGAACAGTGTCATCATGCGTCAATACTGGTCATTCTCTACTTGCAGTAAAGTTCATTTCTCGGGCTTGCAGTCATGTAAACTGAGCCTTAGCGCAGAATGTATTTAAGCCATTATTTCACGAGGTGCAGACGTGTTAAAACCGCCCACTGGACGACGGACCAGAGCGACTGTGGGAATAAATGTTTTCATCCCAGTCCTCAGTCGTTTTGGGTCAACGATTTTGGTTGAATGGTTTCTTCTCATTGCGTCTCTTTTGCTTTTTTTAACGTCCAGTTCTTTAGGCAGCTTTACCATGCTTCATGGTCGAAGATTTGCGAAGTGTGTCCCACAGATTCGAATACCTAATATAACATGTAGACATATATACCAAGTGCAACTCAATTAAACATGAAGCTGGACAGATTTACAGATATTAATGAGACCGGTAAGAATTGGAATCTGCTTGAGTATTAGTCACTGCTTGTCAGTACTTTTTAATCAACGCAATATTTTGACAAACAGCGGGACTCGATCCGGTGGCTGGCATGAATTAAGACTACTGCTTAAAAGAAAACAATAGCCTACAATAAAAGATAAATGGCACATTCATTTCCTGTAACAGGTAGATAACTCTTCAGTCTCTGCAGAAAATCGAACATGTCAGCTAGGTATGTCAGGAAATATCACTCTAAAAATAGAAAGAAGTCCCAATAAAATTAAATGTTTATCGACTACTATTTTTCACAGTCTTGTGATGTAAAGAGAAGGATTTTCAACCATGTATTAAGACTAAAAATATTTCCGACGTTTTGATATTACTTACAGGTTTGTCATCAGATCTTGAGTCCATTCACACAGGTGATGGAACCTGTAAGATTTCCGAACGTATGAGATATTACAGGTTCCAACAATAAGTCTTGGATCACATGACTAATAACGAAACCTGTAAGTAGTTTCAAAACGTATGAGATATTACAGGTTCCAACAATAAGTCTTGGATCACATGACTAATAACGAAACCTGTAAGTAGTTTCAAAACGTATGAGATATTATGCTCAACACGTTTAATAGAAGTCACCGTCATAATTTGGTTCATATGATCCTCATACTCGAATCTACTTCGATCATCAAGTCTCTCGAATCATATAATCGCGATAATGAAACCTTGGTTTATCATCAAATCTTGGATTATATTATCTTGATAATGAAACTTGTAAATTAAATCTCAACACACTTGATTGGTGCTGATGTCTAGGAAATAGTTATGATTTTAACAAGCTATGAGAAAGTTAAATTTTGTTATGTGACATTTTGGGGTTTCGGCATCTTATGAGAAATGCAGAAACGCCCAACGTTTCGGAGATTCAGCTCAATAATCTCCTAATGATACAGTTGATACCCCGCTCTGAAACGTGGGATATTTCTGAATCCAAAACACAACGCAAAAATTCTAAATCTCGTCACCTAGTTGACCTCTGTAAAAAGTTTTATATTATACTTAATAACTGTGAATTTGATATTTTTAAAGCAACATTTGAGGTATGCTAGTAAAATATCAGTTAAATATACAAATGACAAGGAATTTTGTGACACTTTTCATGAATAACTTGGCTATAATATAGCCTACACGGAGTAGCTTCTTTTCATACATGAACGCTGAACGTGGCACTCACATGCTGGAACGAAGGAAGTGGTGGAAGCGTGCAATCTGAATACCAGAACTGCCCGCTCCTTTTTCAACGTTCAGTAAACACTGGCAGCCCTGAAGGCAGGTTGGGAAGATGGTTTCTTCATGTAAATAACGGTCATAAAATGCGATTTCGGGGTTTGATCCGATTGAAAAAAAAAAGATGACGGAGATACGTTGCTCGCCAGACTCGTTATGAGGATACAGACTGACTTAATTTGTAATTAAACTCTTAAACCTGATTCCGGTCGTAATTAAGTACTGGAATTACTTCAGATAGCGATCTTGTGTATCAGTGCCATCTTTACGAACCCTGGCAGGACACTGTGCGTGTGTGTCTTCAATTCTCGAGTTACGGTCTAGACCCAAATGGAGTTGTCATATTCTTGACGTTATCTGGAGGTAGTTTAACATTTCACGCCCTACAAAGTCTGGCATGTTTATGTAAAAACCTTTCGTGTCATGTGTGAACCTCACAAAGATGGAAAGCTTTAGATGGTGTAAACATTAATAATATTTATTAGACCTGAATTCTACCAAGAAAACGATCTTAGTCATATCTCGCTAAATGACGGACACGGACTCCATCAAAACACTTTTGTACTTATATAAACTTCCAATCTTACATATGTTTATCAGAAATAAGGAATAAATCTGAAAATAAGACATAAATGTTTTTAATGATCATCCTCACAGGTGTATAATACGTTAGTAATGCTGTTGGAGTGAATGATAAGAATTTCGGCTTATCAGAACATTTACTGTCTTTTCTATCTAAAATTATTCATAATTTTACTTCGAATTGTCTGATATCGCTCTTTCTATTTCTTACAACTCTTCGAAACCGGCGTCAAGCACTTTTTTTTAGCTTCCCCTCTTCACAGAATTTGTTTATACTCATCCCTCTACACTATAGCAATACCTCGCATCTGGAATTATTTACCTAATGACGTCAGGGATTGCAAGACATTATCACAATTCAAAATTAATTTGGAACATTTTTCAGGTTTTTAAGTATTGTTAATATGTTGATGTGTGCTTTTTTCTCTAGATTTAGAATGGCAAGTTTCGTGTTTATATTCGCTAATAGCTCTGCCTTGTTGATTGACTAAGATATAATTATGATACTTAATCACTCAGTTAAAGTTTGTGTGACTGTAGCCTGTATATATTTTCGTGTGGTTTCTCTCTGTTTATAGTTTGATTTTTTTCTGTTATTATACATGGCGGTGTGCGAGGCCCTGCTTGATTACCTTAACTACACAAATAAATAGATAGATAGACAGACAGACAGACAGACAGGTAGGTAGATAGATAGATAGATAGATAGATAGATAGATAGATAGATAGATAGATAGATAGATAGATAGATAGATAGATAGATAGATAGATAGATAGATAGATAGATAGATAGATAGATAGATAGATAGATAGACAGACAGACAGACAGACAGACAGACAGACAGACAGACAGACAGACAGACAGACAGATAGATAGATATTTAATTGATTAATAAATAAATAAATAAATAAAAATAAAATAAATAAATAAACAGACAAAAATAAGTAAATAAAGATAATTATGAGCTCAGTCCTCATAAATTTCAACATCATCATCACTTATCAGGGCTTAAGTCATCAAAAAATAGGTTGATATAATTCTATCATGCAATTCTTCCCTCACCCCTTACCGAACAATGTTTGACCTACCACATAAACATTTCATATGAAAAACACTCTTGCAATAGAGTAAAAATTTAATCACACATATTTGCAAACCGTCACGCTATTGTATCTTATTTTTTAAATTACGATGGGTTACATGTAGGTTTGTTTTATTGAAGTAATAAAAATGACAATAATAATAATAGTAATAATAATAATAATATCTGTCCTTATACTGCTTGTTTGAGGCTTGAAAGTAATGTAATTTTCCCTAAGATAGGTTACTAGCCTTATCGTTAGGTAGTCCAGTAGTGGGGCTTACAGTATACATTAAATAAAATATTAAAAGATTTTGGGATGGAAATTTCAGCACAAAAATCAAAAGTAATGGCATTTTTAGGACAAGACCCAGTCAGAAGTAAGATAATACACAATAACCAATGCCTCGAACAAGCGCAAAATTTCAATTATCTGGGTTGTGAAATATCTTATCAAAATGAAAAGATGTGAACAAGAAAATTACCAAATTTACACAAATTCTAGGAATAATAAACAATGTATTAAAAGCTAAATTAGTACAAAAATCTACAAGAATAAAAATATATAATACACTAGCATTACCCACCCTTTTATACGGAAGCGAGATTTGGTCATTAAAGAAAAAGACATGAACAGAATCAAAGCAACGGAAATGAAATTTTTGAGGAGGACAGCAGGATATACTCTTTTAGACCGAAAAAGGAATGAAGAAATTTTAGAACAATTAGAAGTAGAGTCAGTAGAAGAAAAAATCAGCAGATACAAATTCAATTGGCTAGATCATGTAAGAAGAATGGAAAATTCAAGAATCCCAAAAATTATGATGCAATATAAACCTAGAGGACATCGTCGACCAAGAAGACCTTTAAGAAGACTGCTAGATGGGGCCGAAACAGGTCTACAGAGGCCTAATTCGTGAAGGATGATGATGATGATAATAATATTAATAATAATACTAATAGTAATAATAATAATAATAATAATAATAATAATAATAATAATAATTTCAAAGAAATAAGAAACCGAAAAATGTAGTGAATAAAGTTTTACTGGTGATATATAAAAAGTGAGGTTGTTGGAAATGCGTCCTGCTCGTTTCGTTGAGTCAGCTGGATGTATTAACTCAATCTTTGGTTTTTTGAGCAATCTTACGCTCGAGGGAACACATGGGTGTCTCAAAATTAGTTCATTTCTTGACCAATCAAAACATCACAGGGTGTGGCCAACCACAACATTGTACCATCACTAGTTCACCAAAAGTATGAACTGCAGCTTCAGAATAAAATCATAAAAAAAGTTGTCTTGCTTCTTATATGGACAGGCAATGCAGAAAGAAGATCGGCTCATGGTAACACTAAGCGTAATGTACCCAAGACTGACCTGACACTCTATCAGTTGTGGCGGATTCTATAGCATCAACGGAAAAATTGTAGCAGTTATAAAGTAGATATTAAAAAAAAAAATATGGAGAAGACATATTGTGGTCTAATTCGCCGAGTAGACTGTGAAACTGCAAAATGCAAATTGAAAGGGCCCAATTCAAGACCAGATGGAGACGTCTTCATCCTCCTGGCAAAAATTAATTAACTTTTTGTGAACAGTATACAGAGTGTTTCAAAAATACGGGGCATAATTTCAGGTATGTATTTCCCACATGTAGACAATCAAAATAGTTCATTACAACATGTGTCCGGAAATGCTTTATTTCCGAGTTATGGCCTTCACAACATTGAAATTCACCGGAACGTTTTTCTTTCCGCAGGTCGTTGCCGTCAAAGGAGACATTAAGAGGGCACTCAGACAGTTCATTCCGAGGCGAAGGTTACATTCAGTGTTGTGTAGGCGTTAGACTGTGCGACATGTATTCAAATCAAGAGCTGGCAGAGATACACTTCATGTACGGTAAGGCGGACGGCAATGCTGCGCTGGCTCGTCGTTTGTACCAGGAGAGGTACCCACAGCGACAATGTCCAGATCGGAAGACATTTGTACGTCTCCATTACCGTTTGTGCGAGTATGGAAAATTTAACTCTTCTGGTTTGGGAAGGGGATGACCAAGATCTACAACTCCAGAAGTACAGGAGGAGATTCTGGAGGCTGTGAACATGACTCCTTCTATCAGCACACGAAGGGTAGCGTTGCAAGTCAATGTTCCTCATACGACTGTCTGGAGACTGTCTTGCAGCAGTGTGGTGTAAATCCGAACTTTCCTGCCTTAGTATTATTTACAGATGAAGCACAGTTCACAAATTGCATAACAAATTTCCACAATCAGCATGTATGGGCGTATGAAAACCCACGTGCAACTGTTCCATCTCATCACCAGGTGCGGTTCTCCCTCAACATGTGGGCCGGTATCATTGGTGATCGATTAGTTGGACCCCATGTACTTGTAAACAGACTTACGGGGCAGGCGTACACAAACTTCCTGGAAAACACCATACGGTACCTCATGTTTTAGAAGACACTCCACTGATCAATCGTCAACACATTCACTTCTTGCATGATGGCGCTCCTGCAAACTTCAGTCGTACGGCTCGCCGGATCGAAGGTTTCCTGATCGATGGATAGGTAGAGGTGGCCCAATTGCTTGGCCTCCACGCTCACCTGATCTGAACCCTCTCGATTTCTACTTGTGGGGCCATTTAAAATCATTGGTTTATTCGTCTCCGGTGCCTGATTTGGAATCCCTTCGGAATCGAATTGTGGCATGTTCTGAGGACATACGCAATACTCCTGGAGTTTGGGTTCGTGTTCGCAGGTCAATGAGACATCGATGTGAGGTCTGTATTCAAGCAGGAGGTGGACATTTTGAACATCTTCTGTAATGACAACGACCTGCGGAAAGAAAACGTTCCGGTGAATTTCAATGTTGTGAAGGCCATAACTCGGAAATGAAGCATTTCCGGACACATGTTGTAATGAACTATTTTGATTGTTTACATGTGGGAAATACATACCTGAAATTATGCCGCGTATTTTTGAAACACCCTGTATGCATTTATTTATGAATAGTTGATCCATTTTTGTTTATTATAAGATTAAATTACCTTAGGAATAACAGCGTAATCTTTTTTGAGAGTTCTTATTAATAAATCGGTTTGTCTATAGGTTTTTCTGTTTTGGCTTTTCTTTTCATTTATTAACACATGCATTATTTAAAGCATTAGTTTGGGTGTATACACTGTTATAATTGCTGGTTGATCATCTAATTCTAATTATGCATTATTGGGTGGTTTGCGTGCAGCAATAACAAGTATTCACGTGAATAACCTAAAGAACAAGAATAAATACCAGAATAATATATTCCATGTTGATGTAAGAGTATAAATATAAAGTATAAGCAGCACTGAAAAAGATAATAAAATTAAACAGCGTGTCTGTAATGAAAGACAACTGGAACTTCGTGCTAACGATGTCACTTCTTGTAATACTCGTTTCCAAAGAGCATGGAAACTCTACCTTCCTGACTCATCTATGTCTCAGTAGCATATATGCGGACACTTGGTGTTTTATTGAAGTTCTGTTTAGATTTCATCTTACGAAATAAGGAAAACTACAAAACCAACCAGTGGTGATAATCAATGCCTTCATAAAATAATGATATTTTGACCAATGGAATATGGTGCTGCATGTTGGGATCCTTATAGATTAGAACATATTAAGACACTGGAAAAGATTAAAAAACGGGCTCTTAAGTGTTGTCGGAAAAATTCACCATTAAAATGGGACACACTCACGGACAGGAGAACGCGAATTCGATTATGCGCACTGTTCAAATATACAGAGGTGAGCCTGCCTGGAGAGAAATAAAATATAGGTTGCAGCCGCCAAATTACTCTTCAAGGAACGACCACTCATATAAATTGAGGGAAAGAAGGCAGAGGACGGACACTGGAAAGTTTTCTTTTCTCAATCGTACTATCAGGGACTGGAATGCTTTACCTGCAGACTTACTAAAGGCTTTACCAACAACCAAAAATGCATTTAAAAATAGGCTTAAGGACCTTACTAATAGACGGTAATTATACACAGTAGTTAAAGGGTGTAAATGATATGTTGTTATTGAAGTGTTGTATCAGTGAAGAATTATGTTGTGTCTGTGAAGTGTGTTGTATCAGTGAAGAAGTATGTCGTGTCAGTGAAGTGTGCTATGTAAGTGAAACGTGTTCCTGTCAGTGAAGCTTTATAGTTTATAGTCGCAGTGCAAAGAATTTGAACAGTGAAATGTTTTTGAAGTGTTAGTGAAATCAGGATAGAATCAGTGAAATGTGTCGTAGTTCCAGTGCAGTGAGTGAGTTGACAGCGAAATGAGTTTAGTGTTGAAAGGTACTTGTGCAGATATGAACATATACTCGTGGGTTTTAGTTCGATCTTAGTTTTAAGATACAAATTAGAATATTTCAAATGTTATTTTAAGTGATCGTTTCATTTAATTTAGTATATTCCCTGTTGTTATTATTATTATTATTATTATTATTATTATTATTATTATTATTATTAGTATTAATTATTGGTATTATTATTAATTGTATTTTTAATTAATAAGTTTATTATTGTCATTATTGAGTGTAATTAGTTACCACTGCCACCGGGTATATACCCATTGCAGTGTGAATAAATAAATACATACATACATACATACATACATACATACATACATACATACAAAAAGGAGCTTCAGCCTTTCTCTTTGAACTATAACCGCTGCTTTCGGTTTATCTTCAAGTGTTGCAAAGAGAGCATTGAAAGAAGATATTACCTTCTTAATAAATTAATAAGGACATGGAATGACGTTGTAGCTATGGTTAAATCACTTATTAGATGGTCTGTTATTTCTTTAGCAAATCCCTCCTATTCTCAAGTAGAGGTGTTACGACGACAGGAATCCTGACAGGCCTGTGTTACCTGAAGAGACATCTTCAAATCGTGAATATCGCGCATGGTTCAGTAAAGTAGGAAAAGTTGAAGGGAAGAAAGAATAAACTTCCGTACGTATTCTACTCCAATGTTCTGAATGGAAGTCAGATTACCTTGGAAACTGTCTTTTGAGCATCGATATTTAAAGAGAATTAAACTAGTACTTTTACGGACTTTATGCGTGCCTGTTTAATATTAAATCTTCGTGATTGGATTGGGCCATTTTAATAGTCCAAAGTTTTTCAGACCAGCTCAGAATATTTATAAAACATTATTATGAAAATGATCATTGTCAGAAGTTGGAAGTCTAAACTGTGAGTCTGAGATTAAAAATGTTCTAACATTGGCACTCTTTACGTAAAAAATTCGTGGTAGCAATGTTCAGAGAAGTTTAAGGAGAGTTAGTCTTAAGCCAGTGGTCGGTATTTTGCGAGTGAATCCCTTAATACAAAATCAGGGCGGAGGGGTAAGGCATGATCTCCCTCACTTTAGCCATCACTTGTTCACTCAACGTTAAGCAGTCTCGATATCCTACCTCTCCTACCGTCCCCTTTGCGGTGTATTGCAAGCTGCATTTTGTATGACGTAATCGTTGCCGACCACTGCCTTAAGCAATGTGAAAGTTGTGCAAGTATAACTACATTTTATTTTGAAGTAGCTTAGGTTCTCATACTCGCAACTACATTATATGTAATTTGCTTATTATATTCCCTTACTTACTTACTACTTACTGGCTTATAAGGAACCCGTAGGTTCATTGCCGCCCTCACATAAGCCCGCCATTGGTCCCTTACTACTCTTTAAATATTGTATTAGAAGTACATTGCTTTATTTCTTTGAAAAAATTAATAACTTAATTAAGTTCATATTATTAATTATGGTACATAGTCATGAAAATAGCTATTTATGTACCAAGTACGCAAAACATGGCTTTAGTGGACGAATACGGGTTGAATTCGCTAAAGGATTTTTTTTGTACGTGGTGCATAAAATAGCTTTTAGTAAAACTCTCTAAATTATATGAAATAAAATAAAGCAAAAGTAAATATAAATATTAGTATAAAGACATAGTCAGTCAATTGTCACGTTCTCACCGCCGTCTGATAAACATAATGAAACAATGTAGGCATATTAAAACTCTGTCAAAGTTGGTATGACGATTGTCACTGTCGTCTGGATCCGAATCTCGTCGCTAACTATCCTAGTAGTTGGTGCAGCGTCGTTAAGTAACCAACTAAAGAAAAGTAGTTTCAGTTGGTTTTCAACGTTACTAATGATATCACGTGTTAGTGTGTTAGTCTGATTAGTGTAATATGTAGCTAATCGGTGATGTATGCAGAGGAGGAACTGGCCGTTCTACCCATTATCATGGCTCAGTTGCCTCGTGAGTGATGCCTTATGGGGTCCAGAACAACACTATGATACTAATAGTAATAGTAATCATAATAAAAATAGGTCAAGATTTTCCTACATAGTACATCACGAAAACTATTGGGGATCATGGAGGTAGGACTCTATGTTTTCTTGAACTCTGCACTAGAATGAGCTGGTGTGATCGGCACCACGCTCTGACCAATATCAATAATAATAATAAATAATAATAATAATAATAATAATAATAATAATAATAATAATAATAATAATAATAATCATCATCATGAGTAATTTTTTTAGTGTAATTAGTGAAATTAGCGCCTTTCCATGCATTTCTCTAACAAATAATTTACCTGTACTTTTCAATCTCTAACTTTATCACATATTTTCCAAAACAAAAGTATAGTCTATCCAATGGAGACATCAACAGTATTTGACATAGAAAGTCTGAAATGATGCTAACAGACGAACAACAAACAAAGAAACAAACATAAACACAAACATGTTTGAGTGGCAATGCCGTACCATTGACGAACAACCTTCAGAAGAATTACTCCGACAAAATTGACAAATATTTACAATTGGAAAATAAACCTGAAGATATGAGGCAACGAGAGAAGGTCGTCGAAATTCCAAAAGTAATACTACGTTCTGTGGACGAAATCTCTAATACGTTATCAAAACCTCTTACGAAGCAGGACATTAAATTAGAAAAAAATTGTACCGGTTCGATCCCAGGTGGTGACAGGATTTTTTCTCGTTGCCAAACTTTCAGAACGGCCCCGAGGTTCACTCAGCCTCCTATAAAATTGAGTACCGGGTCTTTCCCGGGGGTAAAAGGCGGCCAGAGCGTGGTGCCGACCACACCACCTCATTCTAGTGCCGAGGTCATGGAAAGCATGGAGTTCTACCTCCATGCCCCCCAAGTGCCTTCATGGCATGTTACGGGGATACCTTTACCTTTTACCTTTTTACCGGTATGTCAATTACAAAATGTTGGCATAACAGGAACACGTGATATCATTAGGACGTTGAATCGAACAAACTACTTTTTTATTTAACGACGCTATATCAACTACTGGGGTGTTTAGCGAGATGGTATTTGACGAGAGGATTCCGAGGATTCGCCATAGATTACCTGACAATCGCCTTACGGTTGGGGAGAACCTCGGAGGTAATCGCTCAGCCGGAAATCGAATCCACGCCGGAGCTCAGCTCCGGATGAGAAGGCAATCACCTCTGCCGACTGAGCTACTTTTGGGCTCTTATGGCTCTTATATGTACAACATTGAGTGCCCATGGCAGACGAAGTGAGTTAGTCTACTGTTGTGAAAGAATCAAATTCCGTGATAAACAGGTACAAACAGCCCGTTTTCAAGATAAATTTACAAAGATACAAGAATTGATCCTTTATTACTATATGATAATAGTACAGGGTATAGATCTAATTAGGCCTGGCCCATAAAATTAAATCATGTCTCCAAACGACACAAAATTTTATTTTAATATTTATGTTCGTTATTGATTAATGTGTCATTGAGAAATTGTTTGTTCTACATTTCAAATTTAAATTTTATTTTTATGATCTAATCAAGCGAATTATATACAGTAATTGGTCTTAAATGTATCTGAATTGCTTTCAATTGTTTTACTTTATCATTATACCAAGTATAAATAGAGCATAGAGGAAAGAAACTGGCCACACTACCCCATTATCTCCTAGCCTAGTTAACTCATGAGTGATGCCTTGTTGGTGTCACATGTCCAGACCCGTCTTCGGACAGTTGAGTGAACAACAACAAATTTAATAGAACATGATGTGATTCGTGTTGCGGGAATTCTTCTTGGACTCACTGTCTGGTTAGGATTTTTCAACAATTCTTCTAATCAATTGTGAAAGAAATGTCAGATTGCCATGGTGAATCATTGGACTCTTATGCCGAATAAAATCTCGACATTAGGAATTCTTCAACGGTAGATTCCAGACTGTTCATAGAGCGTTATTAAATATATTTAAAAAAAATCACATACTAATGAATTAATTCGGAATAGTTCACATGAAATGTGGTAATTTATAATGAAAATTAATTAATTCGACTATTTACTCAAAAACGGATGTAATGCTATTTTTCATGTTTGAATTATTATTTTGTCGCTTTCTTATTCGGGAATGTCACTGATCCTCTTTTAATCTCCTACCATCGTCAAAATACTGTATTAATTTACGCACAACTACATGTCTTCCTAATTGGCTACGGAGTGGAAAACAATTGCCAAGGAGTAGCAATAAAACGAAATCGATAATCTAATACCCTAAATTTACAGTGATAGTTCTGATTCTTACATTCCTTGTGAATTTTTTTATTTATTTAATTTATTTAAATTTAAATATACAGAATAAAGAATATAATTACAAACAAGAGAAATAGAAATAAAATAATACAATCAATATAAAAAAGGAGATACAATAGTATTAACAAAATTTGAGACCGAATGAATGACATGTCACCGCCGTGGAGTAACAGCACGTTTGACCTGGGCCGGGTTCAAATCCTGGATGGGAATTATCCGGAGATAGGCTAGCTATCCCTCAAACAATTGAAGCACAACTGCTGGGTAACTTGGTAACTTTCGGCGTTGGACTTCAGACTCATTTCGCCATCATTAATTCACATATCATCATCATCATCATCCATACCATAGGCCGGGTTAAGTTCACGGTGCGGCGTGCTGTACTTGTACAAGAGCGCGGCCGTTTGGCTATCCAATCATTCACAGAATAGGAGTGGTAAGCACAATAAGCCTCAGGCTGCAGTGTAAAAGAAAGTAAAACGAGTGAAATAACATGATTGTGTCTCCAGAACTAAATATTACGACATAGGCTATTCGTCAGAATAACATCAGTTGAAACAGCAGAGCCAGTTTGAGAAGAACACTTTACTGGCCATCACCAGGAAGAAGAAAGCGAGGAACAAATTTCGTGTAGCGATTTAATGAGGGAGAAAATGGGAACATTTAATATGAAGAATGAAGATCTGTTGGTTGGCGAAATAAGAAGAAAGGGAACTGGAACTTTTAGGTGGGGAAAGCTGTGTATTTCGTAGAATACATTCTACTATACCGTATAATATTAAGGTATCGTACAGGGACATCATTTTATTTTTACTTGCATTTTTATTGTACCTGCATTTCTGAATGTACTTCACTCTCACCCCTTCACTAATGTCCTTGCTCCCGTCAGACACACAAACTTACGGCCGCTGTTGCATTCGAAGTCTTCAAGCAGTGAAGTAAACACTGCAGTGTATAGTGTGTTTCATAAATATGATTGCGTTTTCTGTAGAAGAAAGAACCTATATTAATAATATCGTGCTAAAAATTATATTCAAGAAACGATAAATTCAATTTCAGAGAATATGCTTCAAAATGTTTTTAATAATATGCGTAAAGAATTGAAGCCAGCATTGTAATGAACGGCAACCATTTTCAGCAACTTGTTTAAAAATTCAGATTAGCTTATTTTGAATTGAGGTGGCTAGAAGCAAAGGAATGCTAGTGACATTTGACATGAGTTAAGTGTATCCAGTGTAAGCTAAAGTATCTAAAAATTTTAGTGGCAAAGGGATATTTTAATCGCATCACACATTAAAATTTAAATAAAAATTTTACCGATTTTACGAAAGCTTAAATTTTTAAACCCCATTTTCTCAAAAGTAACTTAAGTGCACTTACAGCCTTTTACTTATGACCCCCTGAATTTAAATGCACTCTATATTGTATGTTAACACCAATAATTAATATGCTAAATAAAGTAGACATTACATAACGAACATATCCGCCTGAAAAGTTGAGTTTTTGAAAAAAAATGATACTACTCTACTGTATTTTGATAAATTCCGTAAAAGCGATGAACCAAACTGAAAATCGTAATATCGTATTTCCCTACAACATAAATGGATACACTACTTTTCTCTCCTCCTGTACCTAGTAAAATGTTTTGTTTACATGTTGCACTAGTAACATCAAACTCCTGTAATGGAAGGGGGCAACAGTGTTTCCGAGTATAGCCAGGTTAATGTTAAAAATGTTGGTAAAAATAAAGTGATGTCCCTGTATTTCTTCCCATTTTTTTCTTTAAGAGTGGAAATTAAAATTAATGTTAAGTTATATAACTTTTTAAATAATATTCACTTCTTTTTGTGTAATTCATGTTTCATCGCCGCAGATATTCTCCTAACCTTTATCACCATTGTTATCATCATCATTGTTACTATTACTACTTTTATTATCATAATCATCGTTATATAATTTCAAGAATTTAAACGATATCTATTTCTGTGGACAACACAACGCTGCATTCATTCAGCCATACTTTTCTCCCATATATCTTAATGTTGTCTGTCACCTGCTAACTTCTCTTCTTTTTTAGTTCGTTATTTAATGACAGTGTGTCAATTACTATATTACTTAGCGTGTGAAATTGGTGATGGCGAGATGAGACCGAGGATTTGCCATAGATTACCAATAATTTACTTTATGGTTGGGAAAAACCTCGTAAAAACCAACCAGGTAGTCAACCCAAGCGACGATCAAACCCGCGCCCGAGCGCAACTCCGGATTAGCAGAAAAGTGCCTCAGCTGACTGAGGAACGCCGTCCGTAGCCGATGTCTTCATGTGTCCCGAATTCTCCTCCCGTTCACCATTCCTCCCAATGCATCCTTCAGTAGGCAGTTTCTTGTTAGCCAGTGACCCAACCAATTCCTTTTTCTCTTCCTGATCAGTTTCAGCATCATTCTTTCTTCATCCACTCCGTCAATTTCACACGCTCCATTGTTCTCCTTCCACATTGCAAATGTTTCTCGACGTTTGTTTTCACTTCATCGCAATGTCCATGTTTCTGCCCCATACAATGCCACACTCCACACAAAGCACTTCACTAGTCTCTTCCTTAGTTCTTTTTCCAGAAGTCCGCATAGGACGCTCCTTTTTCTATGAAAACCTTCCATAGCTATTGCTGTCCTCCTCAGTTCACGACAGCAGCTCGTATTGTTACTCGTACTGGGCCTTGGTCTTCTGGTACACTCAAGTATTTGAAGCGCTCTACTTGTTGTAGACCTCATTTCGAATTCGCTCCTTTACCTTCTTTATTTTTCTATATCATGGAAAAATAAAAATTGGAGATTTATCCTTCGAAGAGGTGGAAAAATTCAAATATGTTGGAGCAACAGTAACAAATATAAATGACACTCGGGAGGAAATTAAACGCAGAATAAATATGGGAAATGCCTGTTATTATTCAGTTGAGAAGCTTTTATCATCCAGTCTGCTGTCAAAAAATCTTAAAGTTAGAATTTATAAAACAGTTATATTACCGGTTGTTCTGTATGGTTGTGAAACTTGGACTCTCACTCTGAGAGAGGAACATATGTTAAGGGTGTTTGAGAATAAGGTGCTTAGGAAAATATTTGGGGCTAAGCGGGATGAAGTTACAGGAGAATGGAGAAAGTTACACAACGCAGAACTGCACGCATTGTATTCTTCACCTAACATAATTAGGAACTTAAAATCCAGACGTTTGAGATGGGCAGGGCATGTAGCACATATGGGCGAATCCAGAAATGCATATAGAGTGTTAGTTGGGAGACCGGAGGGAAAAAGACCTTTAGGGAGGCCGAGACGTAGATGGGAGGATAATATTAAAATGGATTTGAGGGAGGTGGGATATGATGATAGAGAATGGATTAATCTTGCACAGGATAGGGACCGATGGCGGGCTTATGTGAGGGCGGCAATGAACCTTCGGGTTCCTTAAAAGCCATTTGTAAGTAAGTACAATATCAAGCAGTCCACACCTGTGGAGTAACGGTTAGCGCGTCTGGCCGCGAAACCAGGTGCCCCGGGTTCGATTCCCGTTCGGGGCAAGTTACCTGGTTGAGGTTTTTTTCCGGAGTTTTCCCTCAACCCAATATGAGCAAATGCTGGGTAACTTTCTGTGCTGGACCCCGGACTCATTTCATCGGCATTATCACCTTCATCTCATTCAGATGCTAAATAACCTAAGCTGTTGATAAAGCGTCGTAAAATAACATACTAAAATAAAAAAAAAATATCAAGCAAGATATTAAACATGTAAATTTATTGATTTTGTGTGTAGGCATTTTAAGTTACCAACTGTGTCGTGAGGTTTACTATCTCCAACGTTTCGAAACCATCTGCAGGCTTCATTCTCGTGATCTGTGGTCTACATCTGAATGATTCCCTAGGCCTACTCTGTTCAGTGCGTTATGCTTGATACGAATATTCCACATGCTTGGGCTAGCTAAAAGTGGGTGATTCGGTTCTGATGTTGGATCATGTAAGTTGTTCTAAACGTTGGTGGCACTAAATCTCAACACACGATCGATAATCCGTAATTATTATCCTCCATGTGCCAAAGCCTTTCATTACAAGCTGCACTTCCTTGTCCTGTGTCAACATAACACAAGGTCGTCGATTGTAAAGCCCATTAAAGCAATAAATATTTATGAAATAAGTGATTAATATTTGTATAGAATTAATAGGCACCAGGAATATGCGAAGATATCATAATGAACAGACTAGGTGAAGAAAACTTTTGGTCGAGGATTGTCGAGGATTGATATAGATTGTAAACTTACTTACTTACTTACTGGCTTTTAAGGATCCCGGAGATTCATTGCCGCCCTCACGTAAGCCCGCCATTGGTCCCTATCCTGAGCAAGATTAATCCAGTCTCTATCATCATATCCCACTTCCCTAAAATCCATTTTAATATTATCTTCCCATCTACGTCTCGGCCTCCCCAAAGGTCTTTTTCCCACCGGCCTCCCGACTAACACTCTATATGCATTTCTGGATTCGCCCATACGTGCTACATGCCCTGCCCATCTCAAACGTCTGG
>JAJSOF020000027.1:109703338-109933744 GCA_025594305.2 Periplaneta americana | reverse complement strand
AAAAAATGGCCATTTTTACCTTCCAATACAGAATTTTTTTCTACACAAGGAGAAGGAACCGGCTCAGAGACCCGCCCTTTTAACTGTAGCATCCCCGCATCTTCCCTAATAATCACCGCTAAAATCCAGCAAATCCGTTGCACTTTTTTCTATCCTTAATTTTTGGGTAACTAAAATATTTGAGTCTCTAATTCCGGAAATAATGGCCATACCGAGGAACTGGATGCGGCCCTGTATTCACCCTTAACTTACTTCTTACACTATAGCATCAAAATGGCAATCGCGTACACTTTCTGATTTTCGAGAAAAAGGGGCATTCTTGCCGTCATAACTCCGCAGTGCGTGAAGTGAGAACAAAACGAAATTGTGCGTTGAATTCAGCTCCTCGAACTCGATCTTTGGTGTAAACGACAATACTCTATCCCCATCCGCTTGGACGGGAGAGACCGGGAAATTTTCAAAAATCGGTTATTTTGACCTTACAAAAGAGAATTTTCTCTACAGAAGGAGAAAGTATGTGGCCTAGTTGCCCGCCCTTTTAAGCGTAGCATAGCCGCAAGTTCACTAATAATCACCGTGAAAATCCAGCAAATCCGTCGCACTTCTACACTTATTTTTTCTGTACCTAAAGTATTTCCGTCTCTAATTCCGGAAATAATGGCCATACCGAGGAACTGGATGCGGTCCTGCAATCCCCCTTGACTTAAATCCTACACGATGCCTCAAAACGGGAATGGCGAACACAAGCTGATTTTCGAAAAAACAATGGGAGGGGTAAAACCACTATTCCGCCGAAATTCTTGCCGCTTTAACTCCGCAGTGCGTGAAGTTAGAACAAAGCTGAAGAGTGCTTTGAATTCAGCTCCTCGATCTCTATCTTTGGTTTAGAGGACAACTCTCTATCCCTGTGCGTTTGGACGGGAGAGGCCGGCAAAATTAAAAAATCGGTCATTCTGACCTTCCAAATGTGAATTTTCTCTACACAATTAGAACGAAGCGGCCCAGGGGCCAGCCCTTTTAACTGTAGCATCCCTGCTTGTTCACTAATAATCACCCTGAAAATCCAGTCTCTTTTCATGATTTGACTCTTTTGATTGGTAAACCAATGTAAACGTATATACAGCTTATGTGCTATCTGCAAAACTGTATTTATCTCTTGAACTTATCTCTCATGGTTTTATGGTGCTATGCAGTTTCACATCCGAAATTTTGCCATGTTTTTCCTCAGATAAAATCATAGGCCTACTAATTCTTGGAATATTGTTGAGTGAACCAGTTTCACTAAATTTCTTCATATAAATCAGTACAGTAACACATTATGGATATGTCAAATTAGGAAATATTTCCTAAAATTTCAATTTTATGCTTTTGTAAATCTCTTGCCTTTCTAGAAAACGTGTTCTACAACCTGCTATTGCCAGGCAAAGTAACCCATTCTCTTCACTGCAGAGAGACTTTGTATAATTCAATGGTGTTCAGGTAAAGAAAGTTCTAATTTTTTGTGGAAATGGAGTTTTGTTCCTCAGGTCAATACACAAGTTAAATTCTACAAGTGGCTGTGCAAAACACAAAATAATACTAGCATTTGATGTGTTCTATTCCTGTAGAAAATTATTTGCAATAAGAGTTCAAAGAGTAATTTTCATTTATCTCAAAATACACTTTACTGACCCAATCACCATCGAATTATGCTTAATTTCGTTACAAATCAACAGATTCAGTAATCCAACTCTGAAACGTTTATTCAACCCACATTACATATCTCTCGCTTGATAGACACGATGATTCAAGCTATATCTATAAATACAAATATGTTTTTACATGACACAAACTAAAACAACTCCCATAAAAAATAACTGTAACTAAAATCTGTGGGTTACATTTCTACAAAGACGCAGACTCTGACTAGATGCGACGAACTCTATCTACAACACAACACTTTGTATTAAGCTCTGTTTGTGAGACCCTACAAGGATCAATGGCACCTGAATATATTTGCACTCGCTCGCAAGCATCACATCTGAAGATGACTCGTTTATCTGCCAGAATTAAATGCAAGATTGAGGTGATGATGTTGATTAGTTAATTAGTAAATTGAATACTTCCCTCCAACAATTTATGGGAGTTGCAACATTGTTTGAGGGACATACTCAATTTTTTTGCAATTGAAGACATTATTACAAAAACAACCCTTGTCAAAATTGCCTTTTTTCAGGAAAACAACAAAAAATAAAACAATAACACACGTCAGCTATTTCCGTTCAACTTGCGTTTTATCCTTTATGGGCTGTTTTTGGAGTCTATGAACATTTAAAATAGTAGCAAATGTGTGCTTAAGTCAATTTCATTAAAGATAACTAGGGCTGTTTTTGTCTTCAATTCTTTTATTCAGGTCAGTTGCTACGTTGGTTTTTAATGACTCATAGCCTCGTCTTCCAATAAAACCCAGTTAGATCTTTGATCTTTTGTTAATTCTGTGCATTTAATGTTATTCTGGTTTATTTTCCTAACTTCTGATTTTCAATTTTCATTCTTCACACATATGTAACATGAATTTAGACATAATATTATTTTAATGTCACTCAGTTTCCGAGAACTGTTGTGGCCGCTTCCAGGTTATAATGTCCATAACAAAATATCCACAAGTACAAAAGGTCCACAAGAAAATGTCCATAAACTAAATAGTCCAACATTTAAAGTCCTACATACAATTTGTCCATGGAGTAAAAAAAGCCCAACACCTATGTGGTCCACCATATTATAAAGCCCATCATACGGAAAGGTCCATCATACAAAATCAATTTTTTTTTTTCAACTTTTCACAGTGCATGGGATTGTTTGAGGTTAAGTATTTCCTTTAGTACATTGCCTAAGTGCAAATAAGACTGAAAATAATATATAATGAGATAAAAAATTATTCAGCACATTTAAAGCTCACTTGCAATCCTACCTATACAATGTCTGATTTTGAAATCGCCAATATGAATGCTTGTCGACTGGCATTCCATTATATAGTAGTGAGTGGGTGTCTTTTCCACTTCAATCAAGCAATACGGAGAAATGTAGTCAACAGAGGTAGACTATATGGGATTGCCGTCTATTCCGCTAAATGACTTGCAATTTGTTTGGGATTTATTAAATGAAAGATTTGTGGACGATCTCTTAGTCTTAGTATACTACATTGAAATGACATATATTACTGGTCATCCAGCAAGAGAGCGAAGGCGAGCAGTTCCCCATAGATTTTTTCCTGGGACATAGAACGTCTATGAATTAATAATTAATGGCAGACAGCGTACAAATAATGTGGTTGAATGATTCCACTCTCAATTCCAATGACTTGTGGTGGCACATCACGTGAATATTTCGCGATTCATTAGTCATTTGCAACAAAAGAATCAGAAACAGAACATTTAGTAACTCAGGTCCTTGGTGGGCATACACATATTAAGCTGTGAGTAAATAAACTTCCTATATCAATAATCAAACGAGAATTTTCAACATTGTCGGTAATTGCCAAGATTACAAAGATAGGAATGACATTTTTCGATATCTTAGAGCAATATCATACCATTTGAAGTTATATAGTGACCCTCAAGATGAACAATAGATGTATCTTTTGTATTACGTAACATAATTGAAATGACAATAAATTTCTCGGCACATTCCTTGTCGGACATTTTAACGAATTGGACGAATTTATTTGTGGATATTTTAAAACATAGGACATTTTTAAGAAGAGGACTTGCTGACAGTGGACCTTTTCAGGTAAGGACATTTTTATGGCATGGACGAATTTTCTATGCGGACATTTCTAAACATTGGACATTTTCGTAGAGGACCTATTGCAAAGTGGACCATATCTCACTTAACCTTGTGGCCATCAAAACGACTACTGCTGCATTAGGTAATTAGCGACAATTTTTCCTTAGAATTTAACAGGATAAAAGTATACAATATTAAAAGAAAGGCACAATTAGTCAAATTTCCATTTGGCGAGCAGCACATTAACTACAAAAGATGTCTTTTGTATGCAAAACATCATTCTTCAGACCTGCATTTAACTCTGGCACAGACATACAGAAGAGCTTGTGACTCACCAAGGTAAGGAACTGTCTCCGCACAGGAGAGAATACTATTAAAAGAAGATAAATTAATAGAAAGGTATTTGAAATAGCAACAAAAATTTTTGACAGTCATATCAGTTAGTGGGCTAGTCACTGGTCTTCGTTGAACACATTACTGCATTGCAGACCTGAATTGAAGACATTACTGCAAGACGGCGTTAACTCAGTTTTTCGTAAATAGCTTTGTAGACGTTCGAAAGTGTCAACTCAATTTCTAATACTTAATAAGGTCAGATTTCAACAATTGGTACTAGATTATGAGAAATTAGCCTGGAAGAAAATAACGTGTTTCCACAAGAAAGTGCCAGCTCTGGATGTTCATCACAAAAAGGTGTTAAGTCAAGAGATCACACTTTCTTCCAGATATCAGCTTGAACTTTCCACGCTGCAAAAGGTGTTAACGTTAAAAGTGACCAACAATGCAAAGTGACGTTTATTTTAGGATTTAATTTGTTAGTTTCTTACACCCAGTGCTTTTCTTCTGACAGAATGTGCCGGAATAGCATTCTGGCACAGTTTTGTTATGTTTTTCAAAGTGGAACCAATAAAGGTGTTAACAATTATGTTTTTAGGCCTTGAAAGTCTCAAACTCGGACGAAAATGAAGTTAAAAATGACAATACACTGAACAGTAATAATTCCGTCTGCTATAATATATTCTACAGAGGTCCACCACCTTTTTCTCCAGAAGAAAAGCACTGCTTATACCTTATAAATTAACAAAGGCAACTACAATCCTATGCATTATTATACACATACCTATCAGTTGATGTCTATTATTTGGATACCTATCATTTACATTATTAATACAGAGTTTTTATAAGATAATAATCGCATTAATTTTTAAATTATTTTTCATACTAATATGAAACATTATGATATGGAATTTAATTCTGAACATCCTGGAAGTATGTACCAGAAGTGAAGAAAGAGATGCTGAATACAGGCCTTTGGAAATTAAATAACTGAAACTTTCTGATACATAAGATTTTAAAAGATTAAAGCTAGCAGAAGATCTTTCAATAGACAAAAAAAAAGCAAATACCAGAAGTTATGATTACACTAACGAACATGATGATGGAAGTGTTGATGCTGGTTGTAGTGGTGATCAGGATAGATGATGATTACGATGATGCAACTATTCATGTCTGTACAGTAACCAATAATGAAATAATGACTGAGGAGGAGGTGGTGGTAGTGGTGGCGGCAGTGGTGGTGGTGGTGGTGGTGGTGGTGGCAGTGGCAGCGGCGGTGGTGGTGGTGGTGGTGGCAGCGGCGGCGGCGGTGGTGGTGGTGGTGGTGGTGGCGGCGGCGGTGGTGGTGGTGAAGATGTCAGAAACAAATCAAGAAGGAAATTTGGAATCCAGAGTAATGGAATAGAAAGAAGATAAAACTTTCCAGAAATTCATGTCAGTCCTACAAAAATTACGATGGGTAAGTTACATTAGCAAAAGTGTCAAGTACAGATGGGATTTGGTGCTGTGAACTGTGCCGTCTTGCATGCAATTATAAATTCTTTACTGAAGAATATTGACGGAATTTTATTCTATAATGTCAATGGAGAAACTACCTTTCATGTGGTATTTTGGAGCGCCATAAAACACATAAATGATCCATAAGTGAAGAATGGAGACAGTTATGCAAAGCAGCTGTACTAATTGTGCAGTATTGATGGAAAAAGTTGATCTCATTCACAAGGCAGTGAATTCAGGTTACATAACACCGCATTCTGACAGGAGAGGACTGTACAAGAGGCCTAATGCGACGAGTGAATTAAAACTGAACCAAGTAGGTGAACATAGAAAAATCTTTTTGTAGTGAAATCTGACATTATTCGGGCAACAAAAATGCAAATCAACTGTAGTTGTTACCAACACTAAATGTCAAGATTATGCGACGACTGAATAGAAAGAAACTGTAAAACAAAATAATTTGAACCTGTATCTAAAAGCATGTACAGGAAAGTATTTGCCACCAGCTTCAATTTTGGATTTGGCTGTTCTGAAACTGACATAAAACTGTGATGTGGAAAGTAGAAATGAACAGCATGCTCAGAATTAAAAAGAAATCTTCTGAAATTAAAAAAAGGGACAGAATTTTGACTAAGGATGATGAGTATCACGCATGTTACTTGCGAAAAAACTAGATGTACAACTGGGGGTTCATGTAATACACCGTGGACCACAATTATATTCTGTCTTTCTTATAAAATACCTTTGATTTGCGTCAGTGCACGAATGATTCAGCAGCAGGTCAAAATAAGAATTTCTACATCGTTTGCTATTGGCAGTATTTGATTAATAATGACATTTTTGGAGTCGTCGACCAAAAAAGTTCACTGAAGTAGGTCACACATTTATAGATTCAGACAGTTACTTCGCTGCTGTAGAAAAAGTCATTTGTAAGCAACAGAACGTTTGAGTAGGTTAATATCAAAGACGGACATCTGACATCAATTGAAATTTAGATAGCTGTGGTTTCTTATACAATTTTTCATGCTCTTTCCAGTTATAGTGAAACCATATGCAAACTCTAACACTACATTTACAAAATAAATTGTGTCAAATATTACAAAGAACACTGTGAATTAAAAAATTGCTTCTAGATCAAAACTATGGAGACGACAGATGTCCGTCTTTGATATTAAACTACTCATTTATACTGTTGATCTACATGTGAATATTATTAGCAATGTGACAAAGAAGACATCTTCTGTGATCGCAGAATGGAGAATAAGTTTGTAAATCTTAGGCCCAATTGTATAAAACTCCCTGACTAAAGATCAACTTTGATCGAAGATCGAAAAGTAAACCGAGTTCAGACACTTCTTCTATTGTATAAAACTTTTCTGCGATCAAATTACCTTGGTTCAAATGCAATCTAAGTTCACGTGAAAAGGATTTGGCGACATCGCATAAACAGGTGAAATACGTGATGCGCGGACCATGTTATACAGGTTTGTTCAGTGTTGCCAATCTAGCGATTTTAACTCTTTTTCAACAACAATTTCTTTTAACTTTTATATTGCTTAAATAGGGATTTAGTGACCTTTTTAGCACCCCATAGTGACAAAATTTAATCTTTCTTTGTTGATAATGAGAAATCTAGCGAATTTACAACTACTTGTTTGCGACTTTCCGTATTACACTCTGTTGGAGACACTGGTTTTTTTTGCAATGTAAATAATGGCGGACAATAAGAAGAAGGTTGACTGTTCTCCAAGTTGTTATCATGTTATGGTGTTTGATACTGCTAAACATAATAAAGCTTTATAAAACGACAATTTTCGTTTAGTAATACAGTTAATTGAACATTTATGAATGTAGCTATCATATCCATTAATAATTAATGGTTGTTATAAACATAATATAATTATAGGTTATGTAATTTGATACTGCTGAACATCATAGAGCCTTATAAAATATAAGAATGTTTGTGTATTAAGGCAAGAAATTGAAAGAAATATATATAAATGTACCTAACATATCTATTAATATTAATAATAATGGATATTTTATTTGCACAATCTGTCACTCGTATATTTCAAACAGAAAAGAAATAACTGAACTTGGATCATCTAACTTAATCGGAGAAATTTCTTCAGTCAAAGTTGACTTTAGTTTGAGACAAATTAATCTCAGATTAGACTTTATACAACACAAAATTCCAAGTTCAGCTGAGACAAGGATCAATTTAACTTCTGATCTAAGATTAAATGGTTTGTACAATCGGGCCTTAAAGAGCTGCCTCAAGAACTAGGTTCAATTGATAGAAGGAAAGTGAATCTCAGAGATTTTGGGTGGCTGAGGGTTCAAGCATTTCAAACAGTTCTATACAGATATTTTTTGACGAGTTAGAAGATTCGGTAACAATCAGCTTGAAAAAAGACAGAGGCAGTAAGAGCAGAATATACAACTCTAGTTGATAGCATCCCAGCACCAAAGTTTGATGAAGTACAGAAAGAAATTCCATTTTTCCAGAAAGTTTTTGAGGATTTTATTATTAGAGTCTAAAAAGAGTAAGCTACTTAAAACTAAGACCTCAAATTATTATTATGGAAGAAGATGATATTATTTTGTCAGCCACAGTACAATATTAATAACTAATTTCGAATGATAAAACCTTTATACATTTTTTTTTGTACTTCGCATTTTCTACATGGTAATAAATCGGAAAAAATGTGTTAACTGATTCATTTGCAAAATCTGTACTAAAATCTACCTAAAATTTCGAATGTCCTCATATGGTTAATATATTAAAATTTCGTGTTTACTTCACAGTAATCAACTAAGAGTAAGGAGTGTGAATTTTTTTTTACACAAATCCCATGAAGGTGGTCTAGAAAATGAATGGCATTTAACTGTAAAATGTCGCTATAGCCTCATCATCACGAAACTGGTAGGTACTTGAAAACCTGTTTTCTTCACGAAATACTCGCAAAAACAAAACCCCTTTTTTTAAAATATGTGTAAACTGACATTAAGCAAAGATAGGAACTAGGCCTACTTCTGAAGAAAAATTTTATTTATGTAATTTGATGTTCATACTAATGAAGGTACCAGAAAATTTGTAACAATTAAAATTAGTAACTGGAGTTCTACATGTTATACATAACATTAACTCTGTATGCCGTACTGTGATAGTTTCACGAAATATTAACCCAAACCTTCATACTTCCACCAAATATTCACCGAAATCATGACGTAATAACAATCACCACAAAATCACGTTCCTACAAGTAACTAATCATTCATATAAAAGTCCCAGGCTCAAAATATCTCAGAAGTAAGAAAAACTGAATTATCGCCTTCTTGCAGTAATGTTTTGTGATGTACAAAGATGACATTGGTACAGGTGAGTACTATTACTAAACATCATTCAGTACAATTCACTCTCATCATGAGCGCAGCAGCAATGGAATGTTCTGTAACCATGTGCTCCCAGATATGATACCATGTCTTCAGTTCTGAATGTTTGTAGTTTACCATAGAAACCACGTTCTATTGTTCTAAGAACATGACACCATGACACACTGACTGAAACAGCACAGAACTACTATCTCACTCTCTCACTGAACTGCTGAGTTCTGACAAACCATGTCAAAGTCTAAAATGTGACAATGTGTTTCAGCTATAATCCAGACACTGCTTCTTAAAAACAAACATATACCAATATAATTAATTACATTTCACTGGAAGTCACTTGAAACTTTTTCGAACTATAATGACACTTCCCAAAATGATGTATACATGCTAACTAAATAAATTCTTTCAATTACAGAATCAGAGCAGTAGCACAAGACTTGAGTTGGTACAGAATATTTGAACAATCATTGACATAGAGAAATTTAATTCACTGAGGTTCACTTCATTAAAACTGGTAAATATTATAACATAACTTCAAAGAATTCATTCGAGACACTTGACGTTTAGAGTGGCTGCAATCTTGCGAGGGAGATGAAGTGCTTAGACAGAAATGTAACAATAATCTAGCTCCAACTTCTAAGATAATATTGTCAGACATACGAAGCCTATTCAAAAAGAATTCGACCTTATTTTTTCCTGCAGAAACAAATGAAGCACAGGAAGTGTCCTCTATTGTGGCACCTTCATACGCATGCCTAAATTTTTCCTGCCTACAGAGAATATAAGTTGCTGGCAGTCAACCATGATCAAGTGTGTGTAGTGAATGCCTGTCACATTTTCACTTGCTGCAAAATGACAGAACGACTTTAGCAGCAGTACCATTTGGAAGATTCAGCTATACAAACAAGGGAGTGTAATAGATTAAGTATATATAAATTTCAATCATAAGACACATCTATTTGCAAATGTTTATTTGCTATATGAATATGGAATGTATTAACGTTTTCGCCTTATTGGACATCATCAGATATAATAAAATATGTAATCTGAACCTTGATCAAATTGAGCAAATAACAAATGAGCAATGTATTATACATGGTGTTGGATCTTCATGAGCTTTATGTATAAAAACTATAAATAAAATTGGAGGATAATTAATTTCAATGTGATGCAAACTTTTAAAATTGAAATTGAAATTGATTGTGTATACATATAACTCATGTTACAGTATAAATACAAATTAATCAATTAGAATTATACGAATTATCAGTGATGTTAAAATAAATTATGAATAAAATGAATAAAATTAATATATTAGCTTAAAAAAGAATTAATTAAAATTCACATTGTTCGTTTGTCCATGATACGCCGTTCAAATAGTTCCCTTTAAAATCACTGCGCCACTACACAGCTGAACATATACGATCACCCAGTCTTTAGTTCGCTTCAAATCACCAACACACTTCTACAAACATCAAGACATATAGATATAAATCATCGTTACATATACAGTCCCTGATAAATTTTGATTACACACAGCAATCATCAATGATAATTATCTGTATGTTATTAAAATCAGATAGAATATTTTAGATCTAAATGATCAATAACAACCACTATTTGCATCAATGTCAGATAACATTCAGATCGCAAGCGAACGCATACTACACGATTTAAATTCTACATGTACCGTATTGGTCCGAATATAAGCCGCACTTTTTATTCAAATTTCAAACTCGAAAAGTTGGGGTGCGGCTTATTTGCGCGGCCGATAAATTTAAACTTGAAATATGGCGCATGTTGCTACCGGTAATTTTATCATTTTGAAATGGAGCAACAATGCCACGCGCTCGTGTTTGAAATTGTCAGCAGTCGTATGGTATATGACGCAACAATGTACCAGTCTTCATATTACAGTGATCGTACTCTTTTGTATGATAGGACAGATTAAAACAGTTTGTACGAAGCTACGGGTTCAGCCATGAGTGGAAACGTAGAAAGAAAAGCTTCAACAAGCTTGGGAATTCGGCGCAGTTATGACGCTAGTTTCAAACTTGCAGTTATTCGTCATGCTAGGAGTACGTCTAATAGAGAAGCCGGCAAAAAGTTTAGTATGGATGAGTCTAATGTGCGGCGCTGGATCGCCTCGGAGGATAAACTGAAAATGCCAATACAACCAGAAAATCTTTCAGAGGACCCAAGGCTGGGAAATACCCTGAACTAGAACGTAGGGTCCTTTCCTTTGTACAAGACAAAAGGAACGAAGGGATGCCTATCTCTCGACAAGTAATCCAGGTAAAATCGTTGGAAATAGCGAAGACCCTAAACATTCCACAGACAGAATTCCATGGGAGTATAGGTTGGTGCCGCATGTTTATGCGTAGAAGTGGCCTTGTTCTCCGACGAAGCACTTCATTAGCACAGAGACTGCCAGAGGATTTTACTGAGAAACTCATCAACTTCCAGAGGCACGTCATTGAATTGCGTCAGCGCCACTCTTACCCATTACACCAGATCGGCAATGCCGACGAGACGCCCGTATTTTGGGACATGCCGAGCAATATGACAGTTAACAATAAAGGGGCGAAAAGCATATCATTGAGAACAACTGGAAATGAAAAACAAAGAATCACTGTGATGCTGGCGGTTACGGCAGATGGAGGAAAACTGCCTCCGTACGTTATTCTGAAGCGTAAAACTATGCCCAAGGAGAATTTACCTAAGGGATTAGTGATTCGTTGCCAAGAGAAAGGATGGATGACAACCGAACTAATGGTGGACTGGCTAGCTACGGTTTGGAATCGCAGACCAGGTGCGCTGCTCTGTAAGAGGGCTATGTTAGTATTGGATGCCTTTAAAGGTCACCTCACACCCGAAGTAAAGAAGAAAATTACTGCATTGAAGACAGACCTAGTCGTCATACCTGGAGGTATGACATCAAAATTGCAGGTGCTTGATGTCGTCGTGAACAAGTCTTTTAAAGACCATCTCCAAAAACAGTATTCGGATTGGCTTCTAGAAGGGGGTCATGCATTCACTCCATCTGGGAAGATCAAGAAGCCATCTGTCAGCCTTATGTGTGAGTGGATTCTCTCTTCATGGCACACGATATCACCAGATTCAATCATCAAAAGCTTCAAGAAATGCTGCGTGTCTAATGCTCTGGATAGCAGTGAGGACGACGTACTTTGGGCGGAGAGTGATGAACAAAGTGACAGTGATGAAACAAATACCGGTACCGGTAGTAGTGAAGTCAGCAGTGACATTGGAGAAGACGGTGATTAGTTGTACCGGTATTTTTGGTGATTTAACCCACGTAATACCGTAATTGAAGAAAAAGTGTTTAAATAGTGTAAACAGTTTTGTAACTGGATAATGTGACAGGTAAATTTCACTGCACTCAATTTTCCTTTTTTTCTCATTCTGCTCTCAATTTTTCTTTTTTTTTTTCTCCTTTCCCCCTAAAATTAAGGGTGCGGTTTATACTCGGGTGCGGCTTACACTCGGGCCAATACGGTATAATTATAACCAATCGACAACATAAGATCCATCAGTCACAACACAACATCAATATTGTATATAGTACCTTAAGACATTTCATTCTTCGAACAATGTGAATTTTAATCAATCCTTTTTAAGCTAATATATTCATTTTATTCATAATTTATTTAAACATCACTGATAATTCGTATAATTCTAATTGATTAATTTGTATTCATACTGTAACATGAGTTATATGTATACACAATCAATTTCAATTTCAATTTCAATTTTAAAAGTTTGCGTCACATTGAAATTAATTATCCTGCAATTTTATTTATAGTTTTATACATAAAGCTCATAAAGATCCAACACCATGTATAATACATTGCTCATTTGTTATTTGCTCAATTTGATCAAGGTTCAGATTACATATTTTATTATATCTGATGATGTCCAATAAGGCGAAAACGTTAATACATTCCATATTCATATAGCAAATAAACATTTGCAAATAAATGTGTCTTATGATTGAAATTTATATATACTTAATCTATTATATTACTAGGCATATCTGAAAATATAAAATGAATTGTAAATTAAACAAGGGAGTGGCACAACTGCTTCAAACATGGCCGAATGTCGGTGGAGAGTGAACGACATTCAAGCTGGAATGACAAGATAACTGACCAAGTGCAGACTTTGGCTATGCAGGGCAGCTGTGTCACTGCTCAGGAAGTGGAATAAGCATTGGTTCGGTACATTTCATCTTGAGAGAGGATCTGGCCGAAGAGGACAGTTGTGGGACATTTGTACTGAAGCTGCTAACAACAGAGGAGAAGGACCTCTGTGTAGAAGTCTCCGAGAGGACATAGTGGAATGCACAGATGGTGATCCTAACTTCCTGAACACTGATCACTAGTGATGAGTCCAGGGTTTGTGAGTATTATCAAGAAACCATCACAGTAAAAACATTTATCTTCCCCAAAGCCAAAAACAGGTGTGCAGTCAAGTGAAAGTCATGTTCACCATCTTCTTTGACTCCCATGCATCACGAGTACAGAACATTACCAAAGGGAGGTTCTCCATTGCTATGTGGCATGGTCATGCATCTCATTCTGGCTCTCTTGGTCAAACACAACATTTCTCAGGCTCCCTGTTCTCTCAACATGCTCCTTCTGACTTCTGACTGTTCACCAAGCTGATAATGCTGCTCAAAGGCACCGATTTGTGCCATGAGAAGACATCATGCACAAAGCTACAGCTCACCCGTACTCCATTCCCAGAAAGGCTTCCAATAATGACAGGATCACTGAGAATTTTGACTGTTCACCAAGCTGAAAATGTTGCTCAAAGGGACCGATTTGTTCCATGAGAAGACATTATGCACAAAGCTACAGCTCACCCGTACTTCATTCCCAGAAAGGTTTCCAATAATGACAGGATCACCGGGATAAAAGTGTGCAGTCCCAAGGAGACTACTTCGAAGAGAATTAAGATTTCAGACCTCCAGATGAGTAACTCTATTTTTTTCCCGGCCAAGGTAACATACTTTTTCAACAGACCTCGTACGTACAGAGATCTAAAAGAGGTACTAATAACTGTGAAACAACATCCAATCAAAAGCAGTACATTAAAGAAAAACAGTGTTAACAGAAAAAAAAATACATTTTTTTAATTGTTGTAATATAATTTGCTAGCGTAACTGTTCACATTCACACTTTCTCAACCCTGACAATATATTGGCACAACTCGTTTTTCAGTGTTTAGAAATATCTTGTTTAATGTTTCACAAGACTACACTAAACGTGAAAATATTTATAAACTAATAATAGTGACTGATACACTGTATCAAGTGTATAATATTGAGGATTATGGCACGGGTAAATGTTTGGCTAATTTTCATGAATGCCATAATTCGAGATTATACAAGAGTTATATACAACGTTTTATGTAATTCTAGCATCATAAATTGATAGTAAATTACAAAACTAAATTTCATTTCTTTTTTTGTGTGTAATGACTAGAGCTAGGATTTATATGTAGTATGAGTTAAGAATGAAGCCGAATATAGTTGAGTCGATGTGATGCCGGTTAAGAAGGTTTCAAGCCTGGTTCACAAGACTCGAAATGCAAGAAAAGTCACAAGGACCAGACAATGCAGCTTTTAAACCCCCCCCCCCCCCGCTACTTTGTAAGTGGTGGTTAAGAGGATTAAAGACCCTTAGCGCTATCTAATGGAAGTACTGAATGACAAGAATGGCAAGTATGAGGAGTGGGGGGCATGGCTTGCATGTTTGTAAACTATACCCACTAAAAATATTAGCTATTACTACATACGAAACCTAACTCTAGTAATGACATAGTAAAGAAATAACATAATGGTTTCCATGACAGCCTTTTGTTTATTTACTGATAAAGTGGATGAAGAAAATAAAAAGTTCGCCCAACATAGATAATATTCCTGAAGCATTAGTAAAACAAGGCCAGAAAGCTGAAGCTCTACCGATGCCACAAAAATAATATCAGGAATAACATTTTAAAATATAACAAATTGTACTTTCAATATTTACCAGCATAAGTATAAATGTAAAAATGAATGTTTGTATCATGCTTTAATAAATAATTATGTTTGTATGTTTACTACGTCATATTTCTTATGTCACTAAGGAGTCATTCCACGTCAAATTGCACAGCAACAAAACACGACCTTTCATGAATTCCAGACATCAAGTAAGGAGACGCATATTGTTTTATTTTCACAATTATTCATTATTTGTGTAGTTATGACTATTTGAATTTACACAAATTATGCACGCACTGTTACATAAGCTCAGTTGGAACTCTGTGTCTACATATACTTGAGATTTGGGGTTTGGTGCATTTGAAAGACTAAATAGGCTACAATACTTTTTATTACTTTAGGGCTATCACGAATAAATTTAAAATTTGGCCTAATTTTTTAATAATTTCTTTTTCAAAGCAAAATTACTACATTAAATAGCCAAGTTAAAAATCTGAAAAAAAAAAATATATATAGACTTGTTCCCTGATGTATTATCTGTAAACTACTGCATTTAAAAATGTGGGATCTGCATACATATACTTGCAACAATTTATTTTCCGGTGGCATGCATGTGCTTGTGATTCCCAGCTAATGAACTGTTTGTGACCGTAGGCCTACACGTATTACGGAATGTAAAGAAAATGTACAACCTGAAAATTACATAGTTATTGCAGACTTTTCTGATTATTATTATTTTGTAATACAAGATTCAGTACAAGATATGCATTGGAACAAGTGCCAAGCCACAATACATCCTTTCGTAGTATAATTCAAAGAATGTACAGAAATTCGTCACAAAAGTATTGTTGTCATCTCAGAAAGCATGAAACATGACACAGATTCCTTTCACCTTTTTCAATCCGAAGCAATTTCTTAAAGCAAGAATTCAATGATATGAGAAAAACGATCTACTTTTCTGATGGATCAACTTCACAACACAAAAACAAAAAGAATTTTAAAAATATCTGCTTACATGAAGACAATTATGGAATTAGTGCTGAATGGCACTTCTTTCCATTGTCGCATGGTAAAGGTCCATGTGATGGCATTGGAGGAGGCTGCTATTACACTATCAAAGTTCTTTGACAAAGAATATGATAAAATATTTTATCAAAGATAACCTAAAATTAGGAACAAAAGCCCACCTAACACTTATTCCACAACAGTTAATATGTGTTCCCAGGATTTGTTGATACTAATATTTAAGCATTAAGTTTATGATTTGTTGATACTAATATTTACACGTTAAGTTTAAAACACCATGAATGAAGAACAGTATTATGCTTCTTTAGCATAATTACTCTTTGGTGCAAGGGACACTATATCAAGATTTTGTATCAATTTCTTTCATTGTTTCCATATCGATCTTTTGGAACTTCAAGATATAGCCATTAATGTTTTAAGACATTCCTTGTTAATTGTAAATAACCATCTGTACAGTTCTATATATGAAAAGTAAATTATTCATGTCGAGAATAGCTGCCCCCCAAAAATAAATAAAATTAAATTAAAATTTAAAATAGAATATTGTTGATCTACAATTAATTTAGGAGCTGTTACCGCTCGGTACCCCTCTTTCAAGGGCAGCTATCCTTTTTGGATTCTTCTCTCTTAGTTCAATTATTACATAAGCATTTTACTGAAAAGGAAACCCCTGTGGAGTGCAAAACGTGATGAGAGGTATCCATCAGAACTTATTGAAAGAACTACAATGCAAGGACTTGAAAAGTTACACAAATTATTATAAAATATTATTATTATATAATATTAATATTATATTATACAAATTATTTATTTACAACATTTAATTTCCTTCTCACTCCGATATCAGAATTTTTGTGGTAGTAACAGTCCAGTTATATTTGCATTCCGCCATATTTGTTTGAGGTACATAAATCTTTTATCAAAGATAACAAGATGCACTTACATTTTATGAAAGATATTTTATCAAGGAAACTTTTATAAAAGAAAACCCATTACACTGTCACATATTTTATAATTTATATTTTATAAAAGATCTTTGTCAAAGAACTCTGATAGTGTAATACAGCCGAACTGTTAAAAGACTTGCTAAGAGAGCCAGCCTACAACCCGGTCAAGATTCTGTAACACCAAAAAAAACTGTTTGATAAGTACAAAAAAACATTTCTAACATGTCATTTATATTTTGTCCCCTGAATAAACACAAAAACCAAACTGAAAATTTGCAGGTCAGATATCACAATCTAAAACCAATAACTGGTACATTAAAATTACATTCTTTCATTCCGTTGTCAAAAACTGAAGCTTTAGTAAAACAACTTATTTTCTTTCGAGAAAGAAGGTAGGCGAGTGAAAATTTAAAGTGTAATGTGAATGAAAACAGACGTTTCAAATGCAAAATGTACAAATATTTGAAGATATCATAATAAGTGAATACAAGTGTAAGTTAGCAGTGTTTCCTCGAGTGACTTGATCCATACTGCATGTAATGTTGCGATCATCCAGTGCCGATAAATCTCCAACCACGAGGTCAACACTTTCCATCCACTGCCGCTGCACAGGTCTGCTGCACATTGTTGTGTAAGTAATTAAATTTCCATTAAACTATTAGAGACCCCATTGTGATTTTTTCTGGAATTATTAGGAATACTTCAGTGCACATAGTAGGTATTTTTTTAGATTTTTAATACGGCTATTTCACATTGATATCTAACTTTTAAAAATTGAATCATAAAAAAATATTTATAATAATTATTGTATTAAAATCAGTTAGTGAATATTTAACTAAAGACAGTACTTCAAGCTTTTAAATGCATTTTTTTTTTTTTTTTTTTTTTCAAAAAATTTTAACATCAACATTCTCAGAAATATGACACTTGAAATGTTTCATTGTGCGATATTTTTAACGAATTTTAACGTGTAATATTTTAAAAACATGTGGACTTAGGTGGAAATAAAAATACACTTGTTAGTTTGTTAGACCCATAGAGTTGGCAGAAAAAATATAAATGCAATCAGAAATGTGAAGGTCAGAATATGTACAATTTTGTGCGATTTGACGTGCAATGACTCTAAGGCAACCTTTATGGCATGTATGCCATAATTATAAACAATATTAAGAACGTAATAAGAATGTCTTTATAATGCTAGAGCTGCATACAATAATATTATGAATGCATATGTTATCACTCTGCCACATCAACGAACTAAAATCAATATTCAGACTTTGTTTGGACTATTTCCACTGCTGTAACATGGTGGATTCAACCTGTAAAGTTAACATTTTGCACAAATATTTACAATAATGGAAACAGTCTAATATAAGGTTGAGGATACTGTTTTTAAAACCAGAGAAAATCTTGTCTGTGGCAATGAAATCATTTGCCAACCTACATTCCAATACAGTGAAACCTGCCTTTGCGGTCACTTCATTTAAACGGCCACCTGTCCAAAAGGCCAATTTTCTCTGGAACCAATTGGATTTTCCATAAGATCAATACAAATTCTCTCTTTATTTAGCAGCCACCTCATGCGCCAGCCAGTGGCCGGGGTCTGTTTGGATTGGAACCTGACTATAACAGTCACTGTCCAACAAAAATCTTTTCACGGATACTGTCTGACCTATTTTTTCCATGGTTAGAGGACAGAGAGCAATTTCACGAGGACAATAGCTAAGTGTGTATACAACAGTACACTCTCCATATCTTGGGGTTAGTTGGTTACTGTTTTATGACTCTTTTGTCACTTTCCACTCTGACCCTCCACAGCTCTAAATTCTTACTCGTTTTTAAAGGATTGAAACACGAAATATTTCTATCGAAAATGTCACAGTATGTTTTAGGTTCAGTAGATAACCATTCAAATTTTTTAGTTTTTTTTTTTCCTCTTTCTATCTTTCTCTATTTGGAACAGCTTCTACGAATTTTTTTTTTCTTTTCATTCAGTTGATTCAGAGGAACTGTGAAGTTAATTTGAGAGAGAAATCATGTCTAACAATAAATCTAATTGCAAGAATGGAAGAAGCTGACATTAATATGCACAGTAGCAAAAAGTCAATGAAATTCAGTATTTTCATGCTGATTCACAGAAACCGCAACCTTAATCAAACGGTCACCTGATAAAACGGCCATTTTACAAGATAACTTCAGATGGCCGCTTTAGACAGGTTTCACTGTATTTCTGGTTGTTGAAGTTCCTGTTGTATTAGAAAGAAAGAAAGAAAAGTGTGGAGACATAAAATACACTGTTGCCATTTCGTGTGAGAAAAGAAAGTGAGACTCTTAAACTCACTCCACCTGTTTCTTACGAATGAAGGAATTTCTGCATTCTGGGAACACTGTATAAGATAGGCTACTGGCCACTTCCTCCTGGCATAAATGAAAGAACAGAAATAAATCAACTTTCTGGCACGCGTCTGATGAACCTAACGCCTGTGACATTCAGTTTCTATGGCATTACAAAAAACTTCCACCTCCACAAAAACGTATGAAGGAAAGTTTCCTGTATATGTAACACATGCACACCACACAGTGTATCATCTTCAATAAACGACAGACATTCAGCATTTGCCACACTCAACAGAGTTGTGAGTGATATCTTCACAAACCGTTAATCTGACCTGACCATATCGTAAGGAGAGTACATAATGAACAGAACAAAATTATTATCTACATAAAATTCTCTGTACATACGGCAGCAAGGGCTCTACGCACGAGTTGTGACAGTTTTTGTTTCAGTTATTTCTCTGAACATCGTCAGTTAACAGTAATTAAAAAACAATAAAATTGGCATTCATTATATTATGCAAGGATCACTCCAGCCAGGGACATTGCAAGGCCACATTCAGAAAATCAACTGATGTAGATGACACTCGAGTAAAAGATGCATAAAATGGAAGTCTACTCGCAAGAAACGAAAAAGACCAAGAAGGGAGGACATCAATGGCAGTATGACAGTACCAAATGAAGCTCTGTTACAGATTAGAAGACACAAGAAACGAACTGCAACTAAACCTTCCTTTAAGGGCATATGTATGTGAGCGACCACAAATATTATCTGAAAGTGCAGGCTCTAAATTTCTAAAATTTTATAGGGAAATGAATTAACAATTGGACAAAAATTACAAGGTGCCACAACAAGACTTATTACAACTTAAATATCTAATAAAAGTATAAAAAAGGTTACTAATAATATTTTTTAGAATTCACTTTTTACTTTAAATTAAATTTTCCAAAATTTGAAAATTTTCACACATTATTTCATAACTCCACAACCATTAGAGATAGAATTCTGAAATTTTACACTGATTTAACATGCATTTATGCTAAAGGTAGACTACAATAATGTCAATTTTAATATATTTTATATAGGACAAATAAAAAATTAATTGTATTAAAATAAACAACTCTACATGTCTGAGAGTAGTCTACTTTTCAGAAATAAGTGTTTATTACATGCAGGAAAAATATTAAAGATGTCAGAGAGACCATAACACTGTTATGGTTACCAAACGATGTAACTGCAGGCTTTTTTATACTTTGATAAAACTGGTTTGAAAAATATTATTAGTAACCTTTTTTATACTTTTATGAGATATTTAAGTTCTAATAAGTCTTGTTGTGGTACCTTGTAATTTTTGTCCAATTGTAAGTTAATTTTCTTATAAAATTTTAGAACTGTAGAGCCTGCATTTTCTGGCAATATTTGTGGTCGTTCACGTACATATACCCTTAAGCATGAATCCAACCTCTCAGACTGAACTAGAAACAACATATTTAACAGAAGGATATATAGAGACAGAATAGCCCCTTACAAGGTTGAAGTTGGTATGACACTTTCTTAAGAAAAATAAGGAATTTCATTAATGTATGATAATGTGGTGATATTTCAGTTATGATGATACAATACCTCATTAACAAGGAAGACTTATACGATGTTATATAATAAATATATGCAGAGAAAGGAACTACATTGCTTAAATCTAGCCAAATCTGTGCCTATGCTGATGATTTCTTTGACGTCATATATTTTTATCCTGGTCTCTTTTTACAAACTTAACTTAAATTAAACACATTTATAGCTTTTCTGAATATGATGTCACGGTTTTTATTAGCTTTATAAATGAATATTTTACCATATTTCAGCAACAAGTCACACCTGACCCCAAAAAAATGATAGAAAAGCATATTTTTGGTCACATTACAATAATTTTAACAGTTCTCCAAGTATTATTCACATGTTTTGTATTAATAATGACAAAATATTTTGTGTTTGGTTATTTATTTTGGATTTCATCTCCTTAAAAATATTTTGTTGTTAAATGAAGGTTGGAAGATTCGCCAGCACAAACACAAAGAATAAAAACTTGTTAGGAATATGGTTAGACTGTGGTTGCTGGTCAATCTTATCTTCGTCCCCCCAAACATGTGACACTTAAGAGTTCCAACCCAGGTGTTGCCAGGTAGTAATTCATAAACACTGAGTGACCCTGTTAACAGAATTAGTCACATAAAGGACAGACATTGGACATCTTTCACCCTCTTTTGTCCCTTCTATTTTTATAGCTGAACAGTCCACTAGGGCCAATACAAAGAGTTAATATTCACAACTACAATTTTGTAGAATGGTGAATAAAAAAAGTTTTGTAAGTAAGTTTTGGACATATTTAATTTATTTAGCGCCATATTTCCAAGTTTTTATGTCATATTTTGGTACTTTTTTTATTTCAGTAGGTTATTTTACGATACTTTATCAACATCTTAGCACAGTCTACTATATACAGTTGCGAAGCTTGAGGTGATTTTTTGCAAATCTCGTGATAAAGCGCTCCAAGCGGTTAGCAACTAGAAACAATAGACTGTCCACGGTCGACTTTGGACTGTGTCGTATTTTCGAGTGCTAGCTCGTTGCGTATTTCACATTGATGCTTGTGAAATGTTCGTTATTGGTTGTAATGAAAATGTTAATGGCTAAAATACAATAATTGGAATAATAATATTTTACTAGAGACGTAGAAAAATTAAGTTTGTTTTAATGAAATTTGTTGATCACCTTTTATTTTCAATTCTGGTGGGATTATTATTGCTTAAGCCTACTTTTTTTTTTCAAATGATATGTTTTTAAATATAATTGTTAATTTTCTTGTTATTTTTATTTGTTACTTTACTAGAGACGTAGAAAAAGTCTGTGACAATAAAATTTATTGATCACGTTTTATTTCCAATTCTGGTGTGATTATTATTGCTTAACCTCATCCCACTTTGTTAACTACGTAGGCCTGCACTACAAGTACCGGTACACGTAAGTTACTCCATTAATTCATATTTCCATTATTATTGCTGTAAAGGGAAATGCAAATTAATATTTATTGGTTTCGTAGTTAATTATCGCTATAATCTTGAATGAGTGAAGCGATTATAGGAAATTTCAGTTCGTTCTGCACAAACAAAAATAATATTAACCTATTTCTTGCAGGTATCTTCGAGTTTATGGTGGAATTTAATATACTTCATTAAAATAATAAATTAACTTTATGCATTTAATATTTCAATAATGGAAGGAAGGTGTTAATTTTTCCAAAAGAACACGACAACGAAAGTGTAACATATTTTGTCGTCTACTAGGAGAGAGATCTGCGATGATGAGGCGATAGTAGCGATCCTAGTGGTGGGCAACTACCCATGTTTGCATTTTTACTACATATTGAGCTTCGCGACTGTATATAGTAGACTGTGATCTTAGGTTATTAGCATCTGAATGATATGAAGGTCATAATGCTGGTGAAATGAGTCCGGGGTCCAGCACCGAAAGTTACCCAGCATTTGCTCATATTGGGTTGAGGGAAAATCCCGGAAAAAACCTCAACCAGGTAACTTGCCCCGACCGGAAATTGAACCCGGGTCACCTGGTTCTGCGGCCAGACACGCTAATCGTTACTCCACAGGTGTGGACGGTACTTCTTAAGGTCTAAATGCATGAATATTTCCAGTTTTCACGTCATAGAAATCTGAGCCTTACTAATGATATAGTTATAAGTGCCAAAAATCGATTAATAAACAGCTCTTCTCAGAAATGACCAAGATAGCGGAAAAGAAAGGACCAATAGTGAATCAGGAGAAAATGAGTATCGTAATTTGCACCTAAAAGACTTAGGCAACACTGCAGAACGTAAGTATAGGAGGCATACATTCCATGGTGTTACACAACTTAAATATTTAGGAGTACTGACAAACAACAGCTGGGAGAACAGGGTACAGTATGCACAGGCCTATATAAATCTGATTAGACATATGCTAGTCACAAGGACAACGAAAATAAAGGTGCACAGAATGCTGGTCTGTCCGTAGTAACTTGAGTATCAGAGATAATGAGAACAACCTGACACGTTTCGAGCAGGATATTTGGCTCTGTCAGAGATCACAATGGATGGAGACTGCTACAATCATGAGTTTAATAATTCTTTGAAGGGTAAAACGTTGTCAAATTCATACACCCAAGAAGACGTAAAAAGAAAGACTACACAACAGAAGTAGAGAGGAAAGACTAAAATGTGTAGATGGAGGATTTGAAAATCATGACAATAAAAGGATGAAAAATATGGCTGCAGATAGAACAAAATGGAAAACTGTTATCCCACTCATAGTTGCAATGCTAGTGATGTTGAGGACGACGACGACGACGAAGACATCACCACAATCAAAATTGTTTCTTAATTAAGTACAAATTTAAAGAAAAATGCAGAGAACTTTGCAGGGATCCTCATGCATATAAAAGACACTTTTTCATGTCACAGAATTTAAAATTTAAAACACAGAATGACAGTAAAACTATCCTATATCATTCCTGAAATATTTTCAGTTTCAAATTAAAATTCAATATAAGTCTTGGTGGAAGATTGGACGTTAATTGAATATAGAACATAATAAACCACGCATTTTATATTTGTACAATTCCAGAAGAGTAAAAAACAGCAGAAACAAATTCCACAGCAAGACAAATCAAGTTACTATGGTCACAAGTTTCTGAAACAGAATCCCACAGGAGGCTGCTTATACTTTTCATAACAAACTCTCACAGACTATTTACATGTTTTAAAAACTTATATTGATCTACTTTTCCTGTCACAATTAATATTGAGCAATATATAAAAATTCTCAAGATTCCCATAAGTTGCCCCATGTCAGGGTGAAACAGTAGGAAAGGGATTTCAGATCCACCGACACATTTAAAGTTCATCTTCAGCAGAGCTTTCATATACAAAGTGCAGGACGCAACACAAACAAATGTGAAGCAACTTCAGAAGATCCCATTACATAGGAGAGTGGATCAACATCCACGTCATTTTTTGCAGGGGCTTTGTATAAACTTTATGGTGGAGGGAAGGAAGGAGAAGCAAAACTAAAACAAAGCATAACATAATTCTAAAATAAAGACTCTACTAAGAAAACATATTGTTATATTAATAAATTTAATAAGCTTTAAAAAATTGGAATCCCTGTTTTATGAAGAACCAGTAAAGATGCCGATTGAACTATTCTCAGGAATTCCCTCCCCTTATTCAATTCATTTATTTATTCCAATCTCTGTTTTATGAGAAACCAGTAAAGATGCCGATTGAACTATTCTCAGGAATTCCCTCCCCTTATTCAATTCATTTATTTATTCCAATCTCTGTTTTATAAGGAACCAGTAAAGATGCCGATTGAACTATTCTCAGGAATTCCCTCCCCTTATTCAATTCATTTATTTATTCCAATCTCTGTTTTATGAGAAACCAGTAAAGATGCCGATTGAACTATTCTCAGGAATTCCCTCGCCTTATTCAATTCATTTATTTATTCCAATCTCTGTTTTATGAGAAACCAGTAAAGATGCCGATTGAACTATTCTCAGGAATTCCCTCGCCTTATTCAATTCATTTATTTATTCCAATCTCTGTTTTATAAGGAACCAGTAAAGATGAAGATTGAACTATTCTCAGGAATTCCCTCCCTTTATTCAATTCATTTATTTATTCCAATCTCTGTTTTATGAGAAACCAGTAAAGATGCCGATTGAACTATTCTCAGGAATTCCCTCCCCTTATTCAATTCATTTATTTATTCCAATCTCTGTTTTATAAGGAACCAGTAAAGATGCCGATTGAACTATTCTCAGGAATTCCCTCCCCTTATTCAATTCATTTCTTTATTCCAATCTCTGTTTTATAAGGAACCAGTAAAGATGCCGATTGAACTATTCTCAGGAATTCCCTCCCCTTATTCAATTCATTTATTTATTCCAATCTCTGTTTTATAAGGAACCAGTAAAGATGCCGATTGAACTATTCTCAGGAATTCCCTCCCCTTATTCAATTCATTTATTTATTCCAATCTCTGCTTTATAAGGAACCAGTAAAGATGCCGATTAGACTATTCTCAGGAATTCCCTGCCCTTATTCAATTCATTTATTTATTCCATAGATCTTACATGAGCACCAAAGCATTAATATGTGGATATGTGGAACAGATGAAGTGTTTATTTTTTTTTTTTTTTGCAAGATGAGGTGAGACTGGAGAATATTTAGCTTATTTCATTACTTCTGACTGGTGTTTAAGTTATCTTCTATGCATCAAAAAGAGGGAAAGAGTGACAGAGATCGCCACGTGAAAGTTGTATGGTTGTTGAATAGCCTATACCTTATTTTATTTCAAGGAGTGCAGTTCGGTGGCTCCTTTGAACACCCACTTACAGATTTATGACTTCCTACACAAACACCTCTGACAATTCCATCCTGTCCCCTAGTCCCAACTTTGCACAGTTGCCACAACCCTGGTGACCCTCGAAATGAGACTGACGGGATTCTTGGAATTCTGAAAGATGCAGCAACTCTGCCTCCACGTGGATTTGACGGAAACCTGTCAATTCTTCTGAACAAGGATTGTGATTGGTTACTGACCAGAGAAGACAAGATTTCCGTCACAGTAAGGAAGACATTTATTTATGACAACCAATTAGTAGGGGGCAGTAGAAGGTCTGTCGGCAAAGTCCTTTCTAAGAAACTCCACTCCATGAAAAAAAATAGAGTATACCTGTCAATGTGCAGTAAAGGCACGCGGTGTGTCAACTAAAAATAGGTGCAATTTATTACGTTGTGTTCTGTTTTGCAATGGATACATATTCAGAACATGTGGGAAAATAAATCATGTGGCAAAATAAGGGAAGACTTTAGACATGAATTTTCTGATCATCTGTTCCGTGTGAGAAATAATATTGAATTTAGTGAATAGGTTTAATGAAATAGATTCTGTGAATGATTTGAAGTAAATTAAGTATCACACAAGACTGGCAATACTTTCAGCAGCTACTTTATCAAGAGTGAAAACTGAATGTCATTAATGTACCCATAACATAGTGCATAAGTTTTAATTCAGTAAAGCGCTATGAGTTTGCAGTACTGGGGAACCTGCTGCTAGTCAACTACAGAACCACTGGAATTTGCTGCAGTAAACAAAGAAAGAAATGTAAGGTAAGGATGTTCTGTATGGTTGAACTTGGAGTTTCACTTTGAGAGAGGAACAGAAGTTAAAGGTGTTTGAGAATAAGGTGCTTAGGAAAATATTTGGGGCTAAGAGGGATGAAGTTACAGGAGAACGGACAAAGTTACACAACGTAGAACTGCATGCATTGTATTCTTCACCTGACATAATTATGAACATTAAATGCATATAGTGTGTTAGTTGGGAGGCAGGAGGGAAAAAGACCTTTGAGGAGACTGAGACGTAGATGGGACGATAATATTAAAATGGATTTGAGGGAGGTGGGATATGAATGTAGAGACTGGATTAATCTTGCTCAGGATAGGGACCGATGGCAGGCTTATGTGAGGGTGTCAATGAACCTCTGGGTTCCTTAAAAACCATAAGTAAGGAAAGGTAGAAATGGAGAAAAGTAGGAAAGACAAAACAGCAAAGGAAGAGAAAAATATAGGAAGGAAAACAGGAAGAATATAAAAATAAACAAAGAAATATACGGAAAAAAAGGAATAAAATATGTTTTTGTTGTTAACTATTGCTGAGTTTTTGGCTATAAAGCTATTAACTCTCTTGCTCTCAAATATTTCTCACACACACAGTGGGACATTGCTAAAGATGATTCTGACCCATTTTTTCCTTAAGACTCACAATGGACAAAATTATAAAGAAATTTTGACAAGCATTTTTGAATAATCGAAAGGATGCAACTGCATTTTCCCTTGGATACTCAGGAATTATATTTTGTTATATATTTAGACACACCCATCTTTTATTATTTGAAATTTCGAGGAAATTGTATGATATTATACATAGATATTTTAAGTTGATTATTCTTCCAACAATCGAAAGAAAGTTAACATGGGATTTTGTAAGATTTTACTTCCCTTCTTAGTAAGACTGTCAACAGTTTCATTACTAGATAGTCCACAGTGTGCCGATACCCACCGAAAAACCTTTTTTTAAGTTTCATTACATGGCATATAATTTTCCAAAAATGAATTTTTACTTTTAGGTGACAGATTAGTTGTTGCAGTAGTAATAGGTGCTATAGAATTACTGACCATAAAAGCTAGCAGGAACGAATATACAAAGGACAAAAACCACACAATTAGGAAAGTAATTGAACATTGTGATACGTCATGTCTTCGATTTGGAGGTGAGACTTACTATAGCCATTAAACAAATAAATATAGATGCTAATAATGAAGTTTGACACCCCTCTCATGGAATGAAAAACGGAAGTATTACAGCAAGACAGTTATAGAAGAATAGATGCCACTTCCAAGTTCTAAATCAGTTGTTGCAGATGTTTCATAGACGATTACTCTATAGCCACGCAGCTGCTTAATGTTAGTGCTTTTCTAATGTATTATCAACAATTTTCTGGTCTGGGAATTGAAATCTGAGTTGAAGTGTGGGAAAACGACAAACATTACAGAGTCAAGATATCTTCAAACATCATTCACTTCTGTTGTTTCACAAGTACAGGGTGGGGTATGGGAACCAAATGTTTTTGGAATGATTTGTACTCGGTCACTATGAAAGGGAGAGACGTGTGGCATGTGACAGTCCATTCCGTGGCTCATAGCATTTCACCTGCAGCCGGCATCATGGAGCAGCGGACGCATGTTTGTGTATGATTGTTTTGTTAGAAATGGTGAGTCGGTGAGCTCGATACGGCGTGAGTTTTGCTACAGATTCAATATTGATCGCAATGATTCTGTTCCCGTGCGTGACACAATCTTATGTTGGGTTAAAAAATCTAAAAAAAAGGCGCAATACTGAAGAATAAATCGCCCGGCCCCCAACAGAGAGTGCGCACTCCAGAAAATTTTCAGTCAGATAAGCGATACTGCACAGCCCAGGCCGCTCTGCTCAAAGACATTTAGCTGCTCTTGGAATCAGCAATCGTACGGTAAGACGGATTTTGCATGGCGATTTACATTTACACCCATACGAGATGGGTGGTTTCAGCAAGATGGGGCCATGGCGCATATCTCCAGAGTATCAATGGCAGTTCTTTGCCTCCTGTTTTCCAATCGTCTCATTTCGAGATTTGGTGATGTTCCATGGCTCCCTCGGTCCCCTGACCTGTCCACGTGATTTTTTTTCTATGGGAGTACCTAAAGGCGCGTGTTTACGAGGATAAGCCTCGAATATTATATGAATTAAAGGACACAGTACGTCAACACATCACCCAAATCAACAGAGATCTCCTGGAAAGAATAGAGGTGAATTTTCGTCAGCGCCTTAAACAATGCGTCAACACAGACGGACATCATATGCCAGATGTAATTTTCCACTCATAATTGAAATGGTATGTTCTCACAAATGTTGTTGTTGAAAACAAAAACTAACTGTTTTATGAATATTTGAAAAACACTTGGTTCCTATGCCCCCACCCTGTACTTAAGAGGTTTAAAACATGCAAATTGTTGTAACAAACATTAAATGTTGATGTATATACACCAAAATGATTGTGTTAATGACAAACTTGAAATATCCAGTTTTCCCTCACTTGAATTCCACATTTTCAAAATGTAGTGCTAACATCTCCATTGGATATCATAAAATCTCGACCTTATTATGGAAGTTTGGAAAATTACCAGTAAACCTCGAACAGGGGTGGCAATAATGGCAACTGAGAGACATAAAAGATGCAACAAGAGCACATGGACATAAATTTTTATTGGTTTAGAGGAACGTATTCTTTCATTTATAATGGCAGCTGTGGAACCACCTATACCAGCAAATGTTCAAGATCTGGAGAAGATATTTTACTGATAAGAGGAGAAATGTAAGGTTACAACATTTTCCCACAGAATATCATGCTATCTGCATGCACTGAGTTCCACGTGATGTTAATACTGTCTCAATTTGTGTTAAGAAGTTTTTGTGTCATATGAGAAATGTTTCACAATTCACCTCACAGACATTGAAGTACTTAGGAAGCTCTCATATCATCCAAAATTCAAAATCCATACTGCATCCAAACTCATCAAGACTAAGAGGAAACTATTCCCATCATCGTGGTAAAGTTATTCAGGCATGCAAGGAAAGAAATCAAAACATATACAGATCACAATACCTGTTTCCAATGATCTGGAGCGTAAAGTCAGATGATTTGGTTAAGAAAATGTTATTAAACAGATTTCTAAACCTCTAAACTTCCTTCCATTGGATGTAACTTTTGTGCATATAAAAGACATAATTTATTTTTTTTATACTCCAGCATTATAAACAGACTTTACCATTAGTCAAAATCGTACATAATATTCCACATTATTGTACCAGTGTCGTAAATTATTACCACGTCAACTAAAACATCATGACTTCTATTATAATGGCATACCTTGTGCCATAAAGTTAATACATTACTGTTGTCATAGCAACCCTGATATCAAATTACCCATCATTACAAATTTGATGTTATTTCTTTACTAACTGTTTTGCAATGCTGTCGTACAAAAAAATAATGTATGAAACTCGTTTATAATATTATACATACAGTTATTCCACTCGTCAAAATTAGGAAAGTCACTTCACTTGTTCCCTAAGCTTGACTGGTGCCACAATGTACAACATTATAAATTTGTTTCAAAATATACTATTATGCTCAATGCATAATAAGACATACCAGAGACACCTGATCTTCTCTTTGTTGTATGATTTCCCCAGCCTTAAACTCCTAATAGGCAATGGAAATACTGAAAAAAATCCGATACTGCTTGGTAAATTTAAATTGTTAACTGCCTCCCACTGGAGGTAGCCCAGAAGGACTCAGTATACTCTCCTACTAAGAGAAGAGATCAGAATCAACTTCATCTTTAGCTGGACACTGCATTCTGGCTTCGATTACAGCTGATACTTCTGGAACATCAAATTGGAGATAAAATGAGATTATGATACTGAAAAAGGAACGAAACAGGTTCAGAGTCCCAGTCGAGGTACTTCACACCTACAACACATCTGCACACGCACGCACGCACGCACTGATACAAAACGTTAGCAGTTGGTTATGCATTAAACATTGAATATTTCCACCTCGGTCTGTCTGCTGGCCCCTGCTGAGTGTCATTCCACTCTGGTTCTCAAGGGGGCTTGGCCAGGGAAGGCCTGTATCGTGCATTCGCCCAGCTGCCTTACAGACTGCAGCAAGTCTTCTGCCATCTTCTGACTGCTTCCAACAGAACGACTACTAGAGGGACCCGGGTCGATGATGGGACTGATTGTCAGGTCGTTGTACCGTTGCTGTCCCAGGGACAGGGATGACAGGTAGCTCGTGTCCCCGAATGGCAGCGTAGTGTTGCTGCTGTCAGGTGTCAAGTCAGGGACATTCCTGCGGTCTATTGCCGAGTTCCGCTGCATGGCCAGAATCTGCACAGCAAACATTGTCCACTAATACAATAAAAAGGTAAACTTGCGCATTCTAAATGAGGCAGTAGAGCAAGCGGACAGCTTCAAATGCTTGGGGTGTACTATAAGCAGTAACATGCGCTGCTGCCAGGAAGCCAAAACGAGGATAGCAATGGCAAAGGAAGCTTTTAATAGAAAAAAGTAGCATTTTCTGCGGTCCTCCAGAGAAAGAACTAAGGAAGAGACTAGAGAAGTGCTTTGTGTGGGGTGTAGCATTGTATAGGTTAGAATCATAGACATTACGACTAAGTGAAGAGAAGTGAATAGAAGCATTTGAAATGTGGCTATGGAGAAGGATGGAGCGTGTGAAATGGACAGACAGAATAAGAAATGAAGTTGGAAAGAGTGGGTGAAGAAAGAATGATGATGAAACTGATCAGGAGGAGAAAAAGGAATTGATTGGGTCAATGGATGAGAAGAAACTGCCTAGTGAAGGATGCACTGGAAGGAATGATGAAAGGGAGAAGAGTTCGGGACAGAAGAAGATAGCAGATGATAGACGATATTAAGATACATGGATCATAAGTGGATACAAAAAGGAAGACAGAAAATAGAAAAGATTAGAGAATGCTGGGTTTGAAGTGAAAGACCTGCTGTTGGGTAGAAAACTATGAATGAATCAATACAGTAAACCTCACTTGGCATGACATGCACAGAAAATGAATTTTTGCTCATAAAACAGAGATGTCTATTTTGCAAGTGTATGGTTCTGTGCAGTTCATTTCTGCTGTTTCTGGACCTGAGAGAGGGACCTACCACAGTATAAGAAGAATCAGTAGGGACAACTCTTGTCGGCACCTTTGATGTTGTTGGTACTAAATTCAAGCTGAGTAAGGTCTAGTTCTCAATGAATCCAACTATGTTGCTAGTATCAAACCACTATCAAAATATTAGTAAAATATTTATTTATTTTATTGGTCAGTAATACGAATAATCTTGTATGTATATTACCTATCATTAATATTATGTCGCTAGGAAGTCAAAATACTTATATCCATTGTTGACATTTATGTTCGCACTTCACAGCAACGGACGCCATGATGTATTATGTTGTACTTGGATCAATTTTACCAACATAAGCCTCGAACAGTGACTTGAACGTTAGCATCAATTAGTGAATATTTTCATGATGATTGCATACAGAAGTAATTACAGTGTAACCTGTTCAAATCGGAACCTGAATAATCCGGAATCCTGTTTATTTCGGAACAATTTATTGGTTCCGGCGAAATTCGTATGTATTATGTGCAATTTTTTTCTGAATAAAACGGAAACTGTCCAACGCGGAAACGGAAACTGTCTGCTACTGTTCAAAACGGAAATAATATTTTCGACACACTACTGTATAATGTAAACTATATTTTGAAACAGTATGTGCTTTCAAGGAATGTACGAAATACGTAGGTCACTAAGATAAAAACAAGTTTTGAGAGTGGATTCTTCTTGCCCTTTCAAAGATCATACCAATTTCTGGATCTATTCTGCAATGCAAACCCTTGAACTGGAAAATAAATTAGATACTGCAGAATTCAAGGCTTCTAATGAATGGCTCCTAGTCCAATTAAATAATGTGTTGTGATATACAGTACAGTATTATAGTATAAGGTTAGATATTAAATTTAGTGTAATTAATAAACTTTATAGTGTTTAATGAATAAGTTACGTTACAATTTATACAGGAAATGAGATTTTCATCAAGATCATTCACTAATTAAATAAGCGGCAGGAAGCTGATTTAATGTCTCTAGTGTTAAATGGAATATTTTGTAATTCCTACAATTTGTGGAATCCCATTTTGTTTTTCATTTATACAAATGATAAAATATTCCATTTTAACTTCACACCTGAATAACACGGAAACCTGTCCGCAACGGAAAAAAATTAGGACCATGTCACTTCCGTCTTGAACAGGTTTCACTGTATTATTATTATGGTTATATTGCCATTCCTTTGCCTCACGTCTTTACAATTGTTAAAAGATGAGTAATGAATGTTTTCAGTTAATATTAAATTATGCCAGCCTGTCGTAGATGGAGATCCATCTGGTGGAGGTTCCAGATAATACACCCGGTTTTGTGACATGCGCACTCAGAATTTGTTCCCACGAAATGGCTTAGGTGTCTTCACTGTATGTTCTCTATACTGAGGCCTACCATATGGCCAGGGGAAAGGGAACAGAGCAGAGGACAACCTGTGTGGAGAGGACAGCAAACATATGGTTCTGTACCTCTTGCTTTTCAGTTGCATATTTAACAATACTGTATCAACTACTAGGTCCTGCAGCATTTATGAAATTGATGATAGTGAGATGGTATTTGGCCAGATGAGGCCGAGGGTTCACCATGCATACCTGACTTTCGCCTTCCAGTTGTGTAAAACCTCGGAAAAATCGCAACCTGATAAGTAGCCCAAATAGGAATCGAACCCATGTCCGATCCCGTTCACAAGTTTAGAACAGCAGGCAAATGCACATCTCGGCTACCTACTGTTAGTGGGCACAGATGTAAAGTGGGCTATGGCAAAACAGCACAACAATACGACTATTAACAGTGAAGGCAGAGAAATTATTGCTTGCATTATCGAACAGTGTCAAGAAGAGAAGCACTTAATTCTGCAAAGAAAGCGACCGAAAATGTTGCAACATTCCTTCATATAACAACAAAAGCAATAATAATAATAATTTGTTTATTTATTTATTATCAATATTAATGCTCGCACATGAAAGAGGGGCCACTTAGAAACTATTCCAGTTTTCATTTATAAACATTAGTAAATACAAATACAGCAGTGGCTTGTCCATTACAAGCTACTGCTGAAAGTTGTTGTAAAGTATGTTCCATGAAAGAATTAAAGTATATTGTACGTTACCAATGAATCACTACAAATGACTTAAATCAATAAACATGCTACGTCATAACCATAACATGAAACAGCTAATTATCTTCGTACTATTTCATTAGTCGAATAAGGTTATGTTTGTCTCCTTAATCGTGATGTCATATTTTAAGGTAGGTTATACAGCAAAGCTTTGCTTCATATTACTGTAATATTTAATTTCCTAACCCTGCAATGTTATTTATTTTAGTTTATTTCGTTGATAGTGAAAAATTACCTCCTTCTTATTATCATGTTCTGATATAGTCGCGATGCTGTTATTTCCGGCATGACTCCTCCTCTTCGCTTACGTCTTAGGAAGTGAAGGCTCTATAAAGTCTAGGTAGGTAGTATCGTTCGCCATTTTTGTTCTTTCATTGCCGAGCTACCAGACGAGGGATCTATTTGCCACACCGTTAAACATTATCATGTCGTTAATAAATCAAACACACTGTAATTCAGCAAATAATTGAGCGGCAAATAACGTCCTCGTGTGCTTTCTGCGAACGCCAACAAAAGAGCCAAAATGGCGGGCGATTTATATATTAAGTATTTATCCAGCCTTAGGAAATGCTTAACATCATCAGCGAATCACAAGATGCACACGTTTAAATATAGCCGACCTGCAACATGATTGGCTGCCGGAAATTAGAGCGACGGGACTATAGTTTCCCATATTAGCCAACAGATCCTGCTAATAACGATCTTCAAGTGCTAAGCTTAATTGTTACAAAATTGCGCTATTCTGGAGAATTACCATGGTAGCTTTGAACCGTACTGTTACGTTTACCACAAATTTAACTACATACACAATGTTGCCAACATAAGAACATGATTTTGGTCTGTGGTGTCGTTAGAAGGAGAAATTTGTTTCTTTTTTCTCTCTACCTCATTCGTTCTGAACATTACTGAGAAATAGCACCACTGTTACTCTCATCTATTGCAATGATTTTTCCCTGGACCACCAATTTGCTTGGACGACATTTCTACATAGAAGATTAAGACAGATCTTACAAGCGATCTCCAGTTACTAACAGTATGGTCATCAAAATTTTGTGTCCATTTTATCTCGAACTAAAATCTCTCTCGCATTTTCTTTTGTTTCATCATGGCCAAATGGATTTATCTCTTCGGTATCGATGTTTCTAGTCAGCCATGGCCTTTATGACAGTTTTTGTTTCGTAATATTGATAGACCGTAATATAATTAAAGCGGTGAATAATTTCATAGCCCCTAAAAGTTTTTTTTTTTTTTTTTCGTAAAAGGCTAGGTATTTTCTCTAGGCCACAAATAAAACTACAACGCGGTCATAATTACGTACTTAATGCTTTGGTGAACATTAAGGGGGCCACTCAACTTAAAAATTGGAGAAAAAGTGTCATAGAAATGAAAAATTAAATTTCTACACTAATTTACGTGACAGAACTAAATCAATACGCAGAATTGTTCCCCTATTCATTGAGAAGTCACAGGAAAATGCACAAAGCCAAAAAATAAAAAATGATAATTAAAAGTGATATTTCAATTAATGATTGATTAAAAATTGAAATTTTTTTATTTTGAAAAGTATTAGATCTAATGAGCTGAGAATTTGTATGTTACTTTCCATGTGTATATTAAACTTTCTCTCCAAATTTGAAAAAGATTGGTCAAATAGGAAAAAAGTTCCAAAATATAGTTGAGTGTCCCCTTAACCGGAAATTTACTTTCCGTTATTTAAATGATATTCCGTGAACCACACCTTTTTCCTCTTTATTTCGTTGTCATAACCTACTTTAAGATCTTACTACATAAGTATTTTCTTTTAGTGCATTCAAAACTTCGTCGCTGTACTGCATAAATCATGCACTTGACTAATAGAGTGATTTATTTAAGAATATAGTCGCGAATTTTACTACCACTATTTCGATTGTCTTTTGTTTGACATGGCTCGGTACGGCCCGGTGACTAGTGGCCAGCGAGTAACGTCGACTATTCACATTGCTCTGCCGTGGGTATTATCCAGTTCCCAAAATTGCAAACACAGCAAAATTATTAAAATTATGTCAAAGGAGACGAAACTGTTTCTTTTAAAGAAAATAGAAGCAAGAAAAGATATTCTAGACCACATATTTATCAAAATGTATATTTAAATAGCACTAGTACATGTAGGTCTATGTTACACAATGCAGAACTGCATCCATTGTATTCTTCATCTAACATAATTGTGAACATTAAATCCAGATGTATGAGATGGGCAGGGCATATAGCACATATGGATGAATCCAGGAATGCATATAGAGTGTTAGTTGGGAGACCTGAGGGAAAAAGACTTTTGGAGAGACCAAGACATATACGGAAGGATAATATTAAAATGAATTTGAGGGAGGTGGGATATGATGGTGGGGACTGGATTAATCTTCCTCAGGATAGGGACCGATGGCGGGCTTATGTGAGAGTGGCAATGAACCTCTGGATTCTCTAAAAGCCATTTGTAAGTAAGTACATGTAGGTATGTGGTAATGGAGTAGTAAAGTACAACTGCAGAAAACTCTTTGTAGAACAGAAACTCTAGTACTTATACTATATCTTGTAAAGTACAAGATCATACCCCTGTCTACACAATTGTGTGCTTCATAAATTACAAATATTGCAATTCTATTAACATGAATTGGAGCACGACCAGTAGAAGGCCCTTATATTATTACCGGGCAAATCTTAACAATTTTATACTTCCTATATTATATTATCCATCCAATAATAATAAAATTTTGAGATAATTTAAATTATTAAAGTTAAAAAGCTTTAAAGAAAAGCGTATGTTTTGAAAGCATGAAGTCTGCACTTACACTTCATCATGAAGTGTGAAAAACTGTACTATCAACATTGCAGATGTTTACAGAAAACAGGAATTTTTGATTCAGATGCTGCACCTCCCATAAGCTGACAATGAAATGGGAGGTTAAAGAGAGACATACCTTGTTCAGTCCACCAGTTGTGCTCTCCTCCAGAAGCTGCTTCGCCCATGCGGTCCCTCGATTCAGCTGTCAAATCAACAATACTTAATTAAAAACGTGATGTGAGGGCAGATGGCTGTTGCGAGATACAAGGGAACTTATGATATTCATTTCAAATAAAGCAGATGTACATAATACAGCGGAACCTCAATTATCCTAACTGGTCATCAGACTATAATACAATAAAACCTCATTTATACGTTTTTATGGGGTCTGAGCAAAAAAACGTATGTGAGAAAAATGTATTACTGAAATGGCACTTAATTACACCTGAAAGAGCATTAATATTATTTTACAAAAAAAAAAAGTCAGTTACAAACACATTTCCTCTTTCTTCCACTCACTGGAATTCAAAAACTAATCAGCATCCTTCTCGTGATATCAGGTTAAGTCTAGCTACTGTCAAAATATTTTAAGTTTGGAGGGGTGTTAGGATCAATCTTTCTCAGGATTGTGGGCTTATGTGAGGGTCACAATGAACCTCCGGGTTCTCTAAAAGCCGTAAGTAAGGTGAGTTAGGATAGTTGTATTCAATGCGGTCACAGCTTTGGACCTGGATTCTCATTGTTAAAATGTTCTATTTCTTCCCTCTGCACATACTTCTCTCCCATCTCTGAATTGATTCTCCCACTGACGCATAACCAATTTACTGAAGCTACCACGCTCGGAGACAAGAATGGGCAGCTTCGAATTTCCAAGAATTTCAAATGTATAACTGAAACAAATTAACATGGAAAGTATAGGAATTTTGCCAGGGCTTCAGAAAAAACGTGTGAGAAACATGTAAATGAAGTTCACTGTTGATACGTTTCCTGTATTCCACTTTTTCATTGTACCAAAAAGTGTGACAATTGATAAAGTGTTTTGAGATGTCCACGGAATTACAGCAGCAATTTTTTCAGGAACATTATCACACTGGTAACTTGCAGACTCTTCTTCAATTCTGTCATGTTCACCTTCCTTCAGGAAACCTGGATATCATTGAATGAAATATTCAAGAGATGAATATGGAACATTTTCTCTCTGAAGTAATATCTACAACTTCAAGTGAAAATTTCTTAAGAATGTCTCATAATCAATTACCTTTGTGCGAGATCGTGCATATTTGCTTGGTTTCCGCACAAAACCAATCCGCGGAAAGTCTAAAATTCCACATTCAGTATTCCCAACCTAACATACATAACAATTTCCCTCTTCTTACTGTTTAAGTGACATATTGATTTTACTGCTTTAGGCTTTTAACGTATTATTTTTAGAGACGTTCAATATAGTAATAATTATAAATTGGAAACTTACCACTGCAATTTCACCTAAATTGCAATGTTAATTATTGTTTTTAAATATTTGCAAAAATTAAGTAAACTCTACAACTCCACTAAAGTTACTGCATTCGTGATGCAAGTAACATTAAGAAAGCCGTGAAAAAATCAACAAGATTCCAGACTCATCATAGACTGGGGGAAAAAAAAAGACAGACATATATCACGGCCTGCTGGAGTATAGTAAACACAGAAAACATTTTAAAGCAACAATGTTGAAGATAGATATTTTTGTTTTGCAAATTTGCCATCATTGAACAGAAACCAAGATGGAGATTTCATTGTAACTAATTAGAAATTCCTCTTTCAGGTATGTAATAAACGATCTTCGGACAAAATAATGTACGATACATGAGCGGTATGTTTTCTTTCAATTCTCGGAAATTAAAAAAGCTCAACTATGTTTCGCTTTTTCAAACTTTTCCTCGAACATGAAAACTTCAACATACTGCTCTTGTAACACATATTACTATAACAACTAATAGTTTTGAATAAACAAATAATTCAGTGGGCATCCTTACACATGGAAACAATAAAATTATTCTTGTTGCATACAAAAATTTTTTCTGAATGGTTCAAGAACTAGTACAATAAACCTGCATATGGAGCTGCAACAGCTAATGTGTTCATGAAAAAGGACATGGAATACACATATGGAACAAGAAACCACACAAACCCAATATCAAGTACTGAACCACGACCTTACCTTAGGGGGGTCGACCCCGAGGTCTGCGAGGTTTGTCGATGCGCATGGCCCGCATGGTGGGTCCCTTCACGGGCTCGGCGGCATGGTGCCGTCTGGCGTGCTGCTTCAGCTTGTCCTGTCGCGAGAACGTGCGGCCACACCCACTGCATGTGAACGGACGCTCACCAGTGTGCACACGGCGGTGCCGGGCTAGGTGTGAGGCCCTTGCAAAGGCCAGCTCGCACAGGTCGCACTCGTGAGGCTTCTCCCCCGTGTGGACGCGCAGGTGCTTCTTGAGGTCTGTCGACGTGTGGCAGTCCAGATAGCAGAAGGCGCACACTGTGTCGGTGTCCTCGCTGTCCGGCCCCGCGTTGCGCTCCGCCAGTGCCGATATGCAGAACATGTCCATGTCCTGCTCCTCCTCCTTCACCTGCACCGGCTGGTTCTCGTTGGCTATCGGCTTGTTCTCAGTCTCTCTTTTCTCTGTGCTTTTGGTGCGGTTGCTGGGGCGGATCCCCACTGAAACCCGCTTCCGACCCTTAAATCGTGTCTCGCGTGCATACGGTGTGGCTACAGGCGGCATCTTTGAAGATGTAGCCTCAGTCTGAAATCACACGTCAAGCTAGTGTATTCAATTCAAAACAAACGTGATTAGCTATACAGTATTTCACAACCTGGGTTACAAAGTGCACTCCACAACCTCTCCTACCCAAACCCAATCCTCAGCTTCCCGTGGTGCAGCCTGTTTCTAACAAGCAAGGCTCTGGGAAAAACAAAATAGGCTCTAAAATAATACTGTATAATGTATTTCAAAGATCCAACAGTAGCATAGATGTTAACACGTTGTAAATAGTAAATTTAGGGAAAGTAGGTTAATTTGTTAAATAGTGTATTTCTAAACATACTTTTTAAAATGATTAGCAATAGTATTGATTTTTTTATCTATAGATAGAAAAGGATCTTCTGTATGGTTGTGAAACTTGGACTGTCACTCTGAGAGAGGAACATAGGTTCAGGGTGTTTGAGAATAAGGTGCTAAGGAAAATATTTGGGGCTAAGCGGGATGAAGTTACAGGAGAATGGAGAAAGTTACACAACACAGAACTGCACGCATTGTATTCTTCACCTGACATAATTAGGAACATTAAATCCAGACGTTTGAGATGGGCAGGGCATGTAGCACGTATGGGCGAATCCAGAAATGCATATAGAGTGTTAGTTGGGAGACCGGAGGGAAAAAGACCTTTAGGGAGGCCGAGACGTAGATGGGAGGATAATATTAAAATGGATTTGAGGGAGGTGGGGTATGATGATAGAGACTGGACTAATCTTGCACAGGATAGGGACCGCTGGCGGGCTTATGTGAGGGCGGCAATGAACCTTCGGGTTCCTTAAAAGCCATTTGTAAGTAAGTAAGTAAGTAAGTATAGATAGAAAAGGAATAGGTACTAAAATAGTGTTCTACAAAGTATTTAAAAGCTTCAACAGTAGCATAGATGTTAACATGTTGTAAATAGTATATTTAGGGAAAGTAGAATAGGCTAGCAATAATGTGTATACATTGTATTCGGAAGAGTTAGCAATATTGTAGTGTGAGTCTATTAGCATGTAGTATTGCATTTTTGTAATGGAACATGCTTGTAAACAAGGTAAAAAAAAAAAAGGCTCTGGGGACAGGGTCACAGCAATATAACAGACTGTTACATAAAAAATTGAGGAAATGCCATTTCAGTATGCATAAGCGTCCCCTAAGTGGTGAAGAGGGGATATGATTGGTGGAGTTGTCTGACAATCCTCCCAGCTACATCATATGGACCCATTCACAAACGGCAGGTGTGGTATAAAATAATGGTGACAGTTATACTTTTTGCTACATCACTGTCCTATATTGGAGAGCAGGCGAGTGAATGGCTTTACTGCCAAGAACTCAGCATTAGTTAACAACCACATAATATTTCACAACCTGTCAAGGTTTTTCTACAAAAATAAAAAATATATGGTATTTCCAAAAAAATAAATAAAAGGTAGAATTTCATATTGAAGGTATACCGATAAGCTTCACAATTTGACTATAATTATGTGTGTGTGTTCCGCCTATGCTTATCATACAATTAAATGGAGAAACTAATAAATCATATTTTCATTAACGTTTTCGGTACTTATGTACCATCTTCAGATGTATGTATATAATGCTAATTGATAACCAAGCCTCTAGGTGCATGTGTCGTAAACTTAAATAATCAGTGTTTTTGTGCGTACTGTACTGTATCGATGAAGTGTTGCCATGATTGAATAAATGATTACCTAGCTCTTATATACTATTTGTTGGTACAACATACTATCAAAATTAAAAATTAAAAATTAAATGTTTCAGTCAATATTTAAAACACTATTTAAAACTGTTTAAAAACACATAGTTTGTGCATCACTTTAAATATAGGAAGTTAGTGATCACTTGTTGTGCGGTGTTTGCTGATGTGAAGTTGAATGAGGCAGTTGTGGTGATCTTGTTTTTTAGTGTTGAGCTAGACGTGGTATCGTTGACATGGCTATGTTGAAAGTCATGTTGTGGCACTTCTATAATAGTTAATGGCATTGCTGTAATTTGTACCCATAGAGTATCAGCCTAGCATCAAGCACGAGCAGACCAACACGTGGTAAAACTACACGCCAGGCGATACTAAATCCATGGACTTGACAACCTTCAATTTGTTTTAACAATTCATCTATGGGTACAAATTACAGCAATGCCATTAACTATTATAGAAGTGCCACAACATCACTTTCAGCAAACATACCCATGTCAACGATACCACGTCTAGCTCAACACTAAAAAACAAGATCACCACAACTGCCTCATTCAACTTCACATCGGCAAACACCGCACAAGTGATCACTAACTTCATATATTTAAAGTGATGCACAAACTATGTGTTTTTAAACAGTTTTAAATAGTGTTTTAAATATTGACTGAAACATTTAATTTTTAATTTTTAATTTTGATAGTATGTTGTACCAACAAATAGTATATAAGAGCTAGGTAATCATTTATTCAATCATGGCAACACTTCATCGATATAGTACAGTACGCACAAAAACACTGATTATTTAAGTTTACGACACATGCACCTAGAGGCTTGGTTATCAATTAGCATTATATACATACATCTGAAGATGGTACATAAGTACCGAAAACGTTAATGAAAATATGATTTATTAGTTTCTCCATTTAATTGTATGATAAGCATAGGCAGAACACACACACATAATTATAGTCAAATAAAAGGTAGGTTTATCTAATTTAAATAGCTCATAATTTACTTTATTTTTAAACAATCCTCAAAATCTGGGCTCAGTCTCTTTTGAGAAAAAAATATAACCTTTTTTAACAAGCATTCCATTATGGTGCACATCGACTTCATTCATAAACAGTTTCAGTTCAGTGTCAATTGAATTTCATTGGAATGTTTTATGAATTTATTTTACCCCTGTAAACTCGTATTGGATGTATCCAATATTCTTACCAACATGGACAGAGCTTTCTCATGGCCTTCCAACATCTTCATAACTATAAGCTTGCAGCAACATTTGAAGAAATGGCTCAGTTACAGATGCAAAGAAAATGATAAACATTGCCCATGGCAACAGATGTTATAATTATTTAAGTTTTATATGAGATACAATAATTCAGGTATTAAGAACCTATATGGAAAAACTTGGTTTACATTCAAGGCTAGACATAGGATTTATACGAGCATTGAAAGCTAAGAATGCCAACAAGTATAATAAGGTTAGGCCTACTGTACAGAATGAACTGTGAACAATGTCACTAATTTCAGGAGGTTGTTCTTTGAGATATTCCAAACAAAAAAAGTTTAATACAATTTTGCTCGTTTTTGCTTCCTTTTCGAGATAAACATTTCATAGCGTGTTTTGGGAAAGTCATTGATTTAATTTCCAATATGCTCAGTCAATTTAAGAGAGCAGTGTATTATGATAATAAATGTTTCAAATAATTTTAGTTTTGTCCTTTAAATGTGCAGAAATTTGATCCAAACAAATGTAACTTTTCGTTCTGCAAAGGAACTTTACAATGTTACATTCATTTGGGTCAAATTTCTGCATATTTAAAGGAAAAAACTAAAATTCTTTCAATCATTTATTATCACAATATACTACTATCTTAATTGATTGAGCATATCAGGAATTCAATCAATGGCTTTGTGAAACCACACTGTAAAATATTTCATTCATTCTGCCCAAAGGCAGGTCTTCAACTACAAACCAAGCATTCTCCAGTCTTTCCTCTTTGTCTTCTCATATGATCCATATATCTTAATGTCTTCTATCATTTGATATCTTCTTCTGCCTCAAACTCTTCTCCCATTCACCATTCCTTCAGTGTACCCTTCAAAAGGCAGTTTCTTCTCAGCCAATGACCCAGACAATTCCTTTTTCTCTTTCTGATCAGTTTCAGCATCATTCTTTCTTCACCCACTCTTTCCAACACAGCTTCATTTCTTACTCTGTCAGTCCATGTCACACGTTTCATTCTTCTCAGTATTCACATTTCAAATGTTTCTATTCGCTTCTCTTCACTTCTACCACATACAATGCTACACTCCACTAGAGTCGACGGCAATTTGGAAGGTGGTTGTCTTCTAGCATTTGCGTCGATAGAGACAGATAGAGAGAGCAAGGCAGTGTACAACATTGCCACATCATACTTCACGAGCAAGTGCAATACAAATAGCGCAGAGAGAATTTAAATTATCAAAAGACAATAATGACCTTAGCCGTTGATTACTGTAAGCATGACACCAAACAAACCCTCTTTCCTTCACTAACAATATTCTTTGCACGGTTCTCAATCCCACACCACATGCTTCTGCAATCGTTTCTTGCATGTTGGCAACGTTGCTGCCAGCATCAAGATGGCCGGCAGTGTTCTACTCGTTAACGTTTTTGAAATAATTATACACCTTAAACACTATTTTCCGCGCCTGCTTGTGTAATACTTCGTCTTTTTACAATCACTTCTTCCATTTATTTACCTTACACACACACAGTAAATGTTAGTTTTACTTATTCAATGTACTGAAACACTCGCACGTGAACAAACGAACTCCGGAAGTGCTTGTTATAGACTGATTCTGATTGGTTCTACTGTACAAGCTTGTGACGTCACATACCAGAAATGCTACGGCGCATATAGAAGCTAACCGCCTTCCGAAATGCCACCTAGTCTAGTCTCTTCTTTAGTTCTTTCTCCAGAGATCCACAGAAGATGTTCATTTTTCGATTAAAAATATTTCATAGAAAAGAATTTTTATCTTGAAAGGAAGCAAGAACAAGCAAAATTGTACTAATTTTTTTATTTCAAATATCTCAAATAATAACTTAATATGAGTTTGCAGTCCATTCTTCATGGACGAAAATTAATAAAATATTACTGCAATGGGTTAAACTAACATTGAGTGCATTAAACTCAAATGTGTATAACGAAACTCATTACCATGACAAATGAATATTCACCTGAGCACACTCCATCACCCCTCAGCTGTTTGAAAACCCCTTGGAGAGCTCCTGTGTGACATTCAAAAACCAATGGAATGACGGCTTGGCTTTTTGAGGGCAAGACTGGGATGGATTCTTGCACTTGTGCCTATAAATGCGACGATTGCCCAGGTAGTATTCGTGAAACTGATGGGTCATCCTGCCTCAGCCCTGACAGAAGTTTCATCCTTACACAAGTACCTAATAGGATCCAGGGCCTGAAGTTTCACGCCCTTTCTAAACCTATACCACCCCCGACACTTCACCCCATCACACCAGTCAACAAATTGGAACCTTTTTCGTGTATCTGGTGTGTAAATGGTGAATTTACCTCATTTTGGTGTGCTGAATTCAGTGGAAAAATCAGATTCTTTCTATCACGCCACATTTCCTAGTACACAGCACTAACACGAAGACAGCAACACAGTGTTGGCAGACATGGTTTATTTTAAATACAGCACAAGACTCAGAACCACTGAAGTTTTTTAATAACATAACAAAAATCTTATAAACCAACAAAATCACTAAAATAATTCATAGTTACCCAAGATGTTAATATTTACAATGTTTAAAATCAATTTATTTCAGCAAGATGGATGATGATATTTTCCTTTTATACAGTGTCTCATCCAACTCTCTAAAAAGAAACCAACAGTAATCATCCATCATTGAGCAGTTCCAATAACCTTACAAGGGAAGGGTTTCGGCTCGAACAGGAATTTCGTATCCAAAATTTGTATACAGGCCCATCTTTACATCTCTGTAAAGCTGCCAAAATCATTCGTTTGTGTAATGTGTGGTTTGTCTGTTAGAGCACTGTACAAGTTGAGGGGTGGGTAGAGCACTGCACAAGTTAAGGGGATGGGACACCTTACCCATAAGCCTAGCCTAGCCTAGAAGCTAGTGCGAGTGGTAAAATGTCTAAAGCCCATTTAAGAACATTTTTCTCCAACGTTCTGTCTTAAAATATTGCAGTTAATCAAAAATGTACACTGTTGTGTGAGTCACTGAATGCGGATAAGGATACAACCTTAATAAATGAATCATTCCAAGGCTAGGACATGGAATGTATGATCATTCCACCTAAAAAAAAAATAAATATTTCCAGCTTCTGGATATCTATTTCCTTAGACAATACAAAACATATGCTCGGAGGATAACAGATTGCATAAGGACTCTTGCTGAGAATCCAGAACTTAACTTGGAAAATCGAGTGTTTGTAATGAAAATGCACTCTGTTATTCATAACCAGTTGTCTGCTGCAGTATACCGCCCTATGCTTCAGTATTCCTGGCAGTCAGCTGGTTACGTGAATCCTGAACAAGTCTCGGACTTCAAAAATGTAATTCAGGTGGCATTTGATTGTTCAGCACTGGAGTGTGGTTCAGCAGATTGTTCAGGTGTTGCTTCTGCGTGTTGTGCTTATTGCTCTGCTCCATGCTGTTTCATGCATTTTATAGAGAATCCTCATGTACATTTTTAAAGAAGTGTATTGACCAATACCAACCAAACGGAGAGTCACACAAATGAATGCTTTTACGGACTTCATCACCATTGTGAGGTATGCCTCTGTACAAATTTTTAACCAAAAATTCCTGTTCGAGCCGAAACCCTTCCCTTGTTAGTAACAACTCTCCATGGTAGTGTGTACTGGTGGAAATGAATTTGAAAGACATGTTGGTTCAGAAAAGTGTGAATACAATTAATAATTATATATAATAAATTTTCAGTCAAATACACTTTTCAATTTGTGAGGTCAGATAATCTGTTACATCACAATATTTAATACGAAGTCACTAATATTTTCGACTTTAAAAAGTCATCTTCAGGTGCATGGGATGCAAACAATATTTAACTTATCACCTATTTTTTAAAAATTGTTTGCATCTCATGCACCTGAAGATGACTTTTTAAAGTCGAAAATATTAGTGACTTCGTATTAAATATTGTGATGTAACAGATTATCTGACCTCACAAATTGAAAAGTGTATTTGACTGAAAATTTATTATATATAATTATTAACTGGTGGAAATGTTTACCCTGTTCGTCACTACAAGCACCTCAGTTTTCTGGGAAAAAAGTCAAGGTGTGAGTGTAAATGTGAATTTTGAGTTCTTCTAGTTATCTAGCACAGCAGTCACTATGGAAATATTTATTGTTTTTTCTGTTACCCAGAAATCCGTAAACAATGGTTTTGAAAGACGACCAAGGAGTTAACTTAAGGTTTGTGAGCTTGGGATTAAAGGTAGGATCTTTAAACAATTTCCTGATTTGTAGCCCAATAAATACAGCCTACCGTCTTGCACCATATTTTACATACAAATAAAGAGTTAACCATCACAGTCCTTATTTATTATACAATATTTCTGAAAAAAAAAAATGACAACACAAACAACGTAAAAATATTTTAAATCCATATAAAATCTAAAATATCTCAAAATCCTTATGTGATAAAGCAATTCCGAAGGCCATTTCGGATTCTATAACCAAAAATTGATACGAATTGATGTATCACACACCAGATGCAAAATTGTTGCTAACCAGTGTTTACAGATGAGATATGAATAAGGGGAAAGGGGAGATTATTGATGGAATGACAGAGGGAAATGGGAGTACTCCTAAAAAGCCTCTGCAACGTCTGTTTTGTCCACCATAAATTCCATTACCACATGACATGCAAGTTTTAATTTGGTGAGGTACCGTGCAAGCAGGCTGGGCCTCTGGATAAAAACCGGACTTGCTGTAGACAGAATACCTGAACACTGTAAGTAAAAATTAATTATTTTCTGTTTTCTGTCTTTTGGCATCAAGATGCTGGCTTGGTGTCAAGCTCTACTGTGTGCTGCAATACCTACATGTTACAGTGTTTGCTAAGCAATCATACTAAGGTGCTGACAGAGACACTATAATTTAATAAAGTTATTGTTGTTGTTTCTAATGTTTGGCCCTGGGCAGTGAAACCATTAGTGCTCTTGCTCTCCAGTAGTGTTCTATTATTTTTTTCGTTAGAGCCCAGTCTACGTATGTGTGTGTGTGTATATTAGTCGAAAATTAGGGGCTAGAAAATATTGAGAATAGGATATTTTTTTCGATTAATACACACACCTAAACTGGGCTGTAAACTTAGAGAAATGCCACTATCCTATACGGAAGCGCGCCCAAAGCAGATTAGTCCAATGTATTTCTAGCAAAAGTCAGACAAGTCATAAACTTATCCAGTTCTTGTTAAAAATATCATGAAGATGGCATTACTGTTCTCTTTTGTTTCATCGCCATATTAGCTGTTATTGTCAGTGCTAGTGGCTAAATATTTCATTTTACTAATGAATGATCATCAAAATGAACACAATCCAAAAAAAAAAGCAAGTCATCAGAATAAGGAGAATGTTGAGGTGGCAGAAGATGATAGTAGCAGTGGGGTGGTCAGTGAAAATAGCTATAATAATTTTTTTTATTGAGCATAGTTTGTGTTCTTATTACAATAATAATATTATTCTTCAGTACTTGATAGTTGAAATACCTGATGTGCCAAGAATTCAAAAACTGGAGGACACAAATTTAGAACAAAAAAAATTATAAATATAACAATATTGTTTTTCTTGTTCAGGAAATTATTCCAACATTAAGTTTTTAATTTAGTAAAACACTTAGTCTACCGATAAAGTATTTATTTGTATGTTGATTCAGTTCACAACATGAATGAAACATGATTTCATATACTTTTTCTCAATGAATGTGTGTACATATAAAATTTTCTGCAAAAAGTGGATATGTCCAAATGTTCTTTTCTTTTTCCTCCAAGAAACCATATAAAATATGTCAGGTTATTTTATTTTATGAGAAACTTGAGGGACAATTTTTTTTTCTGAAAAATTACTATTTTGGACTTGTCCGGTTTTTGTTATCAACCCTTCAGTCACTCCCTCAGGCACATAGTAGGGCCTCGGCACTTCACAAATTTAACCTGCTCTGCACAGATAAGAAAATACTGAGTGGTTGGTAAATTGCTGTAATTTATCAGATCCCAGTCTCCTAGTTAAGTAGCAAGTCATTTTGTGAAACTGATGAAAAAAAAAAAAAAAAAATGGGCGCGTTTCTGAATAGGGGCAGCGGTATTTCCCCTAAGGTTAGAACCCAGTTTAGGTGTGGGTGTGTGTGTGTGTGTGTGTATTAAGAGAAAAAAAAATGTCATAAACATGCGTCCTATTCTCAATATTTTCTAGCCCCTAATTTTCGATTAATACACACACACCTAAACTGGGCTCTAACCTTAGAGGAAATATCGCTGCCCTGTTTGGAAGCGCGCCCTATTTGTCTAAGAAAGCTACATTAAAAAAGGCACAGCTTCCTTGTGCTTCGAACACTAACTTAGTGTCAGATGCTGCCCTATAGTTAGGATGGAATTAATTATGATACTTAATCACTCATTTAAAGTTTGTGTGACTGCAACCTGTATATTTTTGTGTGGCTTTACTTTGTTTATAGTGTTTTTTTTTCTCTCTCTTTATTTCTTGAGCAGCTTTACTTTGTATATTATAGTGTATTTATTTCTGTTTATTTATATTATTGTATTTGTATTCCTGGTGTTGTGGAAGAGAAGGCCTGATGGCCTTAATTACACCAGAATAAATAAATAAATAAATAAATAAATATATTCTACAAAATAAATAAATAAATATATTCTATAAATCATTATTATTATTATTATTATTATTATTATTATTATTATATAGCGATAAACACGTTGTTTTAGTTTGCAGTCACAAATATTTTCAACATAAAACTCATTTGATACTTATCTGTAGGTTAAATTCTACTAATGCACTATTGTAGCAAGTGGAAAGTATCGATAATTCTTTACTATAGTGTTACCCCACGTTAAGATACAAAAATATATTTATGTATTTGGCTTCTAATCGAGTCATATGTATCTTCCATAAATCAAAGAAAAATTGAGTGCCGACACCATTGGGCACCGAAATAAGGGTGAAAAGTTTCTGTGAAGATGTGTAGCCAGACGGAATCGCTCCGTCGAGGTGGAAGGAATAGGTGGCACAGAGGGGCAGCATACACATCTCATTTCCGTGCGCTTTCATGCTGATCGCAGAGAAATGGTGAGTTTTCGTAAGATTGGATCAGTGACAGGTTAGTTAATTTAGGCCTTTGATATGTCTTGCATATACTCACAAATGTCTAAGAATGTCACTATCCCCGACCCCCAAAACTCTCTCCCATTCTACCTCGTATTGTCTTTGGTTGGGGAGTCCTTGCTATCCTCGTTTCTTTGGTAACGCTATTGTAAAGATTTACCAAGCTATGTAATACATCTAACCCCGTCATCCCTGAACCCTGCATGCCTCCCATTCTCTGTCAAGCTACACTTGCTACAAGCAATCTACTTACAGTGTTCGGTTCTGTAGAAGAATCTTCAGTTTTGTGAGTGTCTGGCACTTTAGAAGAGCTGTCTTTATTCTGTGATTCGGAAGGTTTTTCTGGATTATCTTTAACATCGTCTTTCTCTTCAGCTTTATCACTGTCTTTGCTTTCTTCCTCATGAACACTCTCTTCAATATTTTCTGTCCTGACATCGGTTATCTTCATTTCAACACTGTCATTTCTCTGGCTTAAATCCTCTACATCTAATATACAGTTCTCTTTCTCTACATGATCGTCGTCAGATGATTCAACATCCTTTTCTGTTGCTAGTCGCAGTGAGTCTTTAAGAAGTTCATCTGCAAGTCCTCGAATTTTCAGTTCGTTTGCCGTACACATGAAAGATTGTAAATCTACATCAAGCACCTCAACAGACCCTTTATACATAAATCTGAGAAGTGCCTGCATTTCTCGTGAAGTAACTCCCTTTAAAATTAACACTGGATGTTTGCAATAATTATCCCTGAATATGGACTCGAAGTAAGGACTACATGCTGATAAAACTACTCGATGGGCCTTCAGTATACCATCAGTGCAAGACAGTGACACATCCACTAAACTTTGATGACTATACAGCGTTTCTAATTGAGAATACATATTTTGTAGATGATTGTTCCATTTCAGATGAAAGGCATTGTCAGACATGATGCTGGTAAAGTATTTTGTACACTTACGACCTTAACAATCTGTAAATATAAACACAAACACACGTAGAACCTTATACACCATTAATTCCTTGACAGCTTCCAAGCCAAGCGTATCAGTGTTGGTACATTTACAGGAAAATGATCCCTAGAACAGTATCGTTCTCAGGAACATAAACATCCTAATTAACAATGAGAAAAACCTCTGGATAGCAATGTACGGAAAATTAGCTATTGTTCTGATCTTATCTTACTGCATATTTAGTACATTACTTTATAATAGCAAGTTTATTTACCAAGAAGCAAAGTTTCATAGAGATTTATGTTGGTGCTACTGTTCCATTATATCGACCTCTGTCAACACCAACGGAAAAAAGTTAAACGTTCATACTTTTTCAATCTAACGTTTGTTCAGTGTGTGACTTAAAGAGTTGCTTGTTAAGCCAATTAATTTTAGATAGTATAATTTCAAGTCATACATTTATTAGTATTGTTATTACATTTTGTTAACATACAAACATATTATAGTATGTTGGTACACTCGTAACCAAATGTTTTGCTGTGAGTTTGACTCTTCACCACGTGAGGGCACTACTGTCCATTTGTGTGCATATTGGCGCGCCCATTTATAAATTCACGTGTTGTAGTACAATATACTACATTATATTATAATAATAAAGGGAAGAGCGCACACTGTGCAGAGTTTGAGATAAGTCACTAACTTCCGCAGAAGCTTGTCAGGGATTGTGTCCTTTGTTTACAGTTTAAAACGTGGTAGCGTTCACATTTATTCCCACACAAAACACAGGTGCACTGTTCTGGCTGGTGGTGTTTTTCATTTTTACATACGAGGTGATGGAACCCATGTACCACCATCCATGTCATTATTATGTCCCAGGTCATAGTTTGCTCGCATCCAGTCATTGTTCATCATTGCATAGGTTGTATAGAACTCGGGCCATATTTCGTTCCTCTTTTCGCTTCGGTCGTTCAGTAGTTCATCGTAGGCCTTGGTAGATGGCAGTGGTAGCTGGAGGCGTATAGAGCTCTAGAGGAGTAGGTCTTCTATGAAGAATGTCTGGCCAGTGCGTATACTAAACGTGACGGAGTGTACCGTGAGAGGTAAAATGCTGGTTTCAAGAATGATGATTTTTATCTTTTCTACTGTATATCTTCCATATTTCTTTTCGTGAGGTGATCCCAGATCAATTCCAGACCGTGTGTTGTAGTATATAAGAATATACTAAAGGCTACCTTCTTCATAAACTACAAAATAGGTATGCCAGTGACTTGTTTTCTTATATGCGATATTTAATACGGTGAGAGCAATTGCAATGCTCAAAGATATTTATATAATTCACTCTCCACACGAAAAGTGGTGTATTTCTTAAAAAAAAATGCCCTGGCTCTGGAATTTCGGTACTACCAGCAGTAGTTGTCCTCAGCGCCCCACCACTATAATAATAATAATAATAATAATAATAATAATAATAATAATAATAATAATAATAATAATAATAATAATAATCGTCATCATCATGAGTGGGCCACACTATCACATTTTTAAAACATGAATAAAATATGACTTTTCATAAATCCAAAATTTGACGATAATATTAAAATTAGAAAAGGACCCCGATGCCACCTGGCCTCGAAAAATAGTACATTGGCGTTCAAAGATATCTGACCCTACTAATCGATATCAAACTCGAAAACTACATTCTAAAAGCAGTTACACAATGACACGGAAGAAAATAAGAACATCAAAAATAATTAATTGATTAACTAATGGACTTACTCGTGTTAATTATGTAAGATTTGTCCGGCTTACAGCTGTTTCAGGGCTTACGCACTATCCTCAGAGCCTACTCGTTAACACGAGTAAGTCCACTAGTTAATCAATTAATTATATTCAAGTGTTAAAAGTAGTGTACGCAAGATTCAAAATGGATTATCAAAAATAAGAATAAACTAACGGAATATACGATAAATCTCATACAGCAGAGGGAAATCATGAAACCTCAGAGAGATCTGTCCGAAAATAACAACGGAATACGCCGAACTCGACAGGAGAACCAAGAGGCAGATCAGGATAGACGTAAGAGAAGAACAATAACGAAGACATTGCAAATACCAACGTGACGAAGAAAGTACGGAGGGAACTGTACAGAGAGAGACAATGGATGATAGGAATAAGAAGTGACAGCGACGAAAGAATCACCTTAAGAAAGGAAATATCGACAGATTACTATAGAGAGTTGAATTCACAGCAACATAGGTGCAATCGAGCTCGAACACGGCACAGGGAGAGGTACCAGGAATCCTACCATGCGAAGTGAGGAAAGTCATAAGTGAACTAAAAGCAAGATGCCAGGCAATAACGGAATTATCAACGAATGCCTAAAAATGGCGGAGGAAGACATCATGCTGCAAATTACAGCGCTCTTCAACCGGATATTACAATCGGAAGAAATCCCCCATCAATGGCGAACCAGTACTATTATCCTACTCCACAAGAAGGGTGTCACGGATGACCTGTGGAGGGTCAAGTGGAGAAAGTGGAACTTTCCGACATAATATTCTTCCTTTTGAGTTCAATAGAAGGGCGAAAGCAGCGGAGGCGATCAGAAACTTTGCATCGTCTATGGAGACAATGCTATCGGAGAGAGCATGGGAAGAAAATTGTTTTCTCGTTTTAAGAAGGGTCGTTTTGACATTAGTGATACTCAGGAAGACCTTCGGAGTTTGATGAAGACCGTTTAAACACATTAATTCACAATGATCCACTTCAGTGTACTCGAGAATTGGCAAATATGACCATTAAACCATCGTGAGACATTTGCATTCAATTGACAAGGTTAAAAAATCAGGTGTATGGATACAGCATGCTCTAAGCCAAAACCACAAAAATCAGAGGGTGGCCATATGTGCATCTTTGCTAACTCGTCATCGATTTTTATTTTTTTTTATTTTATTGGGTTATTTTACGACGCTGTATCAACATCTCAGGTCATTTAGCGTCTGAATGAAATGAAGGTGATAATGCCGGTGAAATGAATCCGGGGTCCAGCACCGAAAGTTACCCAGCATTTGCTCGTATTGGGTTGAGGGAAAACCCCGGAAAAACCTCAACCAGGTAACTTGTCCCGACCGGGATTCGAACCCGGGCCACCTGGTTTCGCGGCCAGACGCGCTGACCGTTACTCCACAGGTGTGGACCGCTCGTCATTGATTGACTCGTGAACAACATCGAACATTTCTATCCAATATCGTTACTGGTGACGAGAAATGGTGTCTTTATGCTAACATAAGGAAAAGAAAGGAATGGTTGAGCCCGAATAAAAAAGCGACTTCCCGTATGCATCTGGTGGAACTTCGAGTGTGTGCTGTAATACGAATTGCTTCCCCGAGGTGTAACCATCACTGCCGACATTTATTGCCACCAACTGAAACGTCTTGCACACGAAATCCAAGAAAAACGACCAGCAAGACTGCGTGAAGTGATGCTACCCCACGATAACGCCAGTCCGCACTCTGCTATTGACACAAAACACTATCCAGGAATTGGGTTGGGAAGTCATTTCGCTCCCACCTTATTCACCTGATCTTGCGCCTTAGATTTTCACTTTTTCCGCTCTTTATCGAACATATTACTTGTTTCATACAAATTTGTTAAGTGCAGAGTGTGCAATTGCGTTTGTAACAAATCAAGGCAATGTTCACAAACGCAACAACTTTATGTCTCGAAGTACGTTCTTGCTCAGAACTCTGATGTCACTGTCAGAAATGAATTAGATGTGGACAAGGTCATATACAGTATTTATACAATTACATTTCAATTTACAATTATGAATTGAATAACGGAGCTCATAAAAACAAAATCTTCATGCGGTAATACCTTGACTGCTCGCTTTACCGTATATTGTGATTTACATCACCGAGACAAAGATCCTGCGCTTTATGTACAATTCAAAGTTATTGTCATGCAATTTAAACTCTCGAGTACAGGTTTCATGTCTCTAGAAGTAATTGAATAAAATCGCAACATACCTACGCTACTTCTGGCACTGTATCAATTGCTGTTTTTCTTATATAACACAGCTAGACTGCCAAACAAGGAATACCCACTTCCTACATAACTTTAACCTTCCTTCTCCTTAACTACGGAGACCATCGTCAAATAAATAAGAGATACAAAGGTATATACATTCTAACATTTATACAATTTTAAAACGATTACCATAAAAGTAATATCAGAAGTGATTTCAATATAAGAATACATGCTTCACTTGAATTTGTGCAGATACATCTACTTAAACCGTATCATTTATAAATGAAGAACGAGATCGTTCTGTTTAGTCTGTTTAGTATAATATGTAGCTAATCGGCGATGTACGCTATGAAGGGATAAAGGAACTGGCCAACCTACCCCATTATCTCCCGGCCTAGTTACCTCACAAGTGGTGAGTTCCTGGTATTACTTGTGGGGTTCAGATTTTTTTCGGACAGTTGACTAAACAATTCCTGGCCATTGAGGTACCGTAGAAGAGGGTAAAGTCGATAAAAACTTTGCAATTTTTTAATGATATTGAGGATATGCAATGGAGCGAAGTTCCTCAGAAAATAGCATTTTGTCGTCATATCCATCACTTATGAAGACACGTTACAAGAATTGAATTACAATCTATAAAAACTGTTTTTTTTTTTACTTGTGATCGAAGTTACCTGCTTAAATAGGGTAAAGTCGATCACCATTGAATTTTTAGTTTAAGATTGATTTTAAAATATTGCGGAGTAAAGTCGATCATTGTTTATGTTTTTAAAAAACAAATTAAGTATATTACATATATTTATTTGTTATAAGGGGTGTAAAATCAATAATAATCTTCAATATATGCCTATAGCATTATATAGTGTATCTTTTGTTACTGTGATCATACTATTCGATACAATTAGGCCTATAGGTCTCCACTGTACAATCGTGACTATGATTGCCAACTTATAAAACATAAAAACACATTTTAATACTTCACATACCAACAAACAAAGATTTAAGAATTCCAAATTTACATTGAAATACCACCCTTCAATTATAATCTAAAATGCAATTCAACATTGCTTACGTTTATATCAGATGTTATTTGAAATCTTCCCCTCCTCATGTCACTTTAGAAACTACGTTCTTCCCATAGTCAGGTACAGCGGGGTGTACAAAATATGTTCCTTTGGCAGTGCTTCTCTTACGCAAGAAATTCCCTATAATTTCGTCTTCCTCTTTCCCCACTATCCCAAGCTATATAAGTTATACTATGACATTTTTCTGTTTATAAGTGTTAATTGGAGGTATTTCGGTGAACAATTTATTCTTCCTGCTGGCCCTATCTGTTTCGAGTAGGTCGATGGCATGATCGACTTAACCCTACAAAGGCACAAGTTTTCTTAAAATAATAAGTTTCAATACTAACATTTACGAACTGCAAAACTATTATTTCAGGATACAATCTCAACGAAAAGTACTTACGTATACTTCCTGTCTCCTTTCAATGCTGACGATAATTTAGAGTTTCTAAGACTTTGTTTTCATTTAAAAGAAAAAGTTGAAAATAACTTATTTTCACTTCAACGGTAATTACACAGTGTTCCCATTGTTGGCATTCGCAGGCTTTTTGTTGTCCCTCTCACTTACATTTACAATGTAAGGCAATGAAGTCAGCATAACAAAATTTTAACAAGTAACTGAGAAAATATATAATTTTCAATAAAAATCGCAAATGATCGATTTTACACCCACTGATTGACTTTACCCACTTCTACGATATATAAGGAAATGATCATGTCGATGCCCTAGCGAAAAAGTGCATGTATTTCACAACAAATCGAGAGAGAAATATCATTCCATACCATAATAAAGAAGAATTGTTGGAAGAGATGAACTCGAAACAAGAACAGCGCAAAAAAAGTGAAAAGATTCTCTCAGTATCGAATAGGTTTGTGTTCGAGTTCATTCTGTGTTCTGTGTGACCAAGAGAAAGAAATGGACAAGCGTCACCTGAACGTTTTTGGGAAGATTATTTATTTTAATTCGCAGTTGATTTATTTATTTCATGATTTCAAACTTCTTTTTCTTTCTGCCCAAAACTTTGTTACTTACTGTTTGTTCTTATTTGCTTTCTTTCTTTAATTCTTCAGATATTGTGTGTTTTCCACAAACTGTAATTTCATGACTTTTAAAATTACATTGTACAACATACAGTATTTGTTCTTGTATAGCCCCTACGCATGAGTTAAACTCGTTGGGGCATACTGAATAAATTAAAAAAGGAAAAGTCCTAAAGAGATGTCCAGTCTGAAGACGATAACGGAACACCAAATATATTGGAAGCTAGGGAGTTGTCTTGGGTGTGTTAGTTGATCATTTGAATTGACTAACAATGTTACTTGCCATCCAATTGAATTCTATCCCGTGCCATTCTCTGTGTTTTTATTGATGATCGTAGTGTCGTTTAAGGGTATATGTACGTGAACGACCACAAATGTTATCAGAAAATGCAGGCCCTAAATTTCTAAAATTTTATAAGAAAATGAACTCACATTTGGACAACAATTACAAGGTACCACAAAAAGAGTTATTAGAACTTAAATATCTGATAAAAGTATAAAAAATGTTACTAATAATATTTTTTTTACAATTCACTTTTTATTTTAAATTAAATTTTCCAAAATTTGAAAATTTTTACACATTATTTCATAACTCCACAACCATTAGAGATAGAATTCTGAAATTTTGTACACTGATTTAACATGCATTTATGCAAAAAGTAGAGTACAATAATGCCCATTTCTTTGAAAATAGAAAAATTAGGTCACGAAATTTTATGTAAATTTTAATATATTTTATATAGCACAAATAAAAAATTAATTGTATTAAAATAAACAACTCTACATGTCTGAGAGTAGTCTACTTTTCAGAAAGAAGTGTTTATTACATGCAGGAAAAATATTAAAGATGTCAGAGAGACCATAACAGTGTTATGGTTACCAAATGATGTAACTGCAGAATTTTTTTTTATAAAAGTGGTTGAAAAATATTATTAGTAACCTTTTTATACTTTTATCAGATATTTAAGTTCTAATAAGTCTTGTTGTGGTGCCTTGTAATTTTTGTCCAATTGTGAGTTCATTTTCTTATAAAATTTTAGAAATTTAGAGCCTGCATTTTCTGATAATATTTGTGGTCTTTCACGTACATATACCCTTAAATGTACTTCTCTGTTAATTCAAATTACACCTCTTCCACGGTGGTCTAGTGGCTAGAGTGCTGGACTTATAATCTTGTGAACTCAGTTTCGTACCTCGATGTGTCACTGATTTATAACTTGAGTTGGACAAGTCCATGGTCCAGGTAACAGGAGTTTTCTTCCGTTCCCTGCGCCATCCCAGCAATCTCCACCATCAAATCATCTCATTGCGGGTATAGTGTAGACCAGCCTACTATGTCACACCATGGGCAACGACTCTGTCGGTTAATTGTCTACAGCATATAACTGGCTTCATATGGGTGAGGTGGCGTCACCATTAGTAATATAAATCACGATTTGAAAATGGCATCTACTTAAGATATATATTATTTTAATGTACCGAAGTACATATGATGTTTCCATGCAGATATTCTGCGTCATCATACGATGAAAGAGTAATGGAACGGAGAAAAATTCCCTCCGGCGCCGGGATTTGAACCCGGGTTTTCAGCTCTACGTGCTGATGCTTTATCCACTAAGCCACACCGGATACAACCCCGGCGCTGGATAGAATCGTTTCAGATTAAGCTCCAACTCTTGGGTTCCCTCTAGTGGCTGCCCTCTGCACTACGTCATATATGTCTATGAACGTAGGACCGAAGTCCACACATGTGCTGAGGTGCACTCGTTATGAGTGACTAGTTAGTCGGGATCCGACGGAACCCAAGAGTTGGAGCTTAATCTGAGACGATTCTATCCAGCGCCGGGGTTGTATCCGGTGTGGCTTAGTGGATAAAGCATCAGCACGTAGAGCTGAAAACCCGGGTTCAAATCCCGGCGCCGGAGGGAATTTTTCTCCGTTCCATTACTCTTTCATCGTATCTACTCAAGAGTTCAGACCATGTTCACATGTTATTGTAAAATTCCGACATGGAGTTGTGAGCGCACGCAGTGAACTTGAGTAGCAAGCCGATCATCAATCATGTGTGACGTGTTCAATTTTTTTTCGGACGGATATCATCCAGGTGAGTTCAGCAGTGTCAAATGGATGTGTACTAAATTACTTGAATTACATGAAGACGCCGCAGCATGGAGGTATGATAGCGGCCAATTAATCATCGTATGAAAATATGAATATTCCTTTGGTGTGACAACAAAACATTAGAATAAATCAATAATGCAATAGCAGCAAGGCGCGTTATTAACATAATGCTTGCAGCATTCCAGAAAACCAAATAAATCGTTATTACAGCGACCAAGTCCGATTATCATTGCTCATATTCAGATCGAGAAAAAACGGACAAAAATTAATTTTCGAGCTTTGTAGAAATAAACTTGCAATCATGTTATACTAGTACTAAGACGTCAGTCCTTCTTATAGGCACAGATTTCAGTAAGTTATCTACATTTTAATACTATTATTACTGTCAGAATTTACGTCTACTTGGAGTTAAAAGCGAGTCCTCATGGACTTTGTACGGGAATTAGAGAGACGAAAAGTCAATCTTAACAGGTACAAAACAATTACTTACTTACTTACAAATGGCTTTTAAGGAACCCGAAGGTTCATTGCCGCCCTCACATAAGCCCGCCATCGGTCCCTATCCTGTGCAAGATTAAGCCAGTCTCTATCATCATACCCCACCTCCCTCAAATCCATTTTAATATTATCCTCCCATCTACGTCTCGGCCTCCCTAAAGGTCTTTTTCCCTCCGGTCTCCCAACTAACACTCTATATGCATTTCTGGATTCGCTCATACGTGCTACATGCCCTGCCCATCTCAAACGTCTGGATTTCAAGTTCCTAATTATGTCAGGTGAAGAATACAATGCGTGCAGTTCTGTGTTGTGTAACTTCCTCCATTCTCCTGTAACTTCATCCCGCTTAGCCCCAAATATTTTCCTAAGCACCTTATTCTCAAACACCCTTAACCTATGTTCCTCTCTCAGAGTGAGAGTCCAAGTTTCACAGCCATATAGAAGAACCGGTAATATAACTGTTTTATAAATTCTAACTTTCAGATTTTGGACAGCAGACTGGATGATAAGAGCTTTTCAACCGAATAATAACACGCATTTCCCATATTTATTCTGCGTTTAATTTCCTCCCGAGTGTCATTTATATTTGTTACTGTTGCTCCAAGATATTTGAATTTTTCCACCTCTTCGAAGGATAAATCTCCAATATTTATATTTCCATTTCGTACAATATTCCCGTCACGAGACATAATCATATACTTTGTCTTTTCGGGATTTACTTCCAAACCGATCGCTTTACTTGCTTCAAGTAAAATTTCCGTGTTTTCCTAACCGTTTGTGTATTTTCTCCTAACATATTCACGTCATCTGCATAGACAAGAAGCTGATGTAGCCCGTTCAATTCCAAACCCTGCCTGTTATCCTCAACTTTCCTAATGGCATATTCTAAAGCGAAGTTAAAAAGTAAAGGTGATAGTGCATCTCCCTGCTTTAGCCCGCAGTGAATTGGAAAAGCATCAGATAGAAACTGACCTATACGGACTCTGCTGTATGTTTCACTGAGACACATTTTAATTAATCGAACTAGTTTCTTGGGAATACCAAATTCAATAAGAATATCATATAATACTTCCCTCTTAACCGAGTCATATGCCTTTTTGAAATCTATGAATAACTGATGTACTGTACCCTTATACTCCCATTTTTTCTCCATTATCTGCCGAATACAAAAATCTGATCAATAGTCGATCTATTACGCCGAAAACCGCACTGATGATCCCCAATAATTTCATCTACGTACGGAGTTAATCTCCTCAAAAGAATATTGGACAAAATTTTGTACGACGTCAACAAAAGTGATATTCCTCGAAAGTTACCACAGTTGGTTTCGTCCCCCTTTTAAAAATAGGTACAATTATGGACTCCTTCCATTGTTCTGGTACAATTTCCTTTTCCCAAATAGCAAGTACAAGTTTATAAATTTCGCTATATAATGCACTTCCACCCTCTTGTATTAATTCTGCTGGAATTTGGTCGATACCTGGAGACTTGTACTTTTTCAGATTTTCTATCGCAATTTCGACTTCTGAAAGCGTGGGTTCGGGTATAAATGGCTCAGCAGTTTGTATTTCAATATCGTCCCGATCATTTCTATTTGGCCTATGTACATTTAGTAGTTGCGCAAAATAGTTTTTCCATCTGTGTTTAGGATTGATGGAGAGTCTGCAAGCAAGTCACCATTCTCATCCTTGATCACGTTTACCCTTGACTGATATCCGTTCTTAAATTCCTTTATACCCTTATATAAATCTCGAATGTTTTTATTCTTACTATTTGTTTCTACCTCATTCAGTTTTTCCTTCAAGTAACCTCTCTTTTTATTCCTAAGTGTACGACTTGCTTCCCGTCTTTCATTGAAATAATTATCTCTCTTCTCCTCAACTGGATCCTGTAAGAATTTCAATTTTGCCTGTTTCCTTCTTTCTACTACCATGCAACAATCTTCATCAAACCACGGTTTCTTTTTCTTAGTTTCATAATAACCTATGCTCTGCTCAGCTGCAATTTTGATACTATCTCTGATATTTTCCCACACGCTATTAACATCTAATTCTTTCTCAACTTCGTCGGAACTTTCTAAAGTGGCAAACCTATTCGAAATTTCGACCTGATAATTTTGCTTAGCTTCCTCGTCCTTTAATTTCAAAATATTGAATTTAGTAATATTAACTTGTTGCTCTACTCGCTTGGCTACTGATAATCTTTCTCTTAATTCTCCAATCACCAAATAATGGTCAGAATTACAGTCTGCACCCCTGAAAGTTCGAATATCTACTATACTAGTATGTCTCCGTTTATCTATCAAGATGTGATCTATTTGGTTGTGTGTCAATCCATCTGGAGAAGTCCAAGTATATTTATGTATATCCTTATGGGGGAATGTTGTACTTTTGACAATTAAATTTTTCGATGTGGCAAAGTTGACTAATCTAACTCCATTGTCACTACTAATTGCGTGTAGGCTCTCTTTTCCAATAGTTGGTCTAAAAATATCCTCCCGTCCTACTTTAGCATTGAAATCCCCCAATAAAATTTTCATGTGATACCTAGGGAACTGATCAAAAGTATGTTCCAATTCCTCATAGAAGCTATCCTTTATATAGTCGTTTTTCTCTTCTGTAGGGGCGTGAGCATTTATAACTATGATGTCGCACCATCTACCCTTAAGTACTAAATATGATAACCTGTCACTGATAAATTCGACCTTTTTACTGCTGATTTTATTCTTTTATGTACAAAGAATCCTGTTCCTAATTGGTGATTATTGTTTCCTTCCCCATAATACAACAAGTAATCTCCTATTTTTGATATGCCATTCCCATCTAACCTAACCTCTTGTACTCCCACAAAGTCTATTCTATATCTAGCTAGTTCTTTTGCTACTAATGTTACCCCTCCTGTTCTATAAAGACTAGTTACGTTCCAAGTGCCAAATCTCAAAACCTTATTCCTTTGCTGTGGTCGTGCCAGAGAATCAGTCCTATTCCGAGGCTTACTGTAGGAATTCGCAACAAGCTGTTTTTTACGGTGATGGGTTGTTAGCCCTTCGCCCAACCCCCAAGCTGGAGGACCACCCCTTATCGGCTGTCCACGACTGCTTATTCAATATATTCGCAGCTACCATTAATTATACATTTCACAAGTTTGGTATTCATTCAGAAGCTGTAACTAAACAAATAATGTTATACAGATACATCATTTTATTTTTACTTCAATTTTTATTGTACCTGAATTTTTGAATGAACTTCACTCCCACCCCTTCTACTAATGAAGTTCAACCGTCCTCCACACAGATCCAAGACCGCATATACAGTCATAGTAGCCTTAAGGTCATAGTAAACAGTACGTTCTAAAAATATGTTCGCGTTTTCCAGTGAAGAAAGAGCTTTCAATATTGAATCATTTTCCCTCAGGTACTGTCGTCCATTTGCCTACGTCGTATCCCGGTTTCCCTCACCAGCTTTTATTCGCCAGCTAGTGGTTGGGCTGTCTTAGCTCTTTTCTGACAACATTAATTTCTGTTAGGAACTGGACGTCTACGTAATATTATACAACTGTTTAAAATAACTTGAATAAAAGGACCTCGTTAAGTAACATGCCATGAAGGCATTTGGGGGGCATGGAGGTAGAGCCCCATGCTTTCCATGACCTCGGCACTAGAATGAGGTGGTGTGGTCGGCACCACGCTCTGACCGCCTTTTACCCCCGGGAAATACCCGGTACTCAATTTTATAGGAGGCTGAGTTAGCTCAGTTGGTAGAGCAGCTGGCTACGGACTGGAAGGTCCGCGGTTCGATCCCAGGTGGTGACAGGATTTTTTCTCGTTGCCAAACTTTCAGAACGGCCCCGAGGTTCACTCAGCCTCCTATAAAATTGAGTACCGGGTCTTTCCCGGGGGTAAAAGGCGGTCAGAGCGTGGTGCCGACCACACCACCTCATTCTAGTGCCGAGGTCATGGAAAGCATGGGGCTCTACCTCCATGCCCCCCAAGTGCCTTCATGGCATGTTACGGGGATACCTTTACCTTTACCTTTTTTACCTCGTTAAGTAATTAAATGTCACGTGATTTCCTCCCTTTCTACGACCCTACGACATAACCACTTGGACGGACAGTAGATAGCATGTGTGAGTAATTTTATCTTTTCGGATCGGGCAGAAGTGAAGATTGAATTTACAGTACGTAAGGTACTCTCTTATAGAGTAGGTACAGAATTATTTCAACACGAGTTACTAGTACGAAGAACGAAACTGGTAATTGGGATTACGTACAATAGTCTATAGTGCGATAATATGCACATTAGAACTGAAGCCCTTAACGAAATGAACGGCCACCATTTTAAAAAAATGTGTTTAAATATCCATATTATGATTATTTTTCAATTTAACTTCATTCTCTATAGGCTATTGTACGCTAATGTGACATAGACAGTATAATATACACTGCATAATGAATACGTCCACATGGACAGCTCAGTTCGTGAGTAAAAACACTCATTGTTAATACTGTACTGTATTTTGATTAAACAAAGACCTAATGAAAATGTTCAAACTCAAAAGCGCAATATTTCCTAGTTTACGTAAATGGATGAACTACTTTTTTTCCCCTCCTATACCTAATAAAGTGATTTGTTTGTATATTACGCCAGTATCATCGAACTCCAGTTGTGGAAGGGGTAGCAAACGGCGTTTATCCAGAGGTATAGGCAAGTTAATATTAAAAATGTTAGTAAAAATAAAATGATGTCCCTGTATAACCATATAGAGAATAATGAAGTTAGACAAATACTGCAGAGAAACGACTAAGTGCCTCGTCATTAATTTTATATAACGCAAAATCCTAATATATGATTAAGCGCAGCTCTATTAGGTATAGGAATGCTCTGAAAAAGGCAGTGGAAGCCAGGCATAAAAACGCATGAAAATAGAGACTATAATACCAGAAAATAGCCACTTATCAACACAAACTCTGATCTTTTTCGAAGACTGGCTTAAACTCAGATCTTCTGATCTCAATAAAGAAATCAGCATATATATATATAGTCGACCTGGTTGGCGAGTTGGTATAGCGCTAGCCTTCTATGCCCAAGGTTGCGGGTTGTGCTTAAATGCGACAGGCTCATGTCAGTACATTTACTGGCATGTGAAAAAAACTCCTGCGGGACAAAATTCCGGCATATCCGGCGACGCTGATATAACCTCTGCAGTTGCGAGCGTCGTTAAATAAAACATAACATTTAATAAATAAAACATATATCAAAACAACTGCCATTAGCAGTTTGTGAACTCCTGGTAGTCAGCGATATCGACAATGACAGTTTTGTGATTCGTGAACAATATCCAGCTACACATTTTTAAGAAAAAAAAAAGCAGAAATACATTCGGCAGTTTTGGAATGTTAGATGCATAATTTTTAATTATATGTAAAGTATTTTGTATTGATGCCCCATTCTTAAAAAAAATTCGTTTCCTGTCACACAAATTTGTTTTTATTTTTAAGGGAACGCACAGGTGAAATTACTAAATCTTATAGTTTTCATTTTTTCTCAAAGACCAAGGACACTAGAATAAAATTATGTGACACGTTTCCTTATTAAGATGCAATAAATGGCAGGAATTTTTTTCAACGTGATTTTCTTTAATTTTCGACGTGTGGAACCATTTATATATTCATTTAATTAATTTATATATAAATGGTTCCACACGTCGAAAATTAAAGAAAATCACGTTGAAAAAATTCCTGCCATTTATTGCATCTTAATAAGGAAACGTGTCACATAATTTTATTCTGGTGTCCTTGGTATTTGAGAAAAAATGAAAACTGTAAGATTTAGTAATTTCACCTGTGCGTTCCCTTAAGTTTGACAACCCTGAAAGATTTAGTTAAAATGCGTTTTATATCATAATATTATATAAAGAAATTATAATTGACCTTTGCGGTGGAATTCATTAGGAATATAAAGGCGTGCATATTTCTGTCATCTTTAATCTCGATTTGTACCACTGTCCGTTCCTTCACACACTAGCGCAAGTGTCAGAAGACAAATTATCTTCTAACAAATAAAATATAACAGCAATAATAATAATAATAATAATAATAATAATAATAATAATAATAATAATAATAATAATAATAATAATAATTAGTGTTGAGATTCAGAGGATGGCGGGAAAAGGGAAGATTAGAGAATGCTGGTTTGCAGTGAAAGGCCTGCCCTTAAGCAGAAAACTATTAATTATTACAGCAGCAATAATAAGTAATGAAGAGCAGTGGTCGAGTGCGATCTCATATAAACGCCGGCACAAAAGTATTTTCTTCATATTGTGAGTTTGTTCCCGACATGCTTGTGGATTGCTTTCCTGCCTGGGTAAACAGCTGTCACTCCAAACCTATTCCGTCATGCAGCGTCACGTCCTCAAACCTGACAGTAACTGTCAACAGGATGGGCAGTCACTCGCAGCTCTTGTTTGCGAAGGCAGACTTCTTGAGCAGCAAATGAAGTGAACTAAAATGTCTTACAGGATAGTTCACAAGCCTAAGAAATTTAAGGTTGTAATGTAAAAATGTAAATGGGACTAAAATGTCTTAAAAATCTTTCTCTGAAACAGCCAGGAAAATTTTTCTTGAAACAAAATTAATTTCTCTTCGTGATAAACTGTAATGGACTGCCGTCATATATTTCTTTGTTAAAAACACTAATACAGGCCTACACAGTAAAACCTTGGATTGCGAGTATCTTGATTTGCAAAACGAGCGGATAATGAGAAAACATTTTTGTTTGACTATTACACTTTTACTACGTCACACTACTTCTGACCAATAAAACGGTACGAAAGGACGTCTTTCAACCAATCATGGCTGCTTATCGCACAATTTTATCGCGTCCCTAGCATTTGTTTAATTTTATCGCGTCCCTAGCATTTGTTTATTTTTATCACTACCCTAGCATTTGTTTCTTTGTTTGCCAACATTTCAAACTGCACTGGTCTGGACGTCAAAAAACAGAAAATTACAAACCACTCCAGTCGATGCACAGCACTTTCAAACATGACTCGCATTGGCATTCAAGAACAAAAATTAGTAAAGATCACTGGTCATATATAAAGAGCACCATTCGGAAATCCTGAATAAGTTGAGGGATACACCATGTACATCAACGAGTTCACTTCTTTTACGCACATCAACTGAACCACCAACCACTAAAACATTCAAATTTGAAAATTGTACTTTCAATAATTGTTTCTTTTAAAATTATTCACGTTTATTTTTTATTTCATCATCGTTAATTAAAACGTTTCTTGTTTATATCATCATCCCTAATTAAAACTTTTCTAACACTTGTTTATATTATTTAGGTTATGTTTGTTATAGCTTCTGCTATATGGTATTATGGATAGTCACGTATCAGAGATTGTTTAATACTAAGATTTATTAAAAATCATCTGTCAAGTGACGTTGATTACTGGGATCCGGATGGTTGAAGTGGAATGCAAATGTTTTAATAAAATGAAACTGAATCAACAAAGCCTTCTTGACTAGTAACCGTCCACAGAGTTCAATGAAGATTCCATAGTTGGCACAACTGATAACAAGAAAACATAATCATAAAACACTACTACCCTCTAGCGTAATGTTGAGATGGTACAATAATACATTTGAAGACAGTTTTGTATTTTCGTAAGCCAATTAATATTTTATTGTATTGGAATACTTTGTTACTTCTAATCTTTATGTTATACTTTCTTCTAATCATGTAATAGTCAATTAAATCCCACTCGAGTTTTGATTTTCTCTAGATAAATCAAAACCTCTAGAGAGATTACTGTTGATAAACGAGCAATGTCTTGCAATACGAGAAGCACGATTTGTAAGTAACTTCTTTCGCTTGATAGCAACAGCAAGGGGAAAAGAGCGGACGAATTCCTTGCTTCAAATGAGATTAAAGAGGTGTGTGAAAAGTGGGAAGCAGTTCAAAATTTCGTTCAAATTCACCACCCTGATAATGTTGTACCAGTGCTTGCGATAAATCTGTTTAACGACAACGCGATGCCACATTTCCGCAAAATCCTCAGAACGAGGCAAAAGCAGGTTTCATTGGACAGGTTCTCAGTCAAAGCAATAGATTCCAGTCAGTCAAGCAGTCAGAAGTGATCCCGTTAATGATAGTGAAAATATTTTCTTTAAATGTTCAAGGAGTTTACTAAGCAGTAAAACAGGTGAACGACACTTAAAAATAAAAGACAGTAAAGTAATTTCTGTTGCACTATTGTACTGAATTTTACCTAAGTTATACCGAATTTTATATGAATGAACAAATTAATCTGAGTTTGCATTATTTTTTATGGGGAAAGTAGCTTTGATATGCGAGTGTTTTGGATTAAGAGCTCGTTTTTGAAACGAATTATACTCGTAATCCAAGGTTTTACTGTATATGCAATAAATTATAAGTTGTAAATTAATCTGTTTCAGAGATCTTGATGTGTGTTGAAGTTTATAGTAGAACAAATGGCTCCAAATTACTGAAATAAATGCAGAGTGGAACAGAAAGTCTTAAGTCATGCGTCCCACACCTTCCGCAACTTTTAAGTACCCTTACCTTGCTGCGAATGCTGTTAGAGTCGATTACCATAGCCTAGTTCGTAAATGGTTTACTGAGCATTCAGAAATAAAGACAGATTACTTCTCTGGATTGTAAGTAAACAGGCATTCTTCACATTGAAAACCAAGACATGTGACATTTATAAAATGTACGCTTTAAATGCGTAATAATAGGGCGTAACTGATAAATTTTGTACGAATTCACGCAATATAGCCATTCGTGTATAGGAATCACTGCTAATGGTTCATGAATGTCTTTATTTTCTTACGCTCTTACTAATAAACCATGTATAGATTTTATATGAGACTTATGCAGAGTTGAGACAGAAAACGTTACTAATAAACCATGCATAAGCGATGGATGTATAAACAGTCTGTAACTATACAATGGGAATTGCTTTGCAGTAGTTATATACACGAAACCCCATGTTTAAGCGTTGTATATAGAGAAAAATGGCCGCACCTCTAACAGCTGTTCGTATCGACTGTCATTTTATGATGATGGTTGCCTAGTAACCACAGAAGAACAAATCAAAGGGCACAGAATAATTACAATAATATTGCTGTAGCTTGTACTCTTTGACCAAAATATAGTGTGGTAATCGATCAGACCTAGTTGTACCATCGATACTTAACACGGCACACTAGAGCACTCTACCGGATGCAATAGAGAACCTCAGGTATTCTATTATCTTTCGGAATGAAGTAATGACGAAACTATGACATAGCTGTATAACAGTTGTACTGTTAAACGTCTGTATACGGAGTTTTTATTAGTAAGACCGCTAGTGAACTTCCTCAGACTGGTCAACGCTCCGTTCATGTATAATTGTAGGATCTATTATGAAGCCATGTTTGGTGGTCACACACCAATATGTCTATGCGACTAGAAGAGCCATTTGTTGCTATACAGCTTACTTCCTCTTGCACCTCCCAGGATTTCTTCTTTAATGCTGTAGCAATTAAAGACTTCACTTCATGGTGTCGAGCATTAGGGGAGAGTCGGGTAGTATCGGACATCGGGTAATATCGGACAGTGAGTTTCTTTCATCTACCACACGATGATAGTACCTGATTGACATGGTTACGTTTCTGTGATGTCGCATAAAGAAACGTAACCATGTCATTCAGGTACTACCATATGGTGGTAGATGAAAGAAACGCACTGTCCGATATTACCCGATGTCCGATACTACCCGACTCTCCCCTACGCAGTAACAGTCCAAGATCACATTGGCCTTGGACGTGTGCAAGAGTTTCGTTCTTCGGGCATCCATATCTGCACCGGGATCCGTCCTACAGGACAGTCCTTACAGCTGCAACGTTTGCATGAATCATCTTCAAAGAAGATACCCATTCCGAAGTAGATAATCCAGATTTAATGGCGACCCATTTATTGGCTTCTGGAATGTACTATATTTATTTATTTATTATTTTGCTAATAATTGTAACATAAAATATAAAATATACAGAGAAACTTTAGCTCGCCCCTGAAAGAGTAGAACTCGTGCTCAGGGGCGGATTCCTGAATTGAAATTAATAATTATACAATACAATTTGCAATTATAGTATATAAATTTAAATTTACAATTTTTCAATTTTTATAAAATCCATACATAACTTTTTAAATTTAATACTAGAACTATTCGAATTGACAAGATTAGGATATTTAAATATAAATTTGTTATATATTCTTGGGCCTAAATTACTACTATGATTAAATACTGTAACAGTGTTGCATTTTGGTTCAAACAATCTTAAAGAATTCATACCTTTTGTTTCATAATTATGAGAATACAATTCAAAATTATTTCGATTTTTATGTATGAATTTTATTAATACACCTAGAGAAACTGATAAGAAATGATTTGTCCGTTTGCAATTTTTAAATAAAATGAACGGTTTTCTTGCAAGTCAAAAATATGAACACGTATCGTTATATTTTCCTGCTATTAGGAAGTCTAGGAAGCCTACTACAGTGACTGAGGGACGGAATGCTGCTATTCGGACCTGAGTTATTGTGTGTATTCATAGGTGAGTCGGCGATGGGCTGTTGCCAAGCTAGGCAGACCTTCAGCTAATTTTTTTTTAATTAACCATGCACTTAATTATAAAACTCAAATAGGTTTTTATTTATTTTAATTTATTTTACTGCCATCTTTAATCTGCAATCCACCTTGGTGGTTGTTCAAATCCGACAGGTGACCGGATAACATGTCATGAATCCGAATCCTTTGCTGACAGATGAGCCATCCTGTCTCAGCCCTGATAGAACCAGGTCTCAACCTCAGACGAGTATTTGATAAGTCACTGGGTCCGAAACTTCCGAATTTTATTTTTAATAGTTTTGAGTTTCATTTACTTTCATTCAGCCACATGTCAGTTTTATTTCAGCCTTCTCTCGTTTGGCCATTACTCCTTGCTATTTATGTTCTTTCCCATCGATTTTTAACAGTCTTTTTAAATTGAGTGGCTCAAGTGACCATAACATTCGACTGTTTTCATTGTTTGAGATCAGATAAATCGAGAGCACACATAAATTTATTCACTTTCCCTAAGTTCACATTCAATTCCTCACCAGGGATCCTAATCGCTCAAGCAGTCTGCGGCAAATATCGTGATCAGTTTAATACCTCGATATATTTTTTTCCTTCACATTAGCGTAACGTGCATTACGGCCTAATAGTTTCGGTCGATATCAGAGAAAGGAGCCAGTTAATTCATTACTTACAAGCGCAATCAAGGCATCACATCTCCGTGGCACTGCGCAGTTGACCACGCTCCGCTGAAGAAGACAAACACGTCGATGTGTCATTTCAACATTTGAGGAAAGTCTTGGCTTTAGCGTGGCCGGAGACCCGTCAAGGTAAGGTCGCTACAGAGACAGACGAAGTTATCCGTAGTTGCCAAGCACTGGAAAACACAAAATTGAACAGCTTGCTTCTCTGTGGAAGCTGAAGTTCAAAAGTAACAGGGATCATCAGTTCTTTAGTTGACTCTCTAGTGCAGTGATGTCAAAGCAAGCGCATTTTTCTAACCTTGACGTCGTGCGCGGGCATCAAGCGCTAGGTATGCAAGGAGGAATAAGCAGCCTGTTGTATTAAGAAAACAGTGGTGCACAAACTTCAAACGGAACGTGAAATTTTATGTCCTTATTTGTATATGGCTTCTTTCTGTTTGCTACTTTCTATATTGTCTGTAAAACAAAAGTACTAACACCTATTTCTTAGCCTCATATTGCAGTTGTGTTTTAAATCTTAATAACATAATAAAGAGTAAAGAAGGAATATTCACACAAATTCTATAATAACTACAACTATACTGTACTAAGTGAATTAAACACATCATTCATTAAGAAGGTGTTATCCCAAAGAAAGACACTGAATATGACATAAGTTGAAATTGATATTGATGGTATCTTTAGCCTTAAAAAAATAATCAAAACAATATTATAGTACAAACAAAGTTTCCTATGTATATGTTTTAACTGTAACTAATATTACATAATAAAACTCGTATCGCATTATGCTTTTAGGTGATATTGGTGCGCAACTTTCTGTAATCAGAATATTAAATTATCTCGAAATCTGATGAAGCTATAGATCTGACGTTTACCAACATATATGAACATATCTTTTGTTTGTGATGTAACAGTATTTGTTTTGTTAATTCATTTCCTTACAAACATTTTCCATGCGAATATTTTCAAACATTTTAATACACTATCTTCAGTAATACGTAGGCAATTTACGATATATTAGATTTACGAAAACATTGTTTTAGTACCTGTAAGGCTACTAAACAAACATATCTTAAAATTTCACTTTTCTGTAAAAAAGTTGAGAAAATATTCCTTTTGAATAAAAAAGCAAACTTGTGAAAAATGAGCATTAAAATTAAAACTTACATTCTTATAATGCACTTATACTTCTCAGACAAATCTAAAAATTAGCAAGGATACAGTTTTAATAAGTTATCTTCTCTTTATCCATTCAATCAGTGCTGGCCATCCCTGAATATAGCTCGACCAAGCGGCATATACTACTTCTTTCGTCTGTCTCTTTCCTTTCCGCTGTAAAGCGCTCAGGCTCTCCTGGGCTCTAAAGCGCGCGCTTGCTCCTATGGGCATCAGTTGACATCACTGCTCTAGTGTCTCAACGAAACTACAATTCAAGAGTGCGATGCCAAAACGCGTTACGTCCATTTTTATGAAATAACTGGGCTAGTATTTCTATCCACCATTCTACGGACTGAGGAAGTTTTCAAGTGACTTACAAAATAACACAAACTTTTAGACAAGGATTGGCGTTGTTTTGGAAGAAAACATATTTAAAATATGACAGAGTTCTAAAAATCATATGTACTTATTTACACATCATAAAAAATGGCCAAATGGGCTGAACGAGTCTTAGATGACACTCTTTTAATTACTTCAAGTAAAATTTCCGCGTTTTCCCTAATTGTTTGTGTATTTTCTCCTAACATATTCACGTCATCCGCATAGACAAGAAGCTCATGTAACCCGTTCAATTCCAAACCCTCTGTTATCCTGAACTTTCCTAATGGAATATTCTAGAGCAAAGTTAAAAAGTAAAGGTGATAGTGCATCTCCCTGCTTTAGCCCACAGTGAATTGGAAACGCATCTGACAGAAACTGACCTATACGGACTCTGCTGTAAGTTTCACTGAGACACGTTTTAATTAATCGAACTAGTTTCTTGGGAATACCAAATTCAATAAGAATATTATATAAAACTTCTCTCTTAACCGAGTCTTATGCCTTTCTGAAATCTATGAATAACTGATGTACTGTACCCTTATACTCCCATTTTTCTCCATTATCTGTCGAATAAAAATATCTGACCAAGAGTTGATCTATTACGCCTAAAACCACACTGATGATCCCAAATAATTTCATCTACATATGTAGTTAATTTTCTCAAAAAATATTGAATATAATTTTGTACGACGTCAACAAAAGTGATATTCTTGGAAAGTTACCACAGTTAGTCTTGTCCCCCTTCTTAAAGACAGGTACGGTTATGAACTTCTTCAATTGTTCTGGTACAATTTACTTTTCCCAAATAGCAAGTGCAGGGACATCATTTTATTTTTACTAACATTTTTAATATTAACTTGCCTATACCTTTGGATCAACTCCGTTTGCTAACCCCTTCCACGACTGGAGTTCGATGATACTGGCGTAATATACAAACAAATCACTTTACTAGGTATAGGAGGGAAGAAAAGTAGTTCATCCATTTACGTAAACTAGGAAATATTGCGCTTTTGAGTTTGATCATTTTCATTAGGTTTTTGTTTAATCAAAATACAGTACTGAGTGTTTTTACTCACGAACTGAGCTGTCCATGTGGACGTATTTATTATGCAGTGTATATTATACTGTCTACAGTACATTAGCGTACAATATAGAGATTGAAGTTAAATTGAAAAATAATCATAATATGGATATTTAAACACATTTTTAAAAATGGTGGACGTTTATTTCGATACAGTCTTCAGTTCTTTTGTGCATACTACCGCACTATAGACTATTGTGCTTAATTTCAAGTACTAGTTTCGTCTTTCGTATTAGTAACTCATGTTGAAATATTTCTGTACCTACTTTATAAAAGAGTACTGCAAATTCAATCTTCACTTCTGCCCGATCCGAAAAGATAAAATTACTCAGACATGCTATCTACTGTCCGTCCAAGGAGTTTTGTCGTAGGGTCGTAGAAAGGGGGGAAATCACGTGACATTTAATTACTTTACGATGCCCTTTCATTTAAATTATTTTAAATAGTTGTATAATATTACGTAGACGTCCAATTCCTAACAGAAATTAATGTTTTCAGAAAAGAGCTAAGACAGCCCAACCACTAGCTGGCGAATAAAAGCTGGTGGGGGAAACCGGGATGCGACGTAGGCAAATGGACGACAGTACCTGTCCGAAAATGATTCAATATTGAAAGCTCTTTCGTCATTGGAAAACGCGAACATATTTTTGGAACGTACTGTTTACTATGACCGTAAGGCTACTATGACTGTATATGCGGTCTTGGATCTGTGTGGAGGACGGTTGAACTTCATTAGTAGAAGGGGTGGGAGTGAAGTACATTCAAAAACTCAGGTACAATAAAAATTGAAGTAAAAATAAAATGGTGTCCCTGTACAAGCTTATAAATTTCCTCTTCCACCCTCTTGTATTCTGCTGCAATTTGATTGAATAATAATAATAATAATAATAATAATAATAATAATAATAATAATAATAATAATAATAATAATAATAATGTCTTATTTTTTCTGAATATATCACTTTAAAGAGAGAAAATCAAGTAATATATTGAAAAAAAAATAGATGACAATTTTGACCAAGAATCCAATTCTGTTTTCCGTTAAGCCCAATTGTCTCTCCTACACTGGCCAGCATGAGGAGTGGCGCGCAGCTCCCGAAGCGTTCGAACGCGGTGTACGCGGCGTTCAGGCCCGTGCTCTGGTTCTCCAAGCTGCTGGCCACCATGCCTGTGCGCCTCACCTCGTCGCGCCAGGGGGCCGTGAGGTTCGTGTGGTCGTGGCTCGGCGCGGTCTACTCGGCACTGTGGGTGGCGGCCATCTTGGTGCTCAAGTGCTGCTCTGCGGCCACCAGACCACGCCCCCCTCGGCCTCTGCCGTTCGAGGACGACAACGGCACCTGGGTGGCCGGCAACATGTCGCGTCCAAGGCCACCTGCCCCCAGCGGCAACGAGCTGTTCGTGGGCTCCGTCAACGACTTCATGGACACGACCTGCACAGTGCTCATCATCATCCTGGCGGTGATCGGGGCCCGGGGCCTGCCCGCGATCTTCAGCAGCCTGCAGATGCTGGACGAAGAGCCGGATGAAGACGGGTGCTGCCGTCTGGGTGAGTCAGCAGCTGAGGAGTCTGCACCAGAATTTAACTTCCTATGCATAACTTCATTTCTTTCCATATCATCACATCATCATCATCATCATCATCATCATCATCATCATCATCATCATCATCATCATCATCATGTTTTCCTTCTTCCATGAATTCAGTCATCAAACTTATTCTTTCTTCAGCTCCATCTCTTCCCGGTCTGTTTGCAGGTTTAGATAGATAGATTTATTCGTTCCATAATATTCTTACATTTGCTTTATAGCATAGAATAAAGAACATGTTCAATTCTTACATTTAAATACAAATGCAATACATATAAAATGCAAATATTAAATATGTACAGATTTAATACCTTAATAACAATAATATTTTATACAATGTAATATGTTAACCATTTAATAGTATTAAAATATTTACACAGTACTGTGAAATGTCAAGAATTCATCTACAGAATAGAAAATGTGAGATATTAAGTAATTTTTTAGTTTTACCTTAAATAATGCAGGGTTTTGGCTATGATTCTTAATGTCTTCAGGAAGACTATTGAACATTTTTATCGCCATGTAACGTACTCCCCTTTGAAAGCATGATAAATTTGATGATGGCGTATGAAAATCATTCTTTCTGCGGGTATTTATACTATGTATGGCTGAATTAGTTGGAAAATTTTCTTTATTACATAAGAGGAAATTTATTATATAGTATATGCATTGATTTGTTAAGGTTAGAATCTCTATTTTTTTTTTTTAAATAATCTACATGATTCTCTAGCCTTTGCTCCAACTATTATTCTAATGGCTCTTTTTTGTAATAAGAATATATTTTTACTATCTGCAGAATTTCCCCAAAATATTATTCCGTAGGACATAATGGAATGAAAATAGGCAAAATATATTGCCTGTAGTATTCTGTATCTTCAATATAATTAATATTGAAGACCTCTCTAAAAAGGATGTAACATCAAATTAATGAAATATGTAACTTAGATCAAAACATAATTTTGAAGCATTCATTTATAACAACAAATTATTGCATCCCATATCCGAATAAACTTGTATCCTTGATTAGTCAAACGGTTCTGCTAGTACATAGCCTATAAAAAACCTAAACGAAAAATATGTCCCTGAAATGATTTTATTTTCTCCTGAACAGTGTACTACATAGTGTGTTGATAAACTGCTATAATTTTTTAACTATCCATAGGCCTATTACTTAATTCATTCGAAAGAACGACTCGAAGAATGTCAGGGGATGTTTGTAATTGTTGGCGGAAAATAATAGATGGCACTAATAAGGAAAAAAGACGCTGTTCCTGCTCTTTCGCTTGTCTGTGACATTGTTGTCTAGAAGCAAATTATGTTAAATCGTGTGAATGTTTACATTTCAACTCAATGTGAATTCTGCAGCATTTAGAGAGTTATGGCGAACCCACAGTTGTGTGTATTGTACCATCTTAGAATCGCCTGTCGGTAGGTGCCGCATTTTGAAACTCCCGTCTGAAGGCACGCTGAACTCTAACTACACTCCGAGTGCTATGGTATTCCAATAGACATCAGCTACGTTCTTATGGGTTCGCCATAACTCTCTAAATGCCGCAGAATTCACACTCAGTTGAAATGTAAACATTCACACCATTTAACACAACATTTGCTTCTAGACAACAATGTCACAAACAAGCGAAAGAGCAGGAACAGCGTCTTTTTTCTTATGGTGCCGTCTATTATTTTCAGCCAACAATTACAATTACACATCCCCTAACATTCTTTGAGCCGTTCTTTCGTATGGCACCGGTATGAATTTTGTAATACGCAGAGTTACAAAATTACAGCAGTTTATGATCACGGATTCGTTCGTTAGACCCTTACTTCAGGTATGTAGGTAATATGCTGTGTTACCTTCACCTCAGGAAACGAATGTCTCTTCGCAATGCTTATTTTATTTACAGCTCGCTTCTCTATGAATCATTCAGCAATACTTGAGCTGCCAATTTTTCCAGTACGTTTCTTTTGTCACTTCTTTGTTGAACATTCACTTTATTGCTCTCACTCACAGAGGGCAGGAGTGGTGGTAGAGAAACTTAAGAATTCTGAAAGATTAAGTTGCATGCCTGTTTTTCACATCGCAATAGACGCTGGGCAGCTGAGGCGCATGCGCACTCGCGGAAGGCTGGTGTGCATCGTCAGCGTGGTGCTGTCTTGCGTCTGGACCCTGACCCCCGCTCTGTACTCCTCGACGATGGCTCTGACGCAGGACTTTTCTTGGGAACGGGCCAAAGAAATAGCGCCGTTCTTCTTCCAGGTACCTAACTCAAAATGTTCCCAGGGCAACTCCTAATATTTCACATTCACTTACTGTCATAGGCAAGACCGCTCTTCAAAATATGTGACTGGTTCTCAGTCAATAAATTAGCATTAAATTGTAACAAAACTAACATAATTCAATTTAAATCCTGTCCAAATTCAACGTCGCAAATTTCTAGCGCAATAATTAACAATAGATTCCTATCAGAAACAACAACAACCAAATTTCTTGGCTTAAAAATCGATAATGTGTTAAATTGGAAAAATCATATTAAAGAAATTACCCCCAAACTAAATTCAGCTTGTTTTGCTATTAGATCTATGCAAAAGATAGTAAATATCAATACCCTAAAATCAATATACTTTGCATACTTCCACTCGGTAATGAGTTTTGGAATAATATTCTGGCGAAATTCCACAGATAGTAACAGTATATTTCTATTACAAAAAAGAGTAATTAGAATAATAGTAGATGCCAAATCTAGGGAATCGTGTAGGACTATTTTCAAAAAACTACAAATAATGCCAATGGCTTGTCAGTATATCTTTTCATTAATAGTCTTCCTCGTATGTAATCGTGAAAACTTTGTAACTAATTCAACAGTTCATAGCATAAATACACGTCAAAAAATGACTTTCATACTCCATCGGCAAGTCTATCGTGCTATCAAAAAGGAGTGCGTTATATGGCAGTAAAAATTGTTAATAGCCTCCCTATCGATATAAAAAATGAAACTCAAAACATAAAATTATTTAGGGCCAAATTAAAGAAGTACCTAATTTCTCACGCCTTCTATTCTGTAGATGAATTCATGACATTCAATAACACTTCATGAAATTGATACTAAAACTTTGTGTTGTACTAGTAGACTATATTGTAAATCTCGTCTGTATATATTTCATCTAGACTGTGACTATAAATTAAGATTTTATAATAGTATTAAGTTTTTTCACTTGTTCCATATTCTATCTGTAAGCATGTATGAATACCATGGAATGTTAATAAATACAATACAATACAATACAATACAATACAATTAGCCTATATTATATTGAAAACATATGGTGAGGTACTAACAATAGAAGGTGGCTGCTACTCTAATGCTGTCAGCCTTGAGCCCAAGTACTAAATATAGTAAATGTTGTTAAATAAAAGTTCATGGCTTGAAAAAGTTTTTTTTCTTAGTAAAATTACATTATAATAATTATGTTTCCGCAATACAATAAATTGTTATATTATAATCATATCGTCTGAATTAGTGAATTTAGTTTCTTAGAGGAGCTAGTTTGCTTGTAAACCACGTCGTCAAATAGTGCCAAACCAAGAGTTACAAAATGTCTAACTCTGGTGTTATCTGAAACATGCATGTAGTAGTAGTGGTAGTAGTAGTGGTAGAAGTAGTGGTAGTAGTAGTAGTAGTAGTATCAGTTAATATACTAATTGGAGAATACATATGGGTGACAAGACATAACATGTTGATTAGCAAAGTCCTACTAAATGGCATACAAACACAAATGATTAAGTAATATATGAAGATAATAAAAAAAAAAGAAGAAGAGAGAGGAGAAAAAAATACCAACTTGGTCATTTAAGACTATTTAGAAACTTCCGCAAGAGTCTAGTTCTGTTCATTAAAGACATTTCTAAGTAGAGTGTACTTAAAAGATTTTAGACTCCGACTGCTCCTGCATGTAAGGTGGGTGCTCCTGTTATGGCCATGTTCCTGATATGGCCACCCCGCTATTGTGAGTTAGTTAACCAAAAAATCTGCTAAATTGCAGCAGCATCCAGTGAAAGGGCATCCTGGTATGGCACTTGATCGTTTTCCATCCAGTCAGGTTGAGCAATATGGCGTCAGTTGCCTGTTTTGCGGTTTTCATGTGACCTCTTCTTATTTTTCTCTGGTAAGTCTCCTTTGTTTTATGCATGTTTTTCGAAGACTTGTTTCATAAAACCATCGTACCCCATTCAGTTTTTAATGTTCTGTTGATTGGTGGTGTCGTTGATGGCGCATCTTTTACGAGTTGTTCATAATCAAACGATTTTCGTGAAAGCTTACCTGCTCCTGATATGACCATATCAAATGCATCATGGCCATATCAAGTTCATTTCACTTTCATTTTTTCACCTGACAAATTTACATGCCTTATAGCTGGGATTACGCAAAAATTTTGTATTTTAAGAAAAACAATTTAATTTTTATGGAAAAATCTGTTTTGACTACACTTTTAAATTATAAAAAAGATTATTAAGTGTCATATTTATTCATTTTACACCAAAATCATTTAATTTTAGCACAACTGCGCTATCAAACTGAAAACAATCACGATTTATAGAACATGGAACAAGGGTGGCCATATCATGTGCACATGTTCCTGATATGGCCACTAGGTAGACTTTTGGAATTTGGGACTTTTTGGACAATTAAAACTATTTTTATGGGGAAAGGAAATTGTTTTAAGAAAGTCCATTAGACTGAGAACGAGTAAGGAAAAAGTGGTTTACATTTTTTTTCAAAATGGCGGCTAGAAAAATTCTCAAACCTTAGCATGGCCATATCAGGGACACCTACCTCATTCGAGGAACTGTTGTCAGTACTGAAGTAAACCTAACAGCTAGAAAATCACTAAATTTTAGCAAATAATGGAGGTGGGGAAACGTTGAAGTTACAATTTAGAACCTCGCAACATTTTATTATTTATTTAGCTTTATTTCAATCCATTCTCCAGTATGGAATTTTAGGGTGGGGAAATGTTTGTAATTCTAATCTCACTCCACTAATACTTATTCAGAAAAGAATCATTAAAATATGCCTTAATAAACCAATTGATTACTCATCTGAGCTATTGTTTACTGATTTTAATGTTTTGAAAATTAAACAGATTTATTATATTGCCTTATTAATCTTCATACATAAAACCCGTAATAAATTCAAATTGTATCATCATAAATATGGAACTAAAAGATCCGATTTTATACGACTAGAGGAACCAAAGTGTTTCACAAGCACAGCTCTGAGCCATGGTACCTACTTTGGTCCAAGGTTATACAATAAAATAATTCATAAATATCCAGATTTGGAAAATTTTAGTATCAGGAATTTCAAAAATAGCGTTAGGAATTTAATTTTTAAAGAATATATATTCATTTAATATGTATATGTATTTGTATGACTTAAATTGTTAAAATTGAAATTGTATTTTTAAATTTAATTTAATCCTGTAATTTTTTTTTCTTGACCCAGTTTGTGTCAAAAATTATCTTTGTGTTTATCTTTGTGTTTAGATATGTCCCTGAGCACGAGTTTTTTACTCCTTCAGGGAAGAACTAAGATTGTATTTCTGTCAATGTTATTTTATTAACAATAAAGAATAATAAACATTGCACCGACTATACATCCATTTGTTGCAGTGCCACTGTGTAATATGGGATTATCATCGAACTTGTAGTTGATAGTTCACACAGTACACTAAAAGATATCTAGAATGGAAACAAATAGTCAAATATTGGCAGAACATTAGGCAACACATCTTGCAATTGCAAATTAATATAAACTGCGTTCGAACGTAGAGAAAACTTTACAGCCGCCGCAATACAGAACTTAAAAACAATAAAGAATTCCGCCTCTGTGGTTGAGCATAGCACGCTAGTCTTCCAACTAGTCTTACCAGTTTCGGTTACCGACAAGGGCGTTATGGAATTTGGAAACAAAGAAGATGTACCGGTATGCAGTTTTTCTCGGGATACTCACATCTCCCTACTCTGCCGCAGGACCTGGCCAAGTTAGGCAACGCTGCTGTCGAGGCGCAGTTCCTCAGCCTGTGCGTGTTCCTGCGCATGCGCTTCGCAGCCCTCAACGCCATGTTGTCTGAGCTGCGGCGTCAAGTCAACAGTGCCGCAGCGACTGTGAAGACCCGCGCCATCCTCCGCCAGTGGGCGCTGGTACGCGTGGACCAGGCCGCGCGTAAGTGCGTGTTCCCGCTCCTCGTGTGTAACCGATCTTCATTCCATACAAGGTGACTCCGCATTCAACAAACATAATGCAAAATCCTTCCGCGCCCGACCGCTGATTGGCTCTTATGTTTGTGCCGGAAAATGAAGTATGATCGGCATGTGTGGAGCAATGACAGATGGAAGATATACTGATATGTCTAATTATTTTAAACTAATAACCCCACATAAAGCATCGAATGCATGTGGGACTTTTGAAAGAATGTAGGCCAACTTACTTCATGAAGCGTTCGCGTCAGGTAACGGACTGCTTCCCTCTAAGGTTAAATCCGACCGAGCAGAGTCGTGTTCACTGCTGGAAGTTATTGTCTGCAGTATCGATGACGATTTGATCAACAACATTCCCAATCCTCACATACGGAGCGTTATCCATCACTATCATACTTTTTGATTCAAACAATTTCCCGTTCATGACTTGCCTATATGGGTCACAATTAAGTGCTTGTCCTTCCGAGAGGTACTCCAAAGAAAGCCTGTCTTTTGCTTTTGATAGAAACGTGTCTATCCAAGTTTTCTTTGCCTCGTGCCCAGCATTCACCCATATCTCTTCAAGAAGTATCTTTTACATTGTCTTTCCCTGTGTTATCTGTCGTATTGACCGCAAGTATCGTCATCCCTGACAAGTAACACAGATTTCGTGTCTCTTATCGTGCGTAAAACTTTGTCTTAATTAATCGGTATAAAGTCGTCCTACTGAATGGTGGCAGTTCTGAGCCGTTTAACTGCAGTCAGAATTTTGTTTCTACTTGGTAATTCCTTTTTATGACAGAAGTTTTGTGTGATGATGGATAGCACTTTTAACAAATTCACCACATGGCTTCCTGCCTTCCGTTTTTACTGGATGTACAAACAGTTCCAGTTTCTGGAAATTTCGTCCGAGACCTTCCGACTGTTCTGACGCCCACTCCCGTGAGTTCAGTTTCAGCTCTTCAACTTGCCTCACTGGTAATGCTGGTTTTATTTTTTAAAGTATCTCAAACACATTTGAAACAATTTGTTTGTCATCGTTTGTCTACTTATGTCTGAGCCATAAAGTACAGACAACTGGCTCGGACATTGTAGCTTGTAGTATCACGTTAACAATGTGCTGTACAATTCAGTGGCGGTTCCTCGGGGGAGGGAAGGAAGGAACGTCCTCCTCACATTTTCTTCTTCTGAAAGTAAATACCAAATAAAATATGTGCCTTGAAATTCGAGGAAAATTCGATAATTTTTAAGTTCACAGCTATAAGAAAAACGATATTGATCGAGTTTTAAACGACGCGCTCTCATGTGCTGTAGAAAACTGTGAGGAAGATGCGAGATTGTCTGTGTGGAGGAAAGGCACTCCATTCCTCCTCTACTGCAGTTAACACACATAGACAACAGCGCACTAGCGGTCAGAGAAAGAAGCAGAGTTTTAAAGCAAGTAAATGAACGGAGAGGGAGGAGATCCTCCTCTGAATCAGTTATGGGCGGGAAATAGAAACCGACTGGTCGTGCAGCAAGCTCGCTACCGCTGCCATCTAACGATGTTGCATTCAACCGGACTATAACACATCTAGGAGGAGACACAACAAAAACAGTTTTAACGCAACGCTATGAAAGACACCATGTAAACGTTTTTTTTTTTTAAATTATAAATCAAAAATATTATTCATTGCACTTTATATAGGCTACTATTCATGGTTTGAAACTTTCGTGGATATTTGAAAGTTAAAGTTTATGTAAAACAAAGAGGAAGTAGTTTTACGTAGTTGACCCCCTGAAATTTACTTCTATTCATTGTTTACTAGACAGGGCAACAGCCAAGTTGTCAGTTTTGTACAAATATATTTGAAACTGAAAGTAGGTACTCTAAACTACATCATTTTTAACATAAAAATTAATCGGCCACCGGCAGCTTTGAACAATAATGATAGTATGACTTTACAAGAACTGACATTCTTCAAAAGTATGCGATACTGAACTTGTAAAATATACATGTAGCAACACAGACCACGTGGGTGGGTGCAGTGTTCTCGCTTTCCTCAGATTATTTCCCATTCCCATTTCCATTTCCGTAAAACGGTTCCGGTTACGAGTTAGTAGCTAGTCTCTTCCAACACGTGTGATGCTGTAGTGTGCTCGAAAAATGCTGCGAGGTTGTGAATTTCCTTGTAATTGTTAATTTGTGCAATTATTCAAGAATGAAAGGAAGTGAAATCATTATATATTTTGGACAATTTAGGAAACTCAGTTTACAAGAACAGATTATAATTATTGCTATACAGAAGGGAAGGCCAACCCCAACACTACCTGGTCTTACATGTATGCATGTAGGCTAATTTGTAGCATGTTTCATTCAAGAAGGTGTCATTTAATGCTGTTAATTTCTTTCCTCCTCTTAAGAAATATGCAGGAGCCGCCACTGGTACAATTTCAACACAGCACCGATACCGTATTCTGCTCAGCACTAGGAGCATTATTGAAACTAACTGATAAAGCATCTCCTGTGTTTGGGTCATCAGCTGCATGTCATCTTATCAAGCCTCATTTTCCATATTTGCCTCGACTATCACATTCTTTCTTCACAGCCTTAATTAGTTTTTCAACTACTTCATATTTCGTATTCCCTTTTCGTGTTTAGAAAAACAAGACCTTTCCTATTAAGTCCTCGAAAATGTGTAACAGGTTGTGTTTTGAGGCTGGGAATTAATTAATTTAGCATTCTAGGCGGCATAAAGAGGTTTCTATCCTGGAGTCATACGCTTGCATTTGTTTACATGCAGAGTCATCTTGTATGGAATGAAGATTACTATGAATTGAGACTTCCATGCGGATAAGCACGTGTCCGGATATAAGCAAGTGAAGAGTGTGATCCCAAAACTGACTCAGTCCATTTGGCTACTTTTATGATTACTGTATGTGTGAGACCTTTATCATTATATTTTAACCTTATTTTCTTCCACAACAAGTCTAAGAGTTTGTGATATTGTGCATATCTCTTGAAACTCGCTCAGTCCGTAGACTAGTGAATAAAAAAAACTAGACCATCTCTTTCATAAAAATGGACTTAACGAGTTTTAGGGTCACATAATTTAATTATGTGGATTCATGTTATTTAGCTCATCCTCTTCTCTTCTCTTCTCTTCTCTTCTCTTCTCTTCTCTTCTCTTCTCTTCTCTTCTCTTCTCTTCTCTTCTCTTCTCTTCTCTCCCTTCCCCTCCCCTCCCCTGCCCTGCACTGCCCTCTCTTCTCTTCTCTTCTCTTCTCTTCTCTTCTCTTCTCTTCTCTTCTCTTCTCTTCTCTTCTCTTCTCTTCTCTTCTCTTCTCTTCACACTGCTGGTCGTGCAGCCCTGAAGCCCAGCACGGCCGACGTCCCCGACAGCCTGGGCCGGCTCTGTCGCTGGCACCGCCAGCTGTGCGACGTGGTGGACGCGCTGGCGGCGTGCTTCCAGGCGTCGCTGCTGGTGGGCATCGCCTTCTGCTTCTCCAACTCCGTGCTGGGCGTCTACACCTTCATCACCAAGTACAAGGACCGCGTGCCGCTGGCCGTCAAGGTGCCCAGCGCCATCTGGACCGCCTGCTACAGCTGCCGCCTCGTGCTCTTCAGCACCGTGCCCGCCGACACCGTGGCGCAGGTAACACGTGCTTTCTATTTATAGGCTGCCTTTCTGTGGGAACCGCTCCGAGACTGGACTTGTTCAGCTGCGCTGTGGAGTCAGAGAAATGAATGCGAGTCTCCTTAAGCGGTGTTGCCACTTGTTCAGCTGCGCTGTGGAGTCAGTGCTAACAAGCAAATATTTTGGAGAAATGAATGCGAGTCTCCTTAAGCGGTGTTGCCACTTGTTCAGCTGCGCTGTGGAGTCAGTGGTAACAAGCAAATATTTTGGAGAAATGAATGCGAGTCTCCTTAAGCGGTGTTGCCACTTGTTCAGCTGTGCTGTGGAGTCAGTGGTAACAAGCCAATATTTTGGAGAAATGAATGCGAGTCTCCTTAAGCGGTGTTGCCACTTGTTCAGCTGCGCTGTGGAGTCAGTGGTAACAAGCAAATATTTTGGAGAAATGAATGCGAGTCTCCTTAAGCGGTGTTGCCACTTGTTCAGCTGCGCTGTGGAGTCAGTGGTAACAAGCAAATATTTTGGAGAAATGAATGCGAGTCTCCTTAAGCGGTGTTACCACTTGTTCAGCTGCGCCGTGGAGTCAGTGGTAACAAGCAAATATTTTGGAGAAATGAATGCGAGTCTCCTTAAGCGGTGTTGCCACTTGTGCACCTGCGCTGTGGAGTCAGTGCTAACAAGCAAATATTTTGGAGAAATGAATGCGAGTCTCCTTAAGCGGTGTTGCCACGTGTTCAGCTGCGCTGTGGAGTCAGTGTTAACAAGCAAATATTTTGGAGAAATGAATGCGAGTCTCCTTAAGCGGTGTTGCCACTTGTGCAGCTCTCCAAATATTTTGGAGAAATGAATGCGAGCGGTGTTGCCACTTGCTCATCTGCGCTGTGGAGTCAGTGGTAACAAGCCAATATTTTGGAGAAATGAATGCGAGTCTCCTTAAGCGGTGTTGCCACTTGCTCATCTGCGCTGTGGAGTCAGTGTTAACAAGCCAATATTTTGGAGAAATGAATGCGAGTCTCCTTAAGCGGTGTTGCCACTTGCTCATCTGCGCTGTGGAGTCAGTGGTAACAAGCCAATATTTTGGAGAAATGAATGCGAGTCTCCTTAAGCGGTGTTGCCACTTGCTCATCTGCGCTGTGGAGTCAGTGCTAACAAGCCAATATTTTGGAGAAATGAATGCGAGTCTCCTTAAGCGGTGTTGCCACTTGCTCATCTGCGCTGTGGAGTCAGTGTTAACAAGCCAATATTTTGGAGAAATGAATGCGTGTCTCCTTAAGCGGTGTTGCCACTTGCTCATCTGCGCTGTGGAGTCAGTGTTAACAAGTCAATATTTTGGAGAAATGAATGCGAGTCTCCTTAAGCGGTGTTGCCACTTGCTCAGCTGCGCTGTGGAGTCAGTGGTAACAAGCCAATATTTTGGAGAAATGAATGCGAGTCTCCTTAAGCGGTGTTGCCATGCAAGTTGAAACCTGCCACTACGTATGCAGACAAATGTCGTTGCGCACGACTCTTGCAGATGCAACTTGCGTGTTGTATGTGCCTCATCTCCACTTGTGCATTCTACATTGGCTGCGTGCTTGTGGAGAAGTGGTGAAAATATGGAGTGAAGAGGCGGGCTATAGTTACATTGACTGCTGTTGTTTTAATGATTATGAATAACGACCAGAAACGCAAGACTAAAAGAAGACATTCGCACAGGCCAAACAGATAGGCTACTACAAAGGCGAACAGTCTCTTTGGGGGTTTCAGAGGAAATCAGACTGGCGCAAAGAGCTCTGTTCGGAAACTTAATTCAAATATCAAATGACTTCGAACTATTACTGCATGTGGTAGGTGCTAAATCAGTAAACATAATACTTATTTTCCATGAAGCTTCTTGTTTTATTATTCACCGATTTTTTCTTGTCACGCCCACGAGTTTCTGCTCTTTTAATTTAATTCCACTGGCAAGATAATGTGACAAGTCTCTATACTCTTCATTGAACTCCATGCCCGCAACTAATGGCCACAATCACACTGAAGCATGCACTACCGAAGAGTTGCACATTCATTTATTTATTTATTTATTTATTTATTTATTTATTTATTTATTATTTATTTATTTATTCTGGCGGAATTAAAGCCATGAGGCCTTCTCTTCCAGCTCACGAGAAATATGTGAGCATATCATTTTGTATCATAACCCTGTCTCTGCTCAACATCACAGTTCACAAGGAGGAGGCAAAATGTTGTACCAATCGTATGTCTATGTATAATCGCAGCCAATGTTCTGTTTCAGGCCAGGAAGACGCGGGTGCTGGTGGAGAGGCTCAACAACAGGTCCCTTGATGCTGACTCCAAACAAGAGGTGGGTGAATCTGGTATAAACTTGTGACGTCAACGTTGCAGGATTGACGTCACAGCTCGTGTGTCGTTTCAGATCGAGATATTCATCAGCCACCTGTCGAGCCGTCACGTGACCTTCACCGTGTGCGGCTTCTTCACCCTGGACCTGCTGTTCCTGCGATCGGTGAGTGACGGGTGGAATCATAGTAGGCAAAGGATCTCATTACGATCCCGAGTTTGAGGCTTGCTCTATGTATTTGCAGGCTACCGCTTCCCAAATTTTGTACTAACACAAATTTATTTGTACTCCAAATAATAATCATTTATTACTATGTCGAAATGTATTTTATGCTCGACCATGCCGAAATGTAGTAATTATACACCTGGTAGCAGTCCTTTAATGCATGTCATTAAAGTACACCCATTCATTAAAGTTCAGGTTTTCGATTATTCTCGGATATGCAATCGAAAGACAACAGAGGCTGGAAATCCAATACTGTCGCAGAAGGTTATGTTCTGTTACTATAATAATTAGCGTTAATTGTAAATAATATTCAAATAAAATTCCATTTGTCATCTCGTTTTTCAATTCTAAATCAATTTCCAGGTTACATCAAAATTAGTTCATGTTTTTCTCTAGATTACATCAAGGTCAATGACATTATTGTTCCTCGGAAAAAAAATCAATACTTTCGCGTCTGCGCACATCTCACAATTTACGAGCTATGCACAAGGTCATTTCCGATCTTCAGTCAGATACGAATAAAATGAATACTTATGAATAATTTCAAGTTACAAATATGGTCGAGCATAAAAAGACGTATGAAACTTGCCTATAATGGCAAGCTCGTTTCATAAACAAACATACTCGCGTCTTAATTACTATCATTATAGGCTCGTTGCATAATGTACTATTCTTTAATGAAACACAATAAAACGCGAGGTCTTGAGTTCTATTCTACAGGTGAGTGAAACGTATGGGGCACTGCTTGTAACTTTCCTGTTTTGAATTTTATGGACAAATTCTATACAAAAAAAAAAAAAAAGTTACAGGGCTGTGAAAGAAGGAATATGTTGAACATTGTTTCAAAAACTAGATTTTCAATTATAAAGAATATGTCAAAGAGTCCATTTTTAGTGTCACCATCTACTTATTTTTCAAAATTTTTAATCATCACATCTCAAAACGTACAATATATATATATATATATATATATATATATATATATATATATTACATATATATATATATATATATATATATATATTACAATTTATAAACTATTACTTTGTAAAAAATTACTCAAATTTATGTTCGTAATATATACGTAAAGAAAAGGATTACTTAAATATATTATCAATTTATCACCTTCAAGAAAAGGGGCCATGAACTAAGCTGTTCAAAATAATTGAATAATAATGATTTTTTCATGTTATGTTCTGGTGACACTCAAAACAAAAAGTATTTTCTTTACATATAAATGTTTTAGTATATCTACTTGAAAATCAAATCTTTAGCAATTCGCAAATTCAAAATAACTAGAAATTATTCGATTATTAAATTATCAAAGTCAGGACTGCAGCAATAAACGCAATGATCTAGTGATAACCCTGCCTTAAAACTCAAGAGATCCACGGGGAAAAAAGCGTTAAGTACGAAAGAAGACAGGAATACGAAAAGTGTGTCTAACCGACTCGTTAACAGTAATATTAAAGACTAGCCGTACCCGTGCGCTCCGCTGCACCCGTTAGAAATAAATATAAAGTAATTACATAATTAAAATAGGACATTTGATCCAGGGAACATTCGTGTTTGATAGAAGGATAAATCGTTTATTATGTTACTTAATTTAAATTGTATTTGCATAATTAAAATGCGATCATTTTGATCCAGAGACCACTCATTTGGTCATAAAAATTAGTTTAGGAAATACAGGAAACGAATGTACAGAATAGCCTATCAAGTTTTCTGTGCATAAGAAGCTATTTTAATCTTACCTGTCCTCGATTCACTCAGAAATTACTGTAATAACATTATAGCATTATGTCCATCTAGAGAAACTACACTTTCCAATGGTGAATTAATAATTAATTATACAAATCGGTTAATTTAGCTTAAGATATGACTTCATACAAACAGAGAAACATTATCTGTACGCTATCTTTCATATCTTTCGATTGTTACTGTCCAAGGCCCCTTATAGACGAAGTCATTTGTTTTTTAATTCATTACAGGGCCTTAGATGGCAGTTATTTTAATTTTAAAACTCATTTTCTCATTAAATGTCAGTCCTATCAAAATTTTTCAAGGAATAAAACTTATCGCAAATTATTTTTAAAGAAACTTTTGTTGTGTAACATTTTTCACAAAAATCAATAATAAGCGAGATATTTCGATTTATTTAATTCAGGCCCTTATAACCCGCCTTTTAAATACCGTATTTTGAATGCCATATATCCTAAAATCTAACTTACAACGAACTTAAATTATATTCCAATTTTCATCGAAATCCGTTCAGCCATTATCGCGTGAAAGGTAACAAACATATAGACAGACAGACAGACAGACATACAAACAAAAATTAAAAAAAAAAGCGATTTTAGGTTTCAGGGTGGTTAATTATATATGTTAGGACCAATTATTTTTGGAAAATCGAAAATTACTAGAAAATTTCGGCTACACATTTATTATTAGTATAGATATTCCTAAACAAAATGTCATTTTTCTTGTAGATCGCTGTTGCTATAGTGACGTACGTAATCCTGCTCATGCAGTTCAAGGTTCCCAACACTTGAAATGAGAGTTGCGGCGGATTTTACGGAAAGCAACGGACAGTCTTCCAAATGGGAAGAGATCTGAGCACCGCCAAATCAGGAACTTGCAACGTTTTCTTAAGGCCGAATTCAGCAACGTGTTAGTAATCCACAATCAACTCATTGTAATTTAACTTAACTACGGAAATTAAATCATATTTGATTCATTTGCATTTCGCCAAACTAATACGCATTAAAAAGTCAATTAATTTAATTCCTAATTAAATCATCATGGCCTTCGGAATTATAGTAAAATTGTAATTTCGAAAGCCATGTTCTTGTCAATGAAGGCAGTGGCCTTTATAGTGAGTTAATTTGATATACTACAACAATAGAATGTCACGATAAATGGAGGTAATCTCAAAACATATTAAAATAATTGCAAACAAAAATGCCTACGGTCATACTTCAGAAAAAGGGGATAAACTTTGGAAACACTGTAAGTAGAAAGATATTTCAATGCGAAAAACCTATCCCAAGGTCTTTAGAAATATTGAATACAAAATGGAATAATATGAGAATATGCAAGGAAATATCATGCAACAAGCGAAATGAAAATACTTGATGGATTTGCGCTATTCCAGTGTCTTCAAATAGAATACTAGGCCTGCTCAATAAATAAATTTAATTAACTAATTAACTAGTGGACTTACTCGTGTTAAGTATGTAAGTTTGTGCGGCTTACACTAGAATAATACAAAATATACAAACACACTAAAACACACCCCGATCAAATTCTCAACACACGGATCAATTTCAGTACACACACACTATTCGACTCTACTTTTCAACACCTTTCAACAATCAAACGCACCCACATAACAGGCAGAGAAGTTCGAGATGACGCCGAGATCTAGTAGGCTCTGACGATGGTGTGTGAAGCACCGAAACAGCTGTAAGCCGCACAAACTTACATAATTAACACGAGTAAGTCCGCTAGTTAATCAATTACTTATATTCAAGTGTTAAAAGTAGTGTACGCAAGATTCAAAATGGAAAATAAATTTAGTTCTCATATTACTTTAGTTGCTGCATTTTAGGCAAACGTTTCTTCAATAAATACATAATTTTAATAATTATGACGTAGTTACCTATCGGTTGGAAATACAGGGTGTAACAATTTTAATGTTTAGAATTTCTGGAACATGTTCCTTGACACGTTCTACGTCGATTAAACCTATACCTATATCCAAAGTTTCATAGGTTTGGATTATTTGTACCCCAAAGTTAAATTTTTGAATTTAATTTTATCGCTGAATACTGAAAGAAGTAACACCAATTTCCGAAAGTGATATGTCTATGTCATTATTTTTATTAGTACCATATTACATTTTAATATCAACTACTTGTGAGTATGAAAGAAGCAGTGCAAAGTTGAAAAAAAAAAATGTCCTTAAAATTCCAAACACTGTACTTCTTGAAATTTGCCAGTAGGCACGTGAAAATACCTGTGCACTAGGAATCCTACGGTTTGGGAACCGTGCTTGATATGCCAAAACAGCTGCTGTTGCATTGCCATCACACAGTCCATACACATAAACTATGTCGGCGTATTCCTGATGTGTTTTAAAAAGGCGTGTTTTAATGGTCAAAACTCAATAAAAAGACTAGTCACAATACGGTTTATTTTTCTCACAACTGTTATTTTAAACTGTTGTCTATTTCGTTTCCTTAGCAACCTAAACAATTTTAATTTAATTTCTCTTAAAAGTAAAATTTCCTTCATTCACTGCTTTTCAAATGTTTCTTATGTATCTCTACTTAGTAATGCCATAAAATAGACCTTGTATAAACGGTATAATGCTTGGAGCTGCAAGAAGTTCTATTTTTTCCAGCTCTGTTATCTCTGTAACCTCTCAATTTCGGATATAGGTATGTTAGGTTTAATCAACGTAGAACGTGTCAGGGAACATGTTCCTGAAATTCTAAACATTAAAGTTGTTACAACCCGTATACAATGCCGATGCTTAGCACGAACTTTTCGAAAAGTAAAATTAATTGGAAAATATGTTTAGAACGGTTTGTAATGCAAACCTTGAGTCTCCAGTATGGAAAGAAGTTACACCTGAATTCCTAACAGCAGGTATATGTCTACTTGAAATAAATAAAAGTATGTTAACATCATTACTGTTTTATTATAGCTCGACCCCAGATACACTTCCCTGCTTCCTTGCCCAGAGGGAGATTGTCTGTTCCTTGGTATTCCAGTGCTGTGTTCTCTCTTTACTCCGTCACGGCGCTCGTACTGTGAATGGTCACATTTAACGCAATATTTCTTAATTTCTGAGTTCGCACCATGGATGAGTCCTAACGAATAGGATTTCGAATTTCGCGCTACAGTACACTTCCAGACGGCTGTATTACCGACACAGTTCCTGTAGCCAGTGAAAGGTTTCCACACTCGCCGCGGGATGGAAGCACAAGAAATCAGAGGCTCTCACTTCGCTTCTGACGTTGCCCGGAAGATGGTATTGGGTATGCTTTCTTAGGCACAGGCTTGTTTAGGATTTGAAAAACAGATTTTATTATATCAGTAAATGTTTGCACTAGAAGTTGTAATGGTATTGCTTCGAATTTGCTAACAGAAGTCGGAAGTTCGATCATTTGTATTCCCTGCAAGATTTTTCAACACTTGAATTGTTTAAGGATCAGATCCAGTATTTAGAAGTAAATAAATGAAAACATTGTTTACAGAGGAAAATAAAGTTCTTGCGTCAAATCTATTGCTATGACCGAGGCTCGGGTCGGCTCAGAATGACCTATCTTCTTCACAAACTGTCCTCTATGTCGTCTAGCGCAGTGCTATTCAATCTTTTTTCCGTAGCGTACCCCAAAAATACATTTTTTTACCTTCATACCCCCTAAAATGCTTTGCAAATATTAACAAATATCAAAAGATTATCACTAACGTTGTATGTAAAGTAAATTATTATTATTATTATTATCATTATTATTATTATCATTATTATTATTATTATTATTATTATTATTATTATTATCATTATTATTATAAAAAAGAACAATAATAATTTTTATTGTTAGATTAAAGATACATATATTTTTGTGCGAGATCGTGCGTATTTGCTTGTTTTCCGCACAGAACCAATACGCGGTAAGTGTGAAATACCACATTCAGTATTCCCAACGTAACACGCATAACAATTTCCCTCTTCTTACCGCTTAAGCGCGACATTCATTTTACTGCTTTAGGCTTTTAACATATTATTTTTAGAGACGTTTAACATAGTAATAATTATAAATTGGAAACTTACCACTGCAATTTCATCTAAATTGCAATGTTAATTATTGTTTTTAAATATTTGCAAAAATTAAGTAAACTCTACTACTCCACGAAACTTATTGCATTCCTGATACAAGTAACATTAAGGAAGCCGTGAAAAAATCAACGAGATTCCAGATGCCGATGTTATTACTGCAATATGTTATATAAATAATATTGTTAAAATATTAAAATGAAAAATAAATCATTACATAACCTTACCGTTTGTTTTAAGTTCGCATTTATAGACTGGGGGAAAAAAAAAGACAGATGTATATCACGGCCTGCTGGAGTATAGTAAACACAGCAACAATATTGAAGAAAGATATTTTGGTGTTCCGAAGTTGGCGTCATTAAACAGAAACCAACATGGAGATTTCATTACAACTAATTAGAAATTCGTCTTTCAGGTATGTAATAAACGATCTTCGCACAAAATAATGTACGATACACGAGCGGTATGTTTGTTTTCATGTTCTCGGAAATTAAAAGAGCTCAATTACGTTTCGCTTTTTCAATCTTTTCCTCGACCATGAAAACGTCAACATACCGCTCTTGTAACGTATATTACTATTAAATATATTATAAAAATCACTCTAGCACCCGGAGAAAGAAAACATATTCGTGCTCAGGGGACATTCCACAAAATATTAAAACAAGTATTTAATTAATTAAATATAAAAAGTAAAAAGAAAAAGAGAAAAAAAACATATATTACAGTAATTGAAACTTCATATTGCCTTCTTAAACAATATTTTTTAAATAATTTTTTAAAAATAAGATCCACACCTCCACACCCTCTTATCTAGCATCTCGTTTTGTTTACCTTTCACTACCTCGAACCCGGAACATGTACCTTCTCTCTATTCCTCTGCACAGAACATCCTTCTACTCATCATCTTTCAGCATATCGATTCCACGCCTCTGCAATTCTCTCCCTGACCATGTCAGAGACTGTCGGACAATACCAAAATTCAAATTTAAATTAAAAAATCACATTCTAGTTCGTGGAATTGCTTGTTGAACACCTGTCAGGTTGCGCAACTTCGGCTTAGCCCATGACATATAGTAAATATTGCAACTATGCTGTTGTAAAATTAACAATTAATATGTAATGTATTTATTATTATTATATTATTATTATTATTATTATTATTATTATTATTATTATTATTATTATTATTACTTACTTACAAATGTCTTTTAAGGAACCCGAAGGTTCATTGCCGCCCTCACATAAGCCCGCCATCGGTCCCTATCCTGAGCAAGATTAATCCAGTCTGTACCATCATATCCCACCTCCCTCAAATCCATTTTAATATTATTATTATTATTATTATTATTATTATTATTATTATTATTGTTATTATTATTATTATCAGTTACCACTATCATCATTGCTATCTCTGTTTTCTTTTTTTTTTTCTTGTATTAGCTCGATGAGAGCTGTATAGTGTTCTTTTGACCCTGTTGACCATCTATAGGGCTTTAATTTAATTTGCATTATTTTCATCAGCGTCTGTATTTTTTTTTGTGTATATGTGGTATCTGGTGGGATGGAAGAGAAGGCCTTATGGCCTTAATTCTGTCAGATTAAATAAATAAATAAATAAATAAATAAATAAATAAATAAATAAATAAATAAATAAAATATTTATTGGTTTAAGATAAGATATTGTGATTATAAATAAAATTGAAAATTGCAACATTAGCAAATCATATGTTTGGTAATTTGGCTGTTTTCTTGTCTTGGACCGAAGTTGCTACAGTGGTTATAAGCTACAGTTGTGGCACATTTAATTTCTGTCAAGCATATGTTGTCTGATCTTTTAATTTTATATTTATGTGAATAGAAATTAAATATATTAGGGCCTACGGTTTTATGCACGAAATCCAATTAGATATTGTTACAAATTTCATGGATATTAAATACTTTAAATTCAGAATGCAACAGTTCTGAGGGATAATCCACAATATTTATTATTCTTTTCTGTAGCAATGTTATTGGCATGAGGGAGGTACTATAAGCACTAACCCATCCTATAATACCATACTGTAGTATAACTTGTACCAATGCGAGGTAAATCAGTCGTAAAGGATGGATAGTTAAGTAATTTCGTAGGATAACAAAATAGTGAATATTTTTTCTTAATCTACTGCACAGAAAAAGAACATGTTTATCCCAACGTAAGTGTTGGTCGATTATTATTTCGAGATACTTAACTGGAGGAGATCCATTTAGAATAGCACAGTTACAATTATTAGAAGAACAATTGGATGTATGAATTGTTATATACAAGAGCGGATCAGGAGATTTCATACCAACAGATTTTAACGAAAATGGTACAACTGTAGTTCTAGTACGATTTAAGACAAATAACCTGGAATCAAACATTTTTTTTAATCAAAGTGCTGCCATTATTTGCAATAAGGTAGGTATCATTCCAAGTGTTACGTGCAAATATAACAGTAGTGACGTCCACATACGAAAATATATCACCATTGAATATTTCACATTAATTTCCAGTAAATAATTAATAAAAACAAAATAGAACAGTTATTGATGAAATAGCAACAGTAATGATTTATGTAAAGTGTTATTGAATCAAGGAAAAACAAGATTTGATATTGTAAAAGAAAATAATATAAATTTGGAATTTTTACAGACGTTGCGTACCCTCTGACACAATCCAGCGTATATGTAATATTTATTATCAGATTATTAATTTTGAAATTCAATTGTAATCAATGACGTGGCAAATACATTTGTTCAAAACGTTTCGATTGTGCATACCATTAAAATTAAGATGCAGTGTTGTCATGATATGATCCAGTATATTTTACATTCGCCGTAGGCCTACTATACTGCCACTTATGCAGTGAGCGCCTGACATTAAGAGGTGATATCCATAGACATTTCGCTAGCCCGCGCTAAGAATGTCTATGAATACGATCCTAGAACTCCTTCCGTACAAGACTATGTTCCTCGATAAATTCAGCGTGTCAAAAATGCGAAGCCTGATCATAATGGAGCAATAGTGGAATGGTAATGACAAGGAATAAATGTGACTATAATGGGTAGTATTGTATTGTATTGTATGTATTAACATTCCACGGTATTCATACATGCTTAAAGCTAGCATATGGAACAAGTAAAAAAACTTAATACTATTATAAAATCTTAATTTATAGTCACAGTCTAGATGAAATATATATATATATATATATATATATATATATATATAGACGAGATTTACAATATAGTCTACTAGTACAACAGAGAGTTTTAGAATCAATTTCATGAAGTGTTATTGATTGTCATGAATTCACCTACAGAATAGAAGGCGTGAGAAATTAGGTACTTCTTTAATTTGGCCCTAAATAATTTTATGTTTTGAGTTTCATTTTTTATATCGATAAGGAGGCTATTAAAAATTTTTACTCCTTTTTGATAGCACGATAGACTTGCCGATGGAGTATGAAAGTCATTTTTTGACGTGTATTTATGCTATGAACTGTTGAATTAGTTACAAAGTTTTCACGATTACATACGAGGAAGATTTTCTTATTTATTTTATTTGGTTATTTTACGACGCTGTATCAACATCTAGGTTATTTAGCGTCTGAATGAAATGAAGGTGATAATGCCGGTGAAATGAGTCCGGGGTCCAGCACCCAAAGTTACCCAGCATTTGCTCGTATTAGGTTGAGGGAAAACCCCGGAAAAAAACCTCAACCAGGTAACTTGCCCCGACCGGAATTCGAACCCGGGCCACCTGGTTTCGCGGCCAGACGCGCTGACCGTTACTCCACAAGTGTGGACTACGAGGAAGATTATTAATGAAAAGATATAGTGACAAGCCATGGGCATTGTTTGTAGTTTTGAAAATAACCCTACACAATTCCCTAGATTTGACACCTACTATTATTCCAATTACTCTTTTTTGTAATAGAAATATATTGTTACTATCTGTGGAATTTCCCCAGAACATTATTCAAAAACTCATTACCGAGTGGAAGTATGCAAAGTATGTTGTTTTTAAGGTATTGATATTTACTATCTTTTGCATAGATCTAATAGCCAAACAAGCTGAATTTAGTTTGGGGGTAATTTCTTTAATATGATTTTTCCAATTTAACACATTATCGATTTTTAAGCCAAGAATGTGGAATGTGGAATGATAACAGGAACACACTGTTATTGTCACACCCACATTTTTAACAAACTGCAAGATGGTAACGGGCTATACGTATTAATGGAACTAAATTCATCCTGTCACGTAAGTAGGAATTGCACTTTGAAGGAAAGCTGTCCAAAGTCGAGGGCAAGGATGAAAATGCGGAATAAAGGATTTTGCCGTGGTATCATCATAATCATTTTGTTAGCCATATTTTCAACACTGCGGTAGAACGCCACGAAAAAGAATTACAGCCAGGACCTAATTTAAATAGTACTCAAGTAGAAATAAATGAATTCTGACGCAAACCTGAAACTATCCTGCGTGGTAATAAAGAACGTATGCAAATGTGATTCGTACTGTTTAAGCAAGCTGCCAAGACCCATATTTAATGACCAGCATTTTCGTTATAATTAAAACGTGTTCATCTTAATTGGCGGCCTTACACGCCACGCGAAGAAAAGTCTAAATCAAATGCAGAGGAAGGGTCTGCGGGCAAACATATTCTTCTTAATTTGGGCGTAATGCTCGGGTGAGTAACAATTAGCGAGCTACGCAGGCGCTGTAATCTGGTAATTTGTGGACCTGCCCTTCAAGTTTATGGAGCAGCCCCATCTGAGGACACGACATAAATAAAAACAAGTGAGCCTCGACTGCACTCTTGCTTCTTCTCTTATATACGGCTGAACATTTTCTGAAATGCTTTCCATTTATTAAATTCCATGTTATTGGTGTAACCTAGTTCTATAATGGAAACAAGCACTGTGCATTTTTTTACTTATTTTAAAAACATTCTACGACACTCTATTGGGGGTGTAAATGTAAATTATTTAATCAAAATTTAAAACAACTTATTTTCGTTATCCTTTCAATGAGACATCTATGTGTATATATATATATATATATATATATATATATATATATATATATATATATATATATATATATATATATAATTTGAACCGGTAATGGAAATTACGGGAAAACGCTGAACGGTTCTTAATAAAATGAGCCCTTATTTTGAAGCTTGGAAACCAAAGTTTTTGAGAAAAATAGTAGTTTTCAGTGAAATGTCAATTTTCCTACATCATTTTCTTATTTTCAAAAATCCCTGTTTCGTCAATTTTGAGAACTAAGTAATTGCATTTCAGTATAAAACAAAACACACACTACAATAAAAAATACGATATTACACGAAGGCCATGACTTGTAGGATTGCTGACATATTTAGGGCTCAAATTCAATTGGTTATTAAAAACTTCAAGACTTACTAAAAATAATTAAAGGTCTGATTCTGCGGTATGTAATTTTCTGAGTACAGCTGTGTGTTCGATATTAAGATCTACATTATTACCATTAGAAATGAAACATTATTATAGTTAATGCCATGATGTGACTATTTTTCATTAATTATACATATTAATGCTATACTGATGATATGAAAGTGAAACGTTTTGGGGTTATGTAAGTAGATGTAGATAATATCTTAAATTAGATCTTGATTTCTATAATTTACTGAGTGGCGGCTATATAGTATATAACTACAAAACTTACGTAGGAAAATACTGTTATTAAAAATCAAATATTTTTATAGTTATTAATCAAGTGGGGTTGGGTCTTTTTCATATACATAATGACGGTGCGATGTAGATATTGGCTCCAGAGAGCGCAAAAATTACAGTTTGTAAGGAAAGACCAAAATGTATTACTTACTGATAAAATAAGAGGGCTACAAAATTTTGTAGTCTCCCGATCATTTCAGCAAGATCTCTTAGCAGAATAAAATGATTTTACCCTCTACATTTCAAGCTCTACACGCAGCAGCTATACCAAGATGCTATGTCTATTGTTCGAAACCATAGCAAACCTGACTTTTTTTTAACTTTCACCTACAATGCACAATGATCTGAAATAGCTATTGCTTTACTCCCACATGAAAAGCCCACTGATCGTCCTGACATTCTTACTTGCGTTTTCGCGTTGAAACTCAAAACCTGAAGGTGGATAGGTTCAAGAGAAAGTATTGGGCATGAAAAACATTCAGAAGGAGTATGTTTCTTTATTACGCAAGCAAATAACTATCAAAATGTCTGGTGTTCTTCATTGAAAATAAATCTGAACAATTTTTATTCGAACGTCTAATGAACTTATTTTGCAGCATTTGCTGCACAAGCCACTACTTCGGATATATTACTATGATGTTCCGAAGTACATATAACATTACTGTGCAGGAGTTCTGCATTACCCAATGGTGAAGAATGGACAGAACGGAGAAAAATTCTCTCAAACACCGGGACTCGAACCCGAGTTTTCAGGTCTACGTGCTGATGCTTTATCCACTAAGTCATACAGGATTCTAGTTCCAATGCTGGATTGAATCTTTCTCAGTTTAAGTTCTACCTCTCTGTTCCCCTTTGGTGTACTGTGTCACAATATGTGGCAGTGGCACAATGTCCAACACTATGTACAAATGTGCACTCATTACGAGTGACTAAGTGGCCGGGATCCGACGGAGCAAGGCGCCGTCTAGAATCATATGTACTTCGGTACACCATAGTAATATAAGCACAAATAATCATTTTGTGATTCAACACGGCTTATAGTACCCTAGTTACAAAATTAGATCACGGTTAATCTCCTGGTCTTTTAATCCCTCCATACAGGAAATAACATATGCAGGAGAGCGCATGTTTTTTTAAACTGACGTTATAACGGAAATATTATCTATCTACTTCGCTCGAATAGGTGACGCAATAGTAAGCACATTCCTTTCACGGTTAATCTCCTGGTTGGAGAACAGTATAGACTGAGAAATAAACAAAAAAATAAATAAATAAACAGACATTCATAGTGTCACTAGAAAAAAAAAGATAAAATTTTACGGACACATCAAAAGAACGAACCCTGACAGATTCACAAAACAAATTATCAAATTATTGAATTTTGTGAAAATAGGAGTAAAGCTCAAACAGATACTGTAAAATGGATTGGCGAAATAAAAAAGAGTGAATTGACTTATTGACTAATTGACTCTGTGTATTAACTTATGTATTGATTTTTGTATTTCTTATATGTAGATGGGAATAAGCCCGAACACGGGGTTGCTGATTTTTTTATATTTCGTATAATTAATTTGGTGTAAATAAATATCAATACATTAATAGTAACAAATTAAAAATAATAAAATACAACCTGCCAAAAACTCTAAAAATTCGTTAATGGAATAGAAGAGGTTATCTATAAGCCATCTATACAATTTCCTCTTAAACAATTTAAGAAATGGACTAAATCAATCACAGTAGCAGAAGTTCACAGCTGTGCACCTAAGATCTGGTAGTGATGCATTGTTTCCTTAAGTCTGTATACTGCAGCATCAATCTGATAACTAGTGTTAGTCTGTTTACGAACATTGAACCTGAGGTCGTGGTTGGAGCCGCGATTGTGAGCATAAAATACGAGCAGTACTGTATGGATACCCATATAAATTATAAATATTAATTTTATTTTTGTCTGTATTGGAATCCCCTCCTGAGCACGAGTCTTACTCATTCAGGAGTGGGCTAGTTTATCTTTCATTGTATTTATTAACTTGTATTCATTTCAAACTTACTAGCAATAAAATAAATAAATAAATAAATAAATAAATAAATAAATAAATAAATAAATAAATAAATAAATAAATAAATAAATAAATAGGGTAATAAGGAAATAAATAAATAAATAAAATAAATAAATAAGTAAATAAACAATTAAATAAATAAGTAAATAAATAAAATAAATAAATAAGTAAGTAAGTAAATAAGTAAATAAATAAATAAGCAAGTAAGTACATAAGTAAATAAATAAATAAGTAAATAAATAAATAAATAAGTAAATAAATAAGTAAGTAAGTAAATAAATAAATAAATAAGTAAATAAGTAAATAAATAAGTAAATAAATAAATAAGTAAGTAAATAAGTAAATAAATAAATAAATAAATAAATAAGTAAGTAAGTAAATAAACAAATAAGTAAATAAGTAAATAAATAAATAAATAAATAAATAAATAAATAAATAAGTAAATAAGTAAATAAATAAATAAGTAAATAAATAAATAAGTAAATAAGTAAATAAATAAATAAGTAAATAAATAAGTAAGTAAGTAAGCAAGTAAATAAATAAATAATAAATAAATAATAAACAAATAAATAAGTAAATAAATAAATAAGTAAATAAGTAAATAAATAAATAAGTAAGTAAATAAGTAAATAAATAAGTAATTAAACAAACAAATGAAAGAGTAAATAAATAAATAAGTAAATAAATAAATAAATAATAAACAAACAAAAACAAACAAATAAATAAGTAAATAAATAAATAGATAAATAAATAAATAAATAAATAAGTAAATAAATATATAAGTAAATAAGTAAATAAATAAGCAATTAAACAAACAAATGAAAGAGTAAATAAATAAATAAGTAAATAAATAAATAAATAATAAACAAACAAAAACAAACAAATAAATAAGTAAATAAATAGATAAATAAATAAATAAGTAAATAAATAAGTAAATAAGTAAATAAATAAGTAAATTAGTAAATAAACAAATAAATAAGTAAAAAGTCAATAAATAAGTAAATAAATAAATACATAAATAGGTAAATAAGTAAATAAATAAATACATAAATAAGTAAATAAATAAATAAATAAACAAACAAATAAATAAGTAAATAAGTAAATAAATAAATAAATAAATAAGTAAATAAATAAATAAATAAGTAAATAAGTAAAAAAATAAGTAAATAAGTAAATAAATAAATAAACAAATAAATAAATACATAAATAAGTAAATAAATAAATAAATAAATAAGTTAAAATCCTAAAACTAACAAAATGAATCCCCATAGCACATCAGCCATTACTGTAATAGCCCCCTACTCTTTTTCTGTTTTAATAAAATATCATTAATATGACAACTATTTCTCCCACAGTATTATTCCGTAACTTAAAATTCTTTGAAAATAGGAAAAGCACGCACTTCTTACACACTGTACAAGCTCAGGCCGGTTTACATTTCTCATTAAACAGATTACCAGATGCCAGAGATGTAAGAAGTCGAGGACGTTCATGTAGAAGATGGACTGGCAATTTAAATCCTATTACAAGCACATAGCACATTATTTTAATCATGAAGCCGGAACAGGTACCTAATTGAAATTGAAGCATTTCTGAGACATGCTGTACAATGCGGAATAGGCTACTACGCAGAGATATAGACACAGGAGCAAGACGACTCGGCAGAGACAGTGAACAAGGCAAATGTTTTCAATAGCGCATACAATGCTATGAAAACATACGAATTCTTGAAACGTGCACTACAATTGCGTACAGAGTTATAAGAAATGATGAACAGAGAATCTGCAAGTCTTAGTAAGCAGCTTTAAGAAGGGAATGCTGTGTTTAGGACATACAAATTTATAGGCCGTAGGCCTATGTGAAAGATAAATAGATATTATTCATTTTTAGCAATGAAGTAAATGAACATAAGGCCTCTAAAATATTGTGAAGATATTCCAACGGTTTAAATGGTCGTTTGGTTATGTACATTACAGAAACACAGGCGCCACAACCGTGGATAATAATAGTGAGTCCATTGTCACGAAGTTTATTCAACAGTTTTGTAAGTATTGTTTATTTTTATTCATTTTAGTAGGTTATTTTACGACGCTTTATCAACATCTTTCATCGTGCTAACCACACGATACCTCCATTCTGGTTGGATGATCGTCCACCTCTGCTTCGGCATGTAGGCGTGAGGCCAGCAGCCGGCTGGCCGGTCTAGGCCCTTCAAGGGCTGTAGCGCCACGGATTATTATTATTATTATTATTGTTATTATTATTATTATTATTATTATTATTATTATTATTATTATTATCAACATCTTGGCAAACATTGTTACTGACATAATTCATTGAATGATTCAACATCTAGATTATTTAGCGTCTGAATGAGATGAAGGTGATAATGCCGGTGAAATGAGTCCGGAGTCCAGGTCCGATAGTTACCCAGCATTTGCTCGTATTGGAATGAACGGGGCTAATTATCCAATTTTATTGCAAACAGGGGCTAACTCCATTATTTGTTTATATTTTAGCCCCTGTAATTTTAGACTGTAATAAATGAGTGAGTGATGAATAAAACCTTCAGGTATCCGACATGCTGAAAAATGAAATGAATTCTAGTTAATATTTCAATTTTTATGTTTTGTGTTGTTTTCCACAACTTTATAAAAGTGAAGCTACCTCGTTTTTGGAAGGAGCCCTTCAATTGCATTATCATTATATTAATAACCGAAATCTAAAAAGCTTTGAAAAATGTAAAATATATAGTCTACAATTTAAATAGTGTTTAAGTAATTTCTTAATGAGACTTCTCACCATAAAAATAGCTGCAGAAATCATTTTACGGTTATAATCTCTATGATTACGCCAATTCAATTTAAAATCCAAATACATGCCAAGAAGTTTTACAGATTCTAAACTATTAAGTACATTTTTCAGATTGAATAACATGTTTTGAGTTCTGTCTTGATTTACAATAAAGGAATTAAAGGATTCATTAATTATTGCATCAGATGATATTTTAAGATGCTCACTATTAATGTGTGTAATGCATACCGCCATATGAATGGATAGTTGTCACTTAAGTTACTAATCATTAACAAGAAAAGAAAATGCTTCGGGATAAGTGCTACTACGCATCTTTCTAACACGCACTACAAGTCCCAAGCACTACATCTTCAGATCCTAGGAGCATACAAGGTAACACAATAGCACGAAACCTAGTCATCAGTTTTGATAGCATTATAAAATGAAATACGCGTACTTGGAACACGCGGTATAAACCGCAGATACTACAACTGTAGATCTAGGAGCTTGTATAATAGGCGGAAATAGTGAACAGAGTGTCATGAAAACCATAGAGCGTCGCGGTAAAACGTTAACATTTCTCATAGCGCGGAGTGAGTAATGGCCGCCATATATCACGTGTAATTAGATTAAGACGGGGCTCCTGTTGATGGGATAAATTCGACATCTCAGTCGCATAACATCGACCAAATTCTCCGGAACCTTGGCTCATAAATCACATTAATTACTGCGGGTCTAATAACTCCTCAGCCCCGGGGGCGGGGCGGAGCGGGGGATGCGGGGGTGTAGATTTATATTCATAATTATTGCGGGGAAATGAGAACACATCCATCTACTGGGGGTGGCGATGAGGGAAGGCTCCGATGACACCCCGTCAACTGCTATAGTGACGTAGAGACTGATTTCAACACAGATCTGTTTCCAAGGCAACGGGCTCAAACTGTGGCTGCCGTACCACCTCGAGAATCGCGACAGTTCCATTTCAAATTTTAAACTTTTGTTGAATGACATGCCCCAGCATTTTAAAAAGAGTAAGATATTGCATTCATAAAAACCATGCTTTCATTTTCATGTAAATAACTGTATTATCGATCGATTAGAGGTCATTTAGAGGTCATTTAATATTGCAGAATCACTGTACATCACTAATTTTCTTACATACCTAAAAATCACCATGAAATAGACATACATTTATTTATACCTGAATTATTATCCCGAGTTATCTCGTGCACCTTGATTCCAGCTCTGGTACAGAATAAAGAATATAATTAGAAATCAAACAAGAGAAAGAGAAATAAAATAATACAAGCAATATAAAAAGAAGATACAGTAGTATTAACAAAATTTGAGACCGAATGAGCAGCGCTCGTGCTCGGTCGCAGTTCAGATATAATATTAAAATAAAAAGTAATAATAATAATAAAAATAAATAAGTAAAATAAAATAGGAACTAAAATATAATTACAGCGGCAATGGAATTATATAATATAATATTAACACTAGAGAAGAATAATATCGCACGTGAAAAGTAGGACTAATATATATTTCAAAATTATAGAATACAAATATAATATAGCTTGATTAATTCATGCACATAGGCTATAAATTTATTTAATCAAATTGAAGATATTAACACGTTTCTAATTTTCTTGTTATATGTTAGTGGGTTACATGTTAGAAGTTCTGGGTGTAATTTAGTTAAAGCATTGTACAACCGAGGGCCAAAATTTATGCTATGCTTTAGACCAGCAGATGTGAGACATTTAGTAGCATCGAAGATTAACGAATTTATAAATTATTTTACGAAGCCTCTTACAAAGATAAGTAATGTGATGAGGCAATTTTAAATTCTGATCAATAATGATACCCAGATATTTGACATACGTGGCTTCTTTCAAAGGTGGACATTTACAACTTTTGGGATCTAAACAATTTTCACTGTGTATTATTAGTCTATATTTATCGCTAAAACTAAAAAAAAAAAAAAAAATAAATGTTGGTACTCACATTAATGAGATTCTTGCACAGTTATTCTATACTTGGATGTATGCTGCTAAGCTTAAGTCGGAGATCGTTATATACATCAAGTCGATTTCGGTATTTTGTTTTTATCATAGTTACTGATGAAAACCCTTTCCCACACAGATATGTAGAAGCAAACTGAATTATAACATCTAAAGCACCATCGTACAGTTCACTATATTCTCTTTTCACTTGTGATGAGGTCCAGAAATTAACCATACCTTCCGTTTGGAATTTCATTATAAGTCCGGTGTCATTCGAGACTTCAATTAACTTTCCTCTTATAGTCTATGAAAGTTTATTATTTTCAATATGGCAATGAAAGGGATCACGAATCCATGAAAATTCGTCATATTTACTTGGAAAATAAGTTTCAAATTGTGACCTCAGAGTTGTATTATTGATGTACAGCACGTGACCATTTCAATGTGCAGACTGGGTGTCGGTAAAACTATTAAAAAAAGTCATAAATACATGAAAAGGTTCCTCTGTTACTTTGATCCTCTGTTATGAATTCAGGTGGTCCCTGGCTGGGTTACAGGCGCCAGATGTGCAGGAAAAAGATGGCGAGAAACACCACGATCATAGTGCTTTAAATCCCTCTTTTGTTGCTGAGAGTAGAGTGGGAAGTCGGTAGACAGGTAGGGTAATACATTTCATTAAATATTAGTACTGGGAGAAAAAGTGAAAGGCGATTGCAATGTGACGTTTCGAAACTCTGAGATTTTCAGCTATAGTGAGACACGCAATTCGTTTGAATTTTATTTTTTCTTCTGTCTTTTTTGAAGGATCACAAGGGCTGACCTCGAGGACCACAAGTGGTCCGCGGACCATAGTTTGAGAAAGGCTGGTCTATAGGTACCGTCATTTCCCATTTTCTGGAACACAATTATGGTCCACGATACAATCATTCAAAGAATAGTGTAGAAGTAACAGAGACCGTTCTTAGATAGCTGCAGTGACTTGACTTCAAACTACAGTACAGCAAAAATATAGATAAATGGGGTCTACGTTATGGAGTACAAAATTTGAATGGCCCATAGATGTGTTCCAGGACCATAGTTATGGGAAAAGACGGTACGTATTGGGCATATTCCTCGATTTTCAAGGCCTTTCAGGTTTTGAATGGGGGATTGTATAAAATAATTTAATATTTATTGACAACCTTGAGACCCTTAGTGCCCTCTCATTTGCATTATTTATTTATTTATTTATTTATTTATTTATTTATTTATTTATTTATTTATTTATTTATTTATTTATTTATTATTTTGCTAATAATTGTAACATAAAATATAAAATATACAAAGAAACTTTAGCTCGCCCCTGAAAGAGTAGAACTCGTGCTCAGGGGCGGATTCTTGAATTTAAATGAATAATTATACAATACAATTTGCAATTATAGTATATAAATTTAAATTTACAATTTTTCAATTTTTATAAAATCCATACATAACTTTTTAAATTTAATACTAGAACTATTAGAATTCACAAGATTAGGATATTTAAATATAAATTTGTTATATATTCTTGGGCCTAAATTACTACTATGATTAAATACTGTAACAGTGTTGCATTTTGGTTCAAACAATCTTAAAGAATTCATACCTTTTGTTTCATAACTATGAGAATACAATTCAAAATTATTTCGATTTTTATGAATGAATTTTATTAATACAATATAATAAATTTGTCTTACGTTAAGTACATTAAAGTCTAGAAACAAATTTTGAGATGGAAAATCAATAGGTTTATGAAGATTCTGGGTCCCGACACTGAACTCTAGATGTACTGTACGTCAGTTACAGGGACGTCATCGCTACGCTCCCTCCGTAAGTCCAGGGATGTGAAGCCTTGTCGCCGAGAATCCGCTGCCTGGTTATAACATATTATGGAATTATTCTTTGGGGGAAAAAGTGTTTAAAGAAAGCATCACAAATTCCCGTGTTTAAGAGAAAAAATGATGACTGTCACAGACCTATACATCATGGATGCAAAACTGTTCTGTCTAACCTGCAAAACATTAGGGATCACTGCTTCAAGGTCGAACATTCGGACGTTCTCTGACCGGTCAAATATAACCCGGTTAAGCCCTATTCTGCAGCTGGCTAGTCTGAATCCATGAATTTCGGCTCCACCAGTAAAGAGATCAGTATGAAGCAATGGTTGAAGGCGAGCCCGGTGCTGTGCCGTAGCTGTCGGCCCGCGAAATATGATCGGAAGCCGCTCGGTGTAATGGAGGCGACAACTTTGCTCAAGTTCGCCCGCCTGCCCGCCGACACCGGAACCGTCGCGTACATCACGAGTCTGACACCAAGTGGGGAAAATCTTGCGACTTCTTTGGTCGCGTCATTCGTTTCTTTTGTTTCTGTTCTGCTGCACTCTAGTTGGAGAGCCGGTCCGAATGTGAGTGCCGTCCAGACTTCATGCGCATCGTGTAAACTTCCAGCCCAACAAAACGTTATGAAGAAAGAACAGCAAGGAAGAATAGCATCCACAAAGCCCACAGTCTACAGACAGACTATTCTGCATGCCAAAATGTTTTGGTCCTTGTATAAACAATTCTGCTGAACAGGGACGTTATTTAGGAGAGGTAGGGGGCAATTGCCTCCCTTGGGCTTAAGATTAAAAATATAGCCTGATAATAATTTATTACCACCACCACCATCACCACCACCACAATCACCACCATCACCACCACCACCATCACCACCACCACAATCACCACCATCACCACCACCACCACTATCACCACCACCACCACCATCACCACCACCACCACCATCACCACCACCATCACAATAACCACCATCACCACCACCATCACCACCACCACCACCATCACCACACCACCACCACCATCACCATCACCACCACCACCATCACCACCACCATTACCACACCACCACCACCATCACCACACCACCACCACCATCACCATCACCACCACCATCACCACCACCACCATCACCACCACCACCATCACCACCACCACCATCACCACCACCACCACCACCATCACCACCACCACAATCACCACCACCACAATCACCACCATCACCATCACCACCACCATCACCACCACCATCACCACCACCATCACCACCACCACCATCACCATCACCACCACCATCACCACCACCACCACCACCATCACCACCACCACCATCACCACCACCACCACCACCATCATCACCACCACCATCACCACCACCACCATCACCACCATCACCATCACCACCACTACCACCATCACCACCATCACCACCACCACACCACCACCACCACCACCATCACCACCACCATCATCACCAAAACCACCATCACTACCACCACCACCATCACCACCACCACCACCATCACCACCATCACCACCACCATCACCAGCACCATCACCATCACCACCACCACCATTACCATCACCATTACCATCACCACCATCACCACCACCACCGCCATCACCATCATCACCACCACCATCACCACACCACCACCACCACCATCACCACCACCATCACCACCATCACCACCACCACCATCACTACCACCATCACCACCACCACCATCACCATCACCACCACCACCACCATCACCACACCATCACCACCACCACCATCATCATCACCATCACTACCACCACCATCACCACCACTACCACCACCATCACCACCACCACCATTACCACCACCACCACTAAAGAAGAAACATATAAGAATTGTTCATATCAAAATATTCCACCATATATAATGATGACTTGAATTCAATATCCTTATGGTCGAAAACGCACGGACTTAATCTAAATGCAAGTAAATCGCAGGCTATCTTAATAGAACATCAAAGATCGAAGTGTCACAAACAAAATTTGCCACCGATAATTGTAAATAATACTACTATTCCATACAGCTCGACTGTGAAGAACCTTGGCATTTATATGGATTGTCACCTGGAATGGAATGAACAAGTGAATCACACTTCCAAAAAATATTTTCTATTATTCACTCATTAAAGCGGCTGAAGCACTTTCTTCCCGATAAATTAAAATTAATCCTTGTACAAACACTCGTGATGCCACACTTCGACTACTGCGATGTTATATTAAGTAACCTAAATGTAAATTTGAGCAACAGGCTACAACGTGTGCATAATGCGTGCGTCCGTTATATTTGCAATATTCGTAAGTATGATCATGTTTCCCGTCTTTCCAAACTCTGTCTTGGCTAAGGCTAAGCGATCGACGAGCCCTGCATTCTCTTGTTCTCTTATTTCAAATTCTGCGCACCGCTACCCCAATCTATTTGGCTTCTCGTTTTCAAAATTTATCCGCATATCATCAGCTAAGTACAAGATCTCATCATAACAATTTACTCATTATACCCTACCACAAGACATCTTTATATTCTTCATCTTATACAGTTTCAGTTGCTAGAAATTGGAACTCGCTTCCGAGTGATGTAAGGGGTTGTTGGACAATAACTTCATTTAGGTCAAAATTACATAAATTCTTACTTAACAAATTAATTGCTAATTAATATTTATTACTTATAATGAAACTAACATCTGTCCATTCTTATTATTATCATTAATTTCTCTAAATAGATTTACAAAACCTCTAATGGCAATTACATTAATATTCTCATTATAGAAATAAATTTTAGATTTATATATATATATATTTTTTTCTCTCTGTAACATAGTCCTAGTAAACTTATATTAAATTAATTTTCATCATTTTACTAGCTATCTCAAATCTCAAATTAATTATAATTGATTGAATTAAATTAGCTCATAAATTAAGTTACTACTTTACCTTATAGGTTTATCTAAATTTAAATAAATATGTAGTCTACTAGTCGTTAAAACTTAACTGAAGAATATTGCTGGAGAACCTTTTAAGTGTAGTGTAAATATTCGTAATTTAAATATGTATTGTATTGATTAAGGCTGGTTGAGTGGAAGAGAAGGCCTTATGGCCTTAACTCTGCCAGCGATAATAAAATATTATTATTATTATTGTTATTATTATTATTATTATTATTATTATTATTATTATTATTATAAACGCTTAAGAAATTAAATACGAGCTAGTTAATGGCTTAGCTGAAAGGAAGCCAAAGCGTTACCCTTAGCGGTTTTTACTTAAAATAAAACTGCCCTTTCTTGTTAATTTAAATTAAAATTTCTTTATCAGTAAAATTGTATGTGTTCATTTGTTCGCACCTACGTTATCGGTATATTACCAAGTGGATGTAAATTGTAAGTTACAATTATAAGTTAAAGTAAGTGTATGTGTGGAAACTGGAAATGTTGTGTACATTTTCCATTAAAAGGAATTGTCATACAAACACTGGTGATGCCATATTTTGAGTACAGCAATATTCTACTAACAGATTTAAATTCTAATTTCGCCCAAAGATTACAACGCGTTCATAATGCCTGCAGACATTCAATTTGCAACATCCGCAAATACGACCACATTACGCTTTCCCTTGAAACGCTCCGATGGGTAAGATTACAGAACAGAAGATATATCCATTGACTAATTTCCTTTATCGCATCATCAACACTTCTCCGCCTAACTATCTCTCAGTGCGTTTTAATTTCTTGTCCTCATATCACAGCCTGGGTAGGCTACTCGTTCTAAAAATAACCCTTTATTATCTGTGTCTAGCCATAAAACAGCGATTCGCTTCAGGATGAGTTAATGCAGAATGTTTTAAATTGGTGACAATTCTTTCTGCCTTTACGGATTCCACACTTGATGAATGGTATGTTGTGACAGCACGCCTATTGACAGTCCTTTCCTTGACGCAGACCCGCTATGTATCGCCGTTTCTTAGGTTTCTGCGCTATCGATAGTGAAGAAACCCGGAGTGAGACAGTTGATTGCCTCCTCTTGATGTTGGAATGAACTCAGCTGCCATACTCTGCACATTTTGATTTCCATACTTCAATTCCATAAACCTGTTACCAGGGTTTGTAAGACAATGATCCCACACAACAATGCAATGAATGTCAAGTTCACTAAGTAAAAACAGTAGTTGTAATAGTTGAGTAGTATTAGTAGTAATACTGCAGTAAGTAAAATACCAGTGCTGTAATCCATGTTTGGTAATAGTAATATGCGTTACAAGAGCAGTATGTTGAAGTTTTCATGTTCGAGGAAAAGTTTGAAAAAGCGAAACGTAGTTGAACTTTTTTAATTTCCGAGAATTGAAAGAAAACATACCGCTCGTGTATCGTACATTACTTTGTGCGAAGATCGTTTATTACATACCTGAAAGAGGAATTTCTAATTAGTTGCAATGAAATCTCCATCTTGGTTTCTGTTTAATGACGGCAAATTTGCAAAACAAAAATATCTATCTTCAACATTGTTGCTTTAAAATGTTTTCTGTGTTTACTATACTCCAGCAGGCCGCGATAGACGTCTGTCTTTTTTTTCCCCCCAGTCTATGATGAGCCTGGAATCTTGTTGATTTTTTTCACGGCTTCCTTAATGTTACTTGCATCACGAATGCAGTAACTTTAGTGGAGTTGTAGAGTTTACTTAATTTTTGCAAATATTTAAAAACAATAATTAACAGTGCAATTTAGGTGAAATTGCAGTCGTAAGTTTCCAATTTATAATTATTACTATATTGAACGTATCTAAAAATAATATGTTAAAAGCCTAAAGCAGTAAAATCAATATGTCACTTAAGCGGTAAGAAGAGGGAAATTGTTATGTGTGTTAGGTTGGGAATACTGAATGTGGAATTTTAGACTTTCCGCTGATCGGTTTTGTGTGGAAACCAAGCAAATACGCACGATCTCGCACAATAGTAATATGCGTTACAAGAGCGGTATGTTGACGTTTTCATGGTCGAGGAAAAGATTGAAAAAGCGAAACGTAGTTGAGCTTTTTTAATTTCCGAGAACATGAAAACAAACATACCGCTCATGTATCGTACATTATTTTGTGCGAAGATCGTTTATTACATACCTGAAAGACGAATTTCTAATTAGTTGCAATGAAATCTCTATGTTGGTTTCTGTTTAATGATGGCAACTTCGGAAAACCAAAACATCTTTCTTCAACATTGTTGCTATAAAATGTTTTCTGTGTTTACTATACTCCAGCAGGCCGTGATATACGTCTGTCTTTTTTTCCCCAGTCTATAAATGCGAACTTAAAACAAACGGTATGGTTATGTAATGATTTATTTTTTATTTTAATATTTTAACGATATTATTTATATAACATATTGCAGTAATAACATCGGCATCTGGAATCTTGTTAATTTTTTCACGGCTTCCTTAATGTTACTTGTATCAGGAATGCAATAACTTTTGTGGAGTAGTAGAGTTTACTTAATTTTTGCAAATATTTAAAAACAATAATTAACATTGCAATTTAGTGAAATTGCAGTGGTAAGTTTCCTATTTATAATTATTACTGTGTTAAACGTCTCTAAAAATAATATATGTTAAAAGCCTAAAGCAGTAAAATGAATGTCGCGCTTAAGCGGTAAGAAGAGGGAAATTGTTATGTGTGTTACGTTGGGAATACTGAATGTGGTATTTCACACTTACCGCGTATTGGTTCTGTGCGGAAAACAAGCAAATACGCACGATCTCGCACAAAAGCGTTTTACACAGTTATCTATATTGTCTTTTAACGGTATTTAACTTCTATGTGAACTTCACGTAGGCCCTACAGGAATTCGTTTTATTACAGAAAGTTGAAATTAGTAGATATCAATCACAATACTAACAAGTAAACGGAATGCTACTGGTTCACACAACAGCAGATATGCTTTAAATCGCGAAATTTAAATATTTGACAGTTGTTAGGCCTGTAGTAGGCTATGATGTCTTTAAACTTTCCCTTGCAAAATTATCTATAATCTTTCCGCTGTAAGAAAAATCCTAATATAAACAATAGCACGTGACTGAAGTGAGGCTTCATTGGCCGCTGTTTGGCGCCATAGATTCTCAGTACGTGTTCCCGCCTACTGTTGTACATTCTGTTTCATGTTAAACATTTCCCGTTACTCGTCAAGTAGGTCTAACCTCACTACTATGCATTCGTTTGCTTAGGAAACATTTACTTTATAATTACTGTAATTAAAACTCACATAACTTATTATATACATTTAAGACTATTTGTTTTCCTCCGCTTTTGAGTGGGTTTCTACTCTTATGTTTAATAACCACACACACCGAGGATGCAGAAGCCATACTTCAGTACCACGTGCTTACGTGAACAACTACGAGCTCAAGTGACGCCAGCGTGTTACAAGAACAGACTACTTCGGTATTACTGTTTGTGTTCATCCGCATTCATAGTACATAACAAAATATAAAAGTAGCTTTTCTTTCACATAGCGTTTTACATATGAGTGAAGTTATATGTTTCATCGTATTTAACAACTAGAATTCAATTTTTTATTTTCAAATAATACAAGATGATAGTTTCCAAATACGGACTATATTTTCCTGCGTCGTGTGAGTGTTTCACGGGTATGACAGCCACGTGCTTGTGTTTACATTAGGATTTTTCTTACAGCGAAAACAGTATAGTTCCTTCACTACAACGCAGTGAGCTGAGTGGTCATCAGCCTTGGAGCTCGCGAAGACATTCTGATGTCATACGCAGACTGTGCGGAAGTGACAGAGTGCACGAGTCGGGGTGCGACGCGAGACATTGGAACCCGACCGCGGGGCGTCGAGGCAAATAAATTAAAGAGGCGGGTGGGCGAGGGTTAGTTTAGCGGAGTTTGGGGTTTTCTACATGGCGGCCCTTGCTACAATGCGTCGGGGCTGTAAATCATTTTGTCTCATAATTTCTCGCTGCTTTAACAAAATTGCGGGCCCACAGCCGTTCTGTCTCCCCCGAAGAAGTGCTTCTTGCCTGGATTTATAGGGTGGAGCCTTCCCTTAAGAAAGAAAAGAAGGAGAGCGCTACAAACTTCTCTCACGTTAACCATTCCTCAAGCCGCAGCGTTTACTATGCAAAAGAGAGCGAGTAACGGCGATATCCACGGGCGGCCCTCAAGAGGGGCACAAGGCCCATGACGCATTGCACCGTCCGGCACTTCAGAACCGAGCAAATCTTTGTTGTATGCATCGAACATCATTTATGGCGAAGTGTATCAACATCGGTTAAAAACGCAGTAATCCTAGATTACGAAACGACGGTTAAACAGTAACAGTGGTTAAAATGTAATTTCTGTGCACCATTCATAATCACCGATTACTTAAACATGGCTAGCTGACACCTCATTTAACCAGAGTAATGTCTATGATGGTACACTGTTTCTACAAAATTACTAAAGGAAAGCATCCATACTGCTGCAAAGATAATAGTCAACGTCTAAAAACAGCTGCGCTCACTCCGTTCTACATCGAAATGAACGTGTCCTACATTTTCGTTTTGCATTTGTTTGCCTTTGGGCGCTGTTATATTTGCGAGTTGCATTTCTTTGCTTTTCAGTGCTGTTAGGTTAAAATCGTACAAAATAGAAAATGGAATGTAAAAATGATTATATCCCAATGTGAGGTTGAAGTATCGATAGACTCAATTACTAGATTTAAATATAATATATATAAAAAGATGGAATATCTATAAAGGAAAAGAATGCAGAAGATTAGTAGGAATGTGTATACCATCCAGGACCCCATTTACACGAGGGAACTGTTCATTATCCCAAGATCCATCCATAACCTCTCTTTGTTCAGCCAGTGACATGGAGAAAGTGATATTCGAGTATTCCCCCTTTTAGTATAGAAAATAACAGTTACATAGAATCGTAATATAAGCAACCGATCCCTAGGAGAAATATGACTTTTTGTGTTATTTCAAGTGATCCATTTGTACATTTTGATAAACGAAATACCTCCTGAAATTTTCTGTCACCTAATTCCTCGTAAGAATTCTCTCTTTCCACTAAAGAAACTTCACGTTCATGCTCTATCCAAGAAATTCAAGTAGGCTACTGTGCAATAATGATTGTCTTCGAAATAAACATCTGTGGCTCTGGCCGCCATTTTGCTTTACTTGCTCTACTAATCACTAGTTATCTCTTTTAACCGCTCGAATATCGCCGGTTAGAGATTACTGTGGTTAACCTCCTATTTAAGTCGTAACCGAGGTCGATCCACTGTAAAAATGCTTAACCAGCGGTTAGGTGACAATTTTAACCGGTGATTACACTAACCGACGTTGATGCACGTGGGCATTAGATAGAAAACAGTTAAACACAGTAGCGGCTGGTGGTCAAAATAATGAGTGTGCTACAATCTCTATATCGGCCTACTGTATACACTTATATGCATTTATCTTAATTTGAGACTCGCCTAGTGACGAAATATGGAGTTCCTTCCTACTGCAGAACTTGTCAATTACCCTGGTGTTAAACGTTAAACCCCTCCATCCTGGACATTATACTCTTTTCTATTGACAGTATTGCAAGAGCAGTGAGGCGATCCTGGTACATGGTGTTCCTTAAAAACGTTTTTATGCGTTTCAAGCAAGAAAAACATTTTTCTGGCTCAGCAGTGGTCATTGGTGTTATAACCAAAATATTTAACAATTTCGTTACTTCACAGAATGGGTCCCGTGAATTTTTGGAGACTGTGTTTTGTAACAACTGAACAGCCATCTATATTTCGGAAGTCGGATCTTCCATATAGAACTCCAAGTTGTGTCTTTAACGTTCTTTTGTTCAGTACAGTATAGCTGTTGACAGCAACTTCAAGTTCGCGTTCAGGAAAATTATGCAAAAAATTGTCAAAAAATTCGCTGTTTAACAATTTTGTTGCATCTAGGTAGCTTAAAGGTCGGAAACGATGAGTAGTTTCCTGAATTATACGGTTACATACCTCCTTGGCATCAATTTTCTGGGATTCAATTTTCCGTCGCTTGCTGATTGATTCAGGAGGAACCTAAAAAAACTGGTAGATGGCAGCAGCAGTCGAACATTTGAATTACCAAATACATTGTACATAGTTCCGAGTTCCTCCACAAACAAGCATTCTTTCCTTACGCTTTACTTTTGCAACCTCCAAGCTGTGTTGTGCTGAAGCTGACTACATTACTTCCCCGCGTAAAAATAGCCAAACAGAGCAGTTATTTCAGCTTCGCACATGCGCATTAACTGTCTACATTCTCATGTAAGTTTTGAGTAGCACAACGAACCCCCTGAGGCACCAAAGAGCGAAGAGCGAAGACTAAACACTCTATAACGCGTCGTGAACATAACCACGGGACATTGTCAAATGGCAGATCAGATACTATTGTGGTATTGCAAATACATTATTTGAGCAAAAATTATCATTGTGCTGTAGCACTGTAGCACATAAGGACGGGCCGCCCCTGGTTAAACATTAGCCGAAACAAAATTCCAGTAGTGAAGTGTGGCGAACTTCGGGCTGAGAAGCGAGACCAGCGACGTCAGAGTAGTGCTTTCATTCGGAGACCTCCGGTTACCTCCGATTGATGCCGCGCAGGTTGTATATGTGCTGTGGCGCAGACATACACTTTCCGCTGAGCATTCCTTTAATCGAATCAGGTAGTGATTCGAGTCCACTGACGTCCGCGTATCTTTTAGAATAAGTTCTAATTTGTTGTTATATATTCTCTCTCTTATGCTAATCTCTCTCTCTTTCTTCGGCTCTTTTTTTCTTCTTGTTTTGCTTGAAGTGCTACGTTAGCTGCCAGATGTTTTTTTTTTTCTAGTTTTTAAATTCATAGTATATGTGAAAAATATAAATGATACTCGGGAGGAAATTAAACACAGAATAAATATGAGAAATGCCTGTTATTATTCGGATCAGAAGCTTTTATCATCCAGTCTGCTGTCAAAAAATCTGAAAGTCAGAATTTATAAAACAATTATATTACCGGTTGTTCTTTATGGTTGTGAAACTTGGACTCTCACTCTGAAAGACAAACATAGGTTAAGGGTGTTTGAGAATAAGGTGCTTACGAAAATATTTGGTGCTAAGAGGGATGAAGTTACAGGAGAATGGAGAAAGTTACACAACACACAACTGCACGCATTGTATTCTTCACCTGACATAATTAGGAACATTAAATCCAGACGTTTGAGATGGGCTAGGCATGTAGCACGTATGGGCGAATCCAGAAATGCATATAGAGTGTTAGTTGGGAGGCCGGAGGGATAAAGACCTTTAGGGATGCGGAGACGTAGATGGGAAGATAATATTAAAATGGATTTGAGGGAGGTGGGATATGATGATAGAAAATGGATAGGGACCAATGGCGGGCTTATGTGAGGGCGGCAATGAACCTCCGGGTTCCTTAAAAGCCAGTAAGTAAGTATATGTGGAAAGGTTATTAGTCTTATGTCATTGATCAAATTAATAATATTAAAACTAACTGCAAAAGTAACGCAGAAGTAAAGCTTTTCAGTAGCTAAGGCAAACATTTGTAGTTCTCCTCTAAACACTCGTTTATTCGCAAACAGTTTTTGTCAATTATTATTCTAATCAGTTTAGTTTAACGTAAAATATATTAAGGGAGTTTCAGAATGGAACAAAAGAAATGTGTAATATCAATGGGTAAAAGTTTACTGTCCAAAATAATTTATTCAGATTCTTCATCGGTCAGGATTGTGATCATTGTGTTAAAGGATGTCAGTATTTGAACTGCCTATTCTAAAACGCGCCACTCTTTCCCTGTAATAAAAATATAAGCGGATGTCAACTTAAGGACATTGTAATTATATTATCATCACACGTTTCTTTAGTTTCATTCAGGAAGTCAATATTTTAATCTAAACATAAAATATAACTCGTTGTTTTTTAAATATTTCGTATGTTTTTTTTATTGCTTCGAAGTTACGTTTTAGATAAATTTCAAGAATTTTTTTTTTCTGTGGGCTTTTGGGAACAATATCACTAAAACAATTTAAAAAGAAATCTTATCAAATGTTTTGCGTAATTATTTTTGTCGCCGCTTTCGTCAAGTTCGCGACTGTGCGATCGCTTCAAATGATCTAACAAATTCGAAGTTCCACCACCCTTAGAGTAAATTCGCCCACAAAGTTTACAGCGTGCGACTTTATTATTACCTTCAACTAAATCAAAGAATTTCCATGCGGCGGATATCCGATTTGGTGCCATTTTATTCCACTCCAACTATCGTCAGTCCGTACGCGCCGGTCGTCCTTGAGCTGTCACTTCGCTCCGAACCCCCGCATCCCTCCGTATGTCCCCTGTTCCACCTACGGTAGTACCGGAGATCACCGGTGGAGAGCTTTATTCGTAATCTCCGATTCCTCCGCGGTAGTAGTCACTCCGGTGAGCAGCACTACGTCAAAGCAATCCCTCCCAGTACAGTACGTACTATTTTTCAGTTACATTTTGTACAAGGTGGGTCAAAGGAACGGGGGATTTTAATTACTTTGTTGGTAATACACGGATTATTTTAGTAGGCTTAGATTCATTGTCAATTTTAGCCTGATTATTGCAATTTATTAAACATGGAGCATTGGACTGGTAAGCAACGGGGTTTTGCTGTAAAATCTTATCTAAATGGTCAATGGACAGAAGCTGCCAGTGGCGGTGCGTCAATAAGAGCACTAAGAGCACGTGAACACCTTGTTTCCATTAATGCACGACTAGTTTTATTATTTAATACCGTATTGGCGTAGTGGGGATGTATAATATCAGAATCGAGTATTTTAAACTTCCCGCATCTTGCATAAACTTCTTATATAAGCTTGGCAACATCCGTTCACGTACAAGCTGTGCTCTTTTCAAGAAGGTTACAGAAATTTCACGCATGCGCGGGAGAAAATTGTCTTTCGCTGGCCGCTTATGACTCGTCAAGAGCACAAAGCGTTAAGAGAACAGTGAATCTATCCTACAGATGTCAGGTGCATCGATGCCTATCGTTTACGTGCTATATCTCGAGGAGGAAATTTAATAAGTCTGTATTTTAGCCTGCAGGTGTCAGCATCTCACTGTCGGAACGTTTACTTTATGTGGATGTGTGTACAGTGCTGCTACGAGAGTGTAGTTTGTAAATTACTATACTTCAGTGTCGGCATATAGCATAGTTTGGGTTTCAAAGACGTTCTGGCTGAATGTGATGGTGGTATGAATTTAAATATCTGTATGGTGGTGTATATTATTTAAGAATAATATTTACTGGCATGTATTTATAGTAATCAATCTATGCGAATAGGATTACAGTACTGGTATAGGCTATAGTGTATCAGTGTGTTGTGAATCAAAATACAGTATATTACTGAACACACGCTTTTGTAAATTGTTTTATGTATTAATTTTTAACAGACGTAAACAATGAACTCTGTTCAAGTAATTTTGAAGAGTAAAGAACTGGGTAAACTGGCTTTCCAGGAAAAATTGGAAATAAAAAGACTAGAATTCATTATTATTATTATTATTATTATTATTATTATTATTATTATTATTATTATTATTATTATTATTATTATTATATGTTGTTTTGAATTTATATACGGTTTTTTCCGACAATGAAACATTGGAATCATGATATTTCATATTAGGCTAAAAACGTACGATCTCAAATTCTCTTCGATTTTGGAACACAAAATTGTGAACACAAATAATATTTTATCACGAGCCGCCACTGGAAGGTGCTAGTATGGAGTTTCGCCGCCACTTTCAACCCCGTCGTCATGATCCTGTGCCCTCTTCACATCCGATTAAACCTGGGTTCGCAATTTAGAAGAAATAGGCTCAGCACTAAAATCTCTTCCGAAGGAATGCCACATATCTTTGAGGATGCCAATGGTGGGGAAACTGTTAATGCAACTCGTTATGTGATAATGATTCAACATTTTTAGTGGTCAATTAAGAAGAAGAAATTTTCGTACCAACACATCAACTTGATTTCAGCAAGGTGGTGCAACAGTACATACTGCAGCCATCTCTGTGACGAAATTGCAAAATTTGTTTGAGAATCATGTCACATGGAGAAATGGAGACATTCCCTGGCCTGCACGATCCCCCGATTTAAGTGAATGTGCTTTCTTTTTTATGGGCTTTATAAAAGTTAGGTATACGCAAAGAAAGCGCGAAACATTGAACAACTGAAGACAGCAATTCGTGAAGAAATTTCAAACATCACAGCCGAAATGATGTAAAGTGTAACAGCAAATTTCAAAGAGCAATTACAAGAATTTATGCACGTTGGGGAGAGCATTTGAAAGATGTCATTTTCAAGAAGTAGTGGTTACATGAATATGGCATATCTACTATATTCTATATTTTTATATAATAAAAGTTAATTTAAGACAATACGTAAAGTTTCATTTCACTATTTAAAAATATCTGGTTCTTTGGCCAGTATATGTCATTCAAAATTATATCGACAGTATGCAGATAATTTGAGTTAAGAAGAAATAAACTATCCTACGTCACCAATACGCCAGTGTAAAATTTGTTTATTTAGTGAACCATTATCTCATGAACTACGAGAGGTATTATAAAATTATATTTTTAACAGGTTAAACACCCAAGGTTTCTAAGGGTCGAATTCATAGTCGTCGCTTATAAAATGAGGAAACACTTAAGTAATGAGCATTTCCTTAGCACTTATTTCAGATCGTATTGCAGAGACGCTACTCTTTCATATGCCCTGAGCATTCCCTTGACATCGAAAGAAATATGGCAACATGGCTAGACGTGAGCGCTTTCCTACATTCAATTGTTTTCCAGCGTCTTCAAATTGTTAAATCGGCATTACTGTCATACACAAATACAGAAGTAAATATTATAGAGCTAAAAATTATACAAGATGTCCAGAAAGCATTCTACAAAAAGAAAGAAGTGAGCTAAGATAACTAGTTATGAAAATATGGAGATATCGTCGAAAGTAAAAAAAAAAAAAAAAATGATAATTGTTCTCTCCAAAAGAAGAAATTGACATGGAACAAAACTGCAGTTGAGTTTAATGCAAACTCCGGAAATATTCCTGTAAGTAAATCATTTCAATTTATTTTTAGTTATTTTTATGCTAAAGTGGAAATGATATAATTACGCAAATTTTAACAGCTTATTCCTTGGGTAGAATACAAACAAAAATGGAAATAACACTTTGTTGGGACGTGAATACTTTTCGAAAAAAATGCCGCTTAAATCTACCTGAAATGCTGCTGTATCATAAAATCTCAAAGCAACCAGTACTTTCAGCAGTGGCGAAATCGGTAAGTCTCATGGTTGATTGTGAATTTAATTAAGAGACACCAGAATATTCACAACAGTCTTCTTGTCGAAACGGTATCTCCTCTTAAATTGTTGATCATTATACATCTCTAAAGAGATTTCCATATCTCTGATGTATCTTTTGCTTGCCGAAACTCATTTTCATTTTAACTACAGAACTCAAATTAAATTAAATCATAATCATCATCTATTGTATACCGAATCAGCTGATTACAATGCATATGAGGAAACGTTTGAGTAAACTGACAAGCTACCTTATTTGAATAAGTGTTCACTTCAGTAGGATTTATGAAATGGAAATTATTATAAGCAACTGCTTAAGTGTTTCCTTACGATAAGTGTTGACTATGAATTCGGCCCTAAGTAAACTGTCGCAGATTCATCAAGAAATATAAGTTGTAAAAAAGATTGGAATATTTTAAGTAATGTTGATTTTATTTTGTCTTTTATACAAATGTCTCATTTTTTCAGGATCTATGAACGATAGACTACAAGGATGAAATGTTAAGCACATATCGACAACAACAGAATAATGATATTAAGTCTATTAGTCTGATCAGAAATCATTTAATATAAAATAACATGTCAACATTCTATAAAAGAAAATAAAATCTTTGTTTCGAACTTGTATTTCCTGATAACTCTGCGACAGTTTTCTTAGAAATCTTTGTATCTTTATCCAGTAAAAATTTCAGTGCGATATTTATTCAGCAGTTTCTGAGATAATGGGTCATGAAATAGGCAAATTTAACATCGGCGGCATAGAGCAGCTAATCCGATGAGGAATGCATCACTTTGAGCAGGAGCGTCACTTCGGGTTTTGCTTGGGGAGGGGAAAGTATTCTAGGAAAGATCTCACAGGCTACATTGCTTGGCGTAGGCTATTGCCTATTTCCTCTGAAATGGAATATTTCCCACACCGTAAGTGGAGTACAGTTCACCATAAAAATTTAATCTTTTACATATATCAAATGCAATGAAAATATATTGAAAGTTCATCATTTTTTTCTCCATTTAAGTTTATTATTATTATTATTATTATTATTATTATTATTATTATTAATATTATTATTGGGTTATTTTACGACGCTGTATCAACATCTAGGTTATTTAGCGTCTGAATGATATGAAGGTGATAATGTCGGTGAAATGAGTCCGGGGTCCAGCACCGAAAGTTACCCAGCATTTGCTCGTTATGTTATTTTATGTTATTTGGTTATTTATTTGTACTGCATATACGTGTACCATTCTCATGCATATGGGCATAAATGATTCTGATGATGGTTCAATAGAGCCGAAAACGTACAAAATTAAATAAATGTAACAAAGTATTGTAAAATCAATAAATTTGTTAAATGGATAAGTATTTAGTATTTAGTTGTATTTATTTATTTAACCTCGTAGAGATAAAGCCGTCAGGCCTTCTCTGCCCTTCTACCAGGAGATTCCAACTACAATATGAACAATAAAATTACAATTAGTATTAAATTTACAATTACAATTACAAATAAAATCAAAGTACGAAAAGATTACCTGAATAATTAAAGCTAGATAATTTATCATAGAGAAACAAAGAATAGTTTATATTTACTGAATTACAAATTAAATCTTGAATAACAAAATTGTATAGTGATGAAATTACTGAATATTGAAATATTTTGTGATGGATTAAAGAAATTATTTACAAGAAATCAATTACTGACCAAGTGCCTAGTAAGTTTTCGTTTGAATTCAATTTTATTTCGACAGTCTCTGATGCTAGCAGGTAGCGAATTCCAGAGTCTTGGCAGGGCTATTGTGAAAGAAGATGAGTATGAGAAGGTGCGATGGAATGGTATTGTTAGTATTGTTTCATGACGAGAGCATGTGTTCAGATTATGGTGGGAAGAAAGGTAAGTGAAGCGAGACGACAGGTACGAAGGAATAGAAGAGTTCAAGATTTCGAAGAGAAAGAGAAGTGAATGAAAATTTCTTTTCTTATCTAGTTTAAGCCAACCTATTGCTTCCAGGGATGGGGTAATATGATCATATTTACGAACATTGCTTACAAAACGTACACACAAATTATGAGCACGTTGAAGTTTCGTTTTGTTGTCGCTGGAGAGGTCAGTCAGTAAAATGTCAGCATAGTCAAAATAGGGAAATACAGGTGTCTGCACAAGGGACTTTTTTAAGCAAGAGGGGAGATGAACATTTATCCTTTTTAGCACATGGATAATAGAATATACTTTTCTGCAGGTTTCTGTGATTTGCATGTCCCAGTTGAGATTATTATCCATGTGAATGCCAAGATTTTTTACTGAAGAACTGAAAGGGATATGCACTGTACTTACTTTAACAGGGGAAATGTCGAGGTGTTTTACAGCGTCGGTTTGCCGTTTGTGTCCTAATATAATTGCTTGTGTCTTTCCAGGATTGATTTTAAGACGGATAAGCATAGACGGTATATGATAAAACTTTGATTGTTATTATTATTATTATTATTATTATTATTATTATTATTATTATTATTACATTTTTGTTGGTTACTCCCTTATTCGAGGGAGGTCTTCAATTAATTTGACGTGTGGAAAGATCGTTGGCCCGTCCAACGTGGTTAATTCCACAAATAATTTAAATGGTGACAAGGCTATAAAACCGAATGAGAAATAGCATTTTTAATTTCCTTCGATAGGTCCGAGTTATGAAGTAGTTGGTTGCTGGACAGATAAGTTAGAATAAACAATGCAAATAACTGTTTCCTGTTAATATTTGAAATGCACTTTTTTACAAACGAAAAAATAGCAGCAGAAGTGAAAACAATGTATGAATAGGGCTATACATAACATTTGAATTCTTGTAAAATTATTTACATTATTATTCTTGCATACAGTGAGGTCACAAAGTGGCTGTACCCCATGTATTGCGACACTACGATGGATATGGTTGATTGATTGATTGATTGATTGATTGATTGATTGATACGGACATGTACCTGATAGTTTAACGATCCAAGACATCGGTATGAAGACCTTCATTTCATAGCACAGCTGAATTCTGCGCCATGTCCTGGCAGATGTTTTGCGTAGATAATCAAGAGTCACTTCGTTGAAGGCATCTTTCACGGCTGTTTGTAATTGTTATTGCAGTGATTTCGTACTTTGTCCTTGATGAACCACCAGAGAGCATTATCAGGTGTTGTGAGGTCGGGACTTCGTGGAGGCCAGGCAAAAGGAACTTGATCATCTGCAGATCCTCTTCCAATCCACCGGTTGGAGATCATTTCAATGCCAAGTTGCTGGCTCTCCGTCCTGTCTTCGATACCAGCTTGTTGCAATTGTGGCACCAATCATTCACTAAGCATGTCCTGGTAGGTTGGCCCATTTAACGGAACCTTGGTAGAAGAAAGAGCCTTGTTGTCGGCCTTCAACTTCTGGGGCGGTATTTCACACTACCCGTTGCGAATGCACGTTTTTTCCACCCCAACAGTGTTGCTTTCCTTGGTGGTTCTATACCAAAGCGGTCACGAAATTTCATCTCCACTGTTTCCACGGTGCCGCCGGTATGACGTCTTTCATGAAGCCAAACCGCTGTCGTAGAGTAACGGTCAGCGCGTCTGGCCGCGAAACCAGATGACCCGGGTTCGAATCCCGGTTGGGGCAAGTTGTCTGGTTGAGATTTTTTCCGAGGTTTTCCCTCAACCCAATACGACCAAATGCCGGGTAACTTTCGGTGTTGGACCCCGGACTCATTTCACCGGCATTATCACCTCCACATCTTTCAGACGCTAAGTAACCTAGATGTTGATACAGCGTCGTAAAATAACCCAATAAAAAACCGCTGTCACTTATCTTTGTTCGATGGTAAACGGACTCTGGTCAGCCATGTTTGTTTATAACTGCACAGTCACCATGGTAGCATGGTACCAACGTAAACATGGGGGTACCAACATTCATAAAATAAATGAAATAAGAATACATGGGGGTACGCCCACTTTGTGACGTCACTGTACAATATATAGTTGGAATGGGTTACCGTACTATCTGGAATAAAACAGACCTGCTGTGAACAACAATTTTAATTTCAAGTTACGTGTCTTAAATAATTTAACTTATGAGAAGAAATTAAGAAATCGTCAATTGTTATATTATAAAAAAACCAAACACTTCATCACATAAAAATTCACCAGTGTTAAAAATGTGTTCAGATTTCAATGAAATATGTAAAACATGGGGTCTAGATTTCTGCATTTCTTACATGGAATACAAACATTTTCTTATTAATATACTGAAGGTAGTTGATTTTATATAATATTGCTATTTGCTACTCTGTAATTTGCCAATTATAGCTACATTTTACATTTTTGGCTATGATATCTACAGTATATTTAACTATTTATCATTTATTTTATTTTGTATTTTTCATTTATATCTATATCTGTATCTTTTATTTAGGTAGTATCTATTTGTCTGTTCTTTTTTTCTTCTTTTTCTCATTTTTCATTTTAATTTGTATTTACACTTGTATCTCTTTCATCTCTTTTTTCACGCTATATGCAATTCTATGTTTTTTAACGAATATCTATACTGTCTATTGTAATTGGAGTTTTGCCCTGTTATATGAATGAATGAATGAATGAATGAATGAATGAATGAATGAATGAATGAATGAATGAATGAATGAATGAATGAATGAATGAATGAATGAATGAATGAATGAATGAATAAATAAATAAATAAATAAATAAATAATTAATTAAAAATTTAAAAATTGGTGACTTTACTTGGTGATATACTGTAGCATTTTTTTTCCTCGCTGTTATTTATACTCGCTCTGTATCATTGTTTTAGTGTGGATGGAATTGATGAGATGAGACTGAGAATTCGCCATGGATTAGCTGCCATTCGCCTTACAGTTGGAAAAAACCCCCAACCATGTAATCAGCCCAAGAGGGAATCGAATCCGCGCCCGAGCACAGCCCCGAATAGGAAGGAAACACACCTACGCTGGTAGTCGAACCTTGCACTACCGAGGTCAATCTGCGCACTGTTAGGCCGAGAAGACCAAACTGAAGTTGAGGGTAGAGAATTCCGGAAACTCTGGTTGGGGTTTGGCCTGCAATCTGAAAACCGCATTACACAATCTGGTAATAACAGCGGACGCGCCTTGTGCCCGTGTTGCTCCGAAGGCGAGAGTTTCTCAAGCAAATATCTGAAGCTGAAATTACGCCATTATTTCATGATCTTACTGTTGGTGCAGGCGAAAATGGCGAGGGAGAGGGAGATGGCGGAATAAGAGTGTAAGGCGGGCATTCTATAAAACATCAGCAGCCACAACTCGGGGGATTTTATTCTAATCCCAGGCAATAGAGATAACATTCGCTACTTTAAAACAATCATAGCGGCACTATATACGGGCAGCATCCAGTATTATATACACAGCCGTTAGCAGGATTATAGCAACTTCGCTCCCAGCCACGTAAATTATTTTTTAAAGTGTCCCGGACTGATATTGTCTCCCATAAAGTCGAGAATATTACAGCATTAGATTTGCTAATTTCCTCCTCTTGAAGACATGTAATTACCTATACTCCAGTCCGAGTTAACCTGATGCCTCGTAAACCTCCAGTTTATAGCGCGCACTAAAAACGAATGAGCGACGTCACTCCCCTCACCCCTGGTTCAACCCCGCGGACTCTTACCCTCAGCTCCAATTCTCAAGTCTCCAGAAAACTCCGCAAATTGTTCTCTGAAAATTTTCACATTCTCCTCTAGTTAATCGCCAATTTATATATTGGAAAGTTCAACAGTGCAGCACTCTTGGATTGGCACAGATCCAACGTTTCGGTGCAGAGTATAGGTTCCAAGATCAAGCAGGCCTAATACAGGAACATCATTTTATTTTTACTAACATTTCTAATATTAACCTGGCTATACCTTTCGATCAACGATTAAGAACCGGAAACGCCGTTTGCTACCCTCTTCCACGACTGGAGTTCGATGATACTAGCGTAAAATACAAACAAATCACTTTACTAGGTATAGGAGGGAAGAAAAGTAGTTCATCCATTTACGTAAACTAGGAAATATCGAGATTTTAAGTTTGATAATTTTCATTATGTTTCTGTTTAATCAAAATACAGTACAGTATTAACAATGAGTGTTTTTACTCACGAACTGAGCTTTCCATGCGGACGTATTCATTGTGCAGTGTATATTATACTGTCTACAGCACATTAGCGTACAATATAGAGAATGAAGTTAAAATGAAAAATAATAATTATAATATGGATATTTAAACACATTTTTTAAAATGGTGGCCGTTCATTTCAATACAGGGTTCAGTTCTAATGTGCATATTATCGCACTATAGACTATTGTACGTAATTCTAATTACCAGGTTCGTACTTTGTATCAGTAACTCATGTTGAAATAATTCTGTACCTACTCTACAAAAGAGTACCTTACGTACTGTAAATTCAATCTTCACTTCTTCCCGATCCGAAAAGATGAAATTACTCAGACATGCTATCTACTGTCCGTCCAAGTGGTTACGTCGCAGCGTCGTAGAAAGGGAGGAAATCACGTGACAGTTAATTACTTAACGGGGCCCTTTTATTTAAGTTACTTTAAATAGTTGTATAATATTATGTAGACGTCCAATTCCTAATAGAAATTAATGTTCTAGAAAAGAGCTAAGACAGTCCAGCCACTAGCATTTACAGAGAGGCGAATAGAAATTTTGTTATGCTGACTTCATTGCCTGACATTGCAAATGTAAGCGAGAGGGACAACAAAAAGCCTGCGAATGCCAACAATGGGAACACTGTGTAATTACTGTTGAAGTGAAAATTGTTATTCTCAACTTTTTCTCTTAAATGAAAACAAAGTCTTACAAATTCTAAATTATAGTCAGCAGTGAAGGAAACAGGAAGTATACGTAAGTACTTTTCGTTCGGATTGTATCCTGAAATAATAGTTTTGCAGTTCGTAAATGTTAGTATTGAAACTTAATATTTTAAGAAAACTTGTACCTTTGTAGGGTTAAGTCGATCATGCCAACGACCTACTCGAAGGAGATAGGACCAGCAGGAAGAATAAATTGTTCACCGAAATACCTCCAACTAACACTTATAAACAGAAAAGTGTCATAGTATAGCTTATATTGATGGGATAGTGGGGAAGGGGAAGACGAAATTATGGTGAATTTCTTACGTAAGAGAAGCACTGCCAAAGGAACATATTTTGTACACCCCTCTGTACCTGACTATGGGAACAACGTAGTTTCTAAAGTGACATGAGGAGGGGAAGATTTCAAATAACATCTGATATAAACCTAAGCAATGTTGAATAGCATTTTAGATTATAATTGAAGGGTGGTATTTCAATGTAAATTTTGAATTCTTAAATCATTGTTTGTTGGTATGTGAAGTATTAAAATGTGTTTTTATGTTTTATAAGTTGGCAATCATAGTCACGATTGTAAAGTGGAGACCTATAGGCCTAATTGTATCGAATAGTATGATCACAGTAACAAAAGACACACTATATAATGCTATAGGCATATATTGAAGATTATTATTGTTTTTACACCCCTTATAACAAACAATATATATATATATATATAATACACTTGATTTGTTTTTTTAAAACATAAACAGTGATCGACGTTACTCCGTAATATTTTAAAATCGATCTTAAACTAAAAATTCAATGGTGATCGACTTTACCCTATTTAAGCAGGTAACTTCCATCACAAGTAAAAAAAAAAACAGTTTTTATAGATTCTAATTCAATTCTTGTAACGTGTCTTCATAAGTGAAGGATATGACGACAAAATGCTATTTTCTGAGGAACTTCGCTCCATTACATAACCTCAATATCATTAAAAAATTGCAAAATTTTGATCGACTTTACCCTCTTCTACGGTTCAAGTTAATATAATATATTACTAGAACGTGACTTTTAGGTGCGAATAATGCCAATTTTATTATGCATGATTCACGTTTCGTATCTTGTCCAATAATTCATTTTTATTTTACAGTATTTAACTGTATATGTTAGCGCCTTTTTCTTATATCACCAAATTTAATGTCTTATAATATACTGTGTCCCAAAAGTCATGGTAGGGATTCAGAGAATTATATTTTTTTTTTAACGAATAGAGATAAAAATATAATATTGGTGCCAGATGAAAATAAAACTCTCAAAATTTTTCTTCTTTAAGTTTGAGGCACCGAAGGAAGTAGAAGATGGTAACAATTGAACAAATGCACTAATGTTCATTGTTACAATTAATTATACAAAATGGATGTCCAAAGAAAAGTGCAATGTGTTTTGTGTGCGAAACATAATGCGGTTTCTTTCTTTCTTTCTTTCTTTTTTTTCTTTTTTGAAATACTGACTGAAGACGCACAACAGTGTGCTTGTTTCCAGCAGGATAACGCCTCTGCACATACAGCCTCTATAATGTTAGAAGTATTAGAAACAGTGTTTGGTGATCGCACAATTAGTCGCGTTTCCCGAATTTAAATGTTTGTGATATTTATCTCTGGAGAAATTTAATGCAGAGTGTGTATGTGAACAATCCACACGCAGTTAAAGAGTTGGATAACGAAATTAGACGAGTGCTGAGTGAAATTACAAAGAGAGAGTTGTAGAAAGTGTTTCAGATTTTCTACACAGATGTGATTCTTACATCCAGAAAGCTGGACATCATTGTCAACATATGCTTTGATAAAAGGTAAGATCAACATAACGTTCCTGTACTACCTCTTACCGGTGAATTATTGATACGGCAATACAGGCCTAAATCACCGTCGATTCATTTTCCTCCCGTGCGAGAGAGAGGTCGGATCTCACCACTAAATACGCGCTTTATGACCGGCTACAATGCCGGTAAGTTTTATATTGTGGCGCGCACTGCAGTAGGTATCTGTAGCTCGAATTCTTTTAAAAATTTCTTGAGAAGAAACAAAATGCAGGATAAACTAGATCCCACAAAGAATATCGCAGAAGCATTAAACGTAAATCAAATAATGCAGAATGGAAGATCGCTAAAATTATTCTCAGAGCAGTAACAAATGTACAAAAGAAGAAAAGAGGAAAGAAACGTAATGTGAGATTTACTAAGGGGTTGAATAAACTGTAAAGGGAATACTGAACTTGGACTATAGGGGCATCTGGTCACCCTAGATTACTGTTGGTCTGGTAACTCTGTTCAAAACAGTCTTTCACTGTGGCTGTTCCTCGACTTTGGAATTCCCTACCGAGTAATGTCAGGGACTGTCAGACATCAAACCAATTTAGGAATAGTGTAAGGAAATATTTTTCAAACAATTTATTCTTGTTAACAATAATAATAATAATAATAATAATAATAATAATAATAATAATAATAATAATAATTGTTTCAAGTTTCTCAATCTCTAATTGTTATATAGGCCTACAGTATATCACAGAATAAATATTTAAATTACCTAATTATTATTATTATTATTATTATCATCATTATTATCATTATTATTACTATTATTATCATTATCATTAACATTATTATTATTATTACCATTATCATTAACATTATTATTATTAGTATTACCATTATTATTACCATTACCATTATTATAATTATCATTAACATTATTATTATTAGTAGTACCATTATTATTACCATTATCATTATTATCATTATCATTATCATTAACATTATTATTATTAGTATTACCATTATTATTATTATCATTATTATCATTATCATTATCATTAACATTATTATTATTATTAGTATTACCATTATTATTATCATTATCATTATTATCATTATCATTAACATTATTGTTATTAGTATTACCATTATTATTACCATTATCATTATTATCATTATCATTAACATTATTATTATTAGTATTACCATTATTATTAACATTATCATTATTATCATTATCACTAACATTATTATTTTCAGTATTTCCATTATTATTACCATTATCATTATTATCATTATCATTATCATTAACATTATTATTAGTATTACCATTATTATTATCATTATCATTATTATCATTATCATTAACATTATTATTATTAGTACTACCATTATCATTATTATCATTATCACTGACATTATTATTTTTAGTATTGCCATTATTATTACCATTATCATTACCATTAGCATTAACATTATTATTATTATTATTATTATTATTATTATTATTATTATTATAAAAAGGAAAGGTATCCCCGTAACATGCCATGAAGGCACTTGGGGGCATGGAGGTAGAGCCCCATGCTTTCCATGACCTCGGCACTAGAATGAGGTGGTGTGGTCGGCAACACTTTCTGACCTCCTTTTACCCCCGGGAAAGACCCGGCACTCAATTTTATAGGAGGTTGAGTGAACCTCGGGGCCATTCTGAAAGTTTGGCAACGAGAAAAAATCCTGTCACCACCTGGGATCGAACTCCGGACCTTCCAGTCCGTAGCCACCTGCTCTACCAACTGAGCTACCCGGCCGCCCATTATTATTAAGATTGGTTTTCAAAATTAATTTAAATTTTTGCAGTAATGATATTTCTACATAATAATGAAAATTGTGCATTAATTAGCAGAAATTATCAAATTTCACCGTCCTTTCACTTTAAGATTTCACACCTATTTGACGTTCAACGTACCGGGAAAAAGACAAGACTGCGGCAATGGTGAAATTCAAGACAAGGAATGAGCTCTTCAATTGTTCGGACATGCACGGATGAGTGCACTACTGCGTTACTGTTCCTCCCATCATGTCCCGTCGTAAAACATCCTCAATGGAGGCTTTATTTGCAGATAAGAGTCATTAGAAAACAAGAAGGCCGGGCCTCGCGTGACGTGTGCAAAGGCGATAATTAGCGATTCTTCACTGTAATTAAAAACAGGCCGCGCGGGGTGGAGTTACTGCTGTAGTACGTCATTTTGCATAAGTCGCAGGCGCAGGATTAACGCCTCCCCACCTTGTAGCGGCTATCTGCGTCTTATCGGGACCATAACCTAGCCTTAATGCCCCTGCACGCCATTTGTGAGGGCCCAGAGGGGCGGAGAGGACCGGCTGTACCCCATTCTCTTACTGACAAACCGTGGTTCGATCCCTGTTATGGGATGTGGCTAAAATGATACTGTGATATATCTTACAAACAGTTTTCAATATTGCCATTCTCTGTCGTGCGCTACTGGCCCACATCATCTAGACCGGTGCTGTTCAATCTATGGTACGCGTACCCCAGGGGTACGCGAGGTTGTCTCAAGGGATACGCATCCCACTGATTGCGTATATAAAAATGCTGACATATTTAGAAACAAATGCAGGAATCAGATTTGACTTATCTTCTATTTACTTGACGAAGCAAATAAAATATAACAGGACCACTATTAACGAATGATACACAAATTGCACATGATGTTGATGACAATAAATAAACATATACAGTAGCTACATATACATATGAAGCAAATGAAAAAAGTACTGACTATTTTCAAGATCTATAAAAGGTTCGAACTAGGCCTATCTTTTCATTTGTGCTAGAGATCAACCCTAACATTTCTAGATCATTTCATAAAAAGATTAGGGTTTAGCATATAATTATTTTTATGCTCGACCATGCCGAAATGTACTAATTATACATCTGGTAGCAGTCCTTTAATGCATGTCATCAAAGTACACCTACTCATTAAAGTACAGGTCTTCAGCCAATGATAACTCAGATTACATGAGTTCAGCCAATGACAAGTCAGCTTTGTACCGTTATAAAACCGCAAGTATCGATTATTCTCGGATATGCAATCGAAAGAGAATTAGCGAAAAGTCACGGAGCCTGGAAATCCAATACTGTCGCAGAAGGTTATGTTCTGTTACTAGCGTTAATTGTAAATAATATTCAAATAAATTCAATTTGTCATCTCGTTTTTCAATGTCGAATTCAATAATCAAGGTTATAATATTATAATATTATCAAGTTTAACGGGACTACGTCAAGGTCAATGACATTATTGTTCCTCGGAAAAAATCAGTACTTTTGCGTCTGCGCACATCTCACAATTCACGACCTAGAACAAGGTCACTTCCGATCTTGTCAGATACAAATAAAATGTATACATCTGAATACCGGTAATATCAAGTTAGAAATATGATCGAGCATAAAAAGTCGTATGAAACTCGCCTATAATGGTAATTAAGAAGCTCATATGAAAATTATTAAACTCGCTTGCGCTCGTTTCATAAATATCCATACTCGATTCTTAATTACTATCATTATAGGCTCGTTGCATAATGTACTATTAGATATTGCTTTAATTTCACTGAAAAGATACTTCCAAATTGTTCGACATCATTTGTATAATCCATTTTAATCTACAATCCTCTTAAAAAATTTGTTACACTCACTAAATATTGATTTTTACTTGGTTTATTTTACGTCGCTTTATCAACTGCTCTGATTATCTAGTGTCTGATTGAGATGTAGGTGCTAATGCCAGCCAAATGAATCCAGGGTTCAGCCTCCCTGTGTATCATTATTTACGTAAATGAAAACAAATGAAAAGGAACGTGGTACATATATAGGTCCATACTATTTTAAGAAACACAGGAAACAATATAAGTAAATGATGAACACAGGAACGTCATTTCGGGACACTGTAAAGTGACTCGGCTCCAGTAATCAGAACGAACGGTTAGTTATCAGTATAGATTAGACGGTTTTGAACCGAAATCCTCTGCTATGTTCAATCCGCACGTTAATTTTTAGCAACGACATCGGTATTTTCTTTACAGTCCGGACCTAATCATTAAGTAGTCCTGTATTTCGATATAGATAATTTGTTTAAACAAAAGCCGCCCTAAATAAGGGTTCGATAGATCGGCCTACTAATCAATTCATAAAGAATAATAAGTAAACAAAACAATTTTGTGACACTTGGAAAGAAAAAGAAAAAACATTAAGATAAGGAAACGTAGGAAATCATTTACAATAAAAATTTTGTTGGGTACAAATGATTACTAATTATAGCTAAGGATGATTTTAACACGTGAGATCCTATGGCATCAATCGTTGCATCAGAAATTTTATATTGTTTAAGTTGATTTAAAGTTTCACGTAGGATCGTGCCACGGGCACCGAACATGAGCCCAAAAACTGTCCAATGTGTGATGTGGTATTGTGCTCCAAGATGCTGACAACAAGGCTCATATATGACTTGTTTTTCACGACACACCTCTTGTGGCTGGTGCTCATGCATCTCAAAACGGATTGTGGGATCAAGAATGACACCCTTATCCTTCTGCCGATCAATTATGATGATATCAGCCCGTCTAGTAGAGCCATCAGAAGAGACGCAACCAACCTCCCCATAAACCTCATAGGAAGCATTCTGACGGATTGAAGCTGCGATGAGAGAACGAACCGTATTATGTCTGTTGATTCGGAGCAATTCTCCATGACGGCAGAAACCCAAGACGTGAGGAAGCGTTTCTTGCTCGTCGCATCTTCTGCAACGGGTTGAGTCAAGAGTTCTACCAGGGAGAGTACGTACAGGTATTGTATTACAGTTCATCTTAATGGCTTGCGTCCACTGACTGCTCGAAAGTCCCTTTTTGGTTGAGATCCACGAATTACCTTTCTTCCAGTGAGAATAGAAAACAACTCCCAAACCTTTACTTTTCAATTTGCTCCACTGATTAAAAGAATCTTCACGCAATGCTGTTCTTAGTTTTTGAGAAGAAATACGTTCAGAGCAATCGAAGGTAATTGGTAATTGTTTGATGCAATGTTCAATTTCGTTTGGAAGATTTCGAGTGGCTGCTACATGAGGGTTGTCAACGTGTAAAAGTCTTTGACAAATATTTAAGTGCTGAAGGTAAGCTTCCCACTGGGCTTTAAATACTCCTAAACCTCGCAATCTTCTTGGTGCATATAACATAGCATCCGGGGTGTCAGTAGGAATGTTAATTATTTCCTTAACAGCGCTGCGAATTAATTTGTCAATATCAGATAGAAATTTCACTTTAAGATCTTTTAAAGGAGCACATTTGAAGGGGCAAACCAACTGAGGCCAGATATATTGATTTAATATATTTATCTTTTGGTCAGGCATGAGTAAGGGTGAAGTGACCAGCTGATTAAGATTTTTTGTCAGTTTTTCAATTAGTTGAGCCGCATTAAATTTTATTTCATCATTAAAAGTAATGCCAAGATATCTTATAACTTCATCCGATTTGATGCAAGATATTTCTTGTCCATCGATCAAGGTGAGGGAACCAGAGCAGAGACATCCTTTACGGAGGTGTATAACATTACTTTTATGCGGGTTTACTTCAAGACCAATTCTAGCTAAGGAATTCATAGTCAGCGATGTTGAATATTGAGCGGCAGATTTATTTTTACACAATAATACTAAATCATCCGCAAATTCAAGAATGGAAAGATTATTTAATTGAGGTGATATATTGTATCCATATTCTCCAGAGTTAGTACTTATGAAAAGGCTGCCAGATGCGGCAAAGCGTATTACATATAATTTGGAAACAGACCTAAAAGGTAAAATGATATGCATTTGAAACTGTTAGGGAATCGAATATACAAAATGTCAGAAAAATTTACACCTAAGTAGCGTTTGTGCCATTTACAGTTGAGAAAGGGGGAGAAAAAAATATCATCAGATAGGTTAGAATGATATGAATGCCATATACCGCGAGAAAAATAATAGTACGGATTTACGTATTGGCATTGATATCTAAACCAATCAACAGCCATCGGTTAAGATAACTTGAAATTTCCATTATCACTCCCAGACAAATGATTTCTCAATATCTGAACCGATCCTTTGAGGGCACTAATGGCTATTTCCTTCACAATGCTGTGTGTTAGCCCCAAGTTTTTACATTTGTTGGCAAAGAAGGAGGGTATGGTACCTCGTGCTCCCACCATCAGACCTATCACATCAATGTGGGACAGGCTATATTTATCTTTATAGAACGGGATTGTTGGTTCATAGATCCGTTTCTTTTCACTGTCCACCTCATGCAGTTGATCTGCATGTGTCTCAAATCTGATGGTGGGATCGAGAATGTATGCCGAGTTGCTCTTAATGGCAATGATATGAATTCGCGGAACACTTCCTTGTGTGGCTAGTCCCTGCACCTCTTGATGGACTGTAAACCCTACTTCCTTCAGTGCCTCGGACAGCATAGAACGGACAGCATGGTGACGGATGTTACGAAGGGCCTCACTATAGGGGCATAATTGAATCCTCTCCTGCAAAATTAATAGCATTCTGATATTTTGATGAAAAAACATTATATATGGTACAAGGTGTCTATTCCTGCCACCTGCCTAAAATTTCTTCCACTCGTGTATCTCTATGACGCTGAGAAATAATCGATTTTCTGAAAGCAAGATGGCAGATCTTGGAAGATCGCGAATCTCACCATCTGACGCAAAGAAGTGCAATAGTTGTCGAAAACGTAAATGTAATCCGTCAGAATGGAGAGAGAATAAAGCAAAAAGATTGCGGGATGCCGGGGAAGCATATATATCAAGAAAAGGAGCGCATAGAACTGCAGTCAATCCACCAGAACAGGTTAGGCAAAGAACAATGTATCTGCAAGAATATTCCTAATCCTAGAGTCTCTTTAACAGCTTTATAATAATAATATTATAATGTTCTTTTTCAAACAGGTTATCTTTCTCGGTAGTAGTAAACCTGTAGAAAATGAAACATGTAATGTTTACAAAAGTATTAGTATTAATACATTGCATTATTCTTTACGTAATATACTGGCCGAGATACATTATGTGCCTTAAGATTATATTGCTTCTGGACGTTTCATTCCTTTATGGGGTAAAAATCATATTATGTGTTTGGTACTACATACCAACGTCATACGTCTGTCCAGGGGTGCCCAAAATATTGTAAATTTTCGGGAGTGTCCAAAATATTAAAAAAATTCAGGGGTGCTAAAAATTTCAATTTATCAGGGGTGGCCAAAATCTTCAATTTTGTTAAGGGTTGGCCAACATTTGTAAATTTCTAGACGTACCATTTTTTTTTTTTTTTTTTTTGCTTTTCAGGTTTGGCCATATGTATACCGACCAATATAATATACAAAAAATCCCAAATATAGGTCTATGTGGCAATAAACAAGAAGTGATAGTTTCCTGTTATCACTGTTGTAGGGGAGAGTCTGTTTAGGCTCATGTAACAATAAGGGATGCCTGCTGCCTTTTCAAGAGAAATGGTACTGTTCAAGAACTTTCATAAGATGTCATTGTATTTGTCTGGATGCATGGTGCGGGTTCCCATCAAACGACGTACTCTGAAAAGTGATGAAGTGTCCCGTAGGCAAGTGACTTTCATTTAATGCAGTGAAGATAAATGGATTAGAACATTCCGTCTGCAGAAAAACCTTCTGCAACATCTTTGCTGTAACTCCAAGTCGACTGCAGATATTACAAGGAAAAGTAAAGGTTGGAAAACAGCTTTATGATCAGAGGGGGAAGCAGCTTGTGCGAGAACATATTCGTAGTTTTCCAGCGTATGATAATCATTATTCTAGATCTCATGTGGCAGTAGAAAAGAAGTACTTACATTATAACCTAAATTTAAAGATAATGTATAGAATGTTTGTAAAAAAAACACGGCTCCACTACAGCTCAATATTGGCTCTATCGCCAAATCTTCATGACTGATTTTAATTTAAAGTTTGGACAGCCGCGATCAGATACTTGCAAAACTTGTAACAGATATTACATACAGATGTGTTCTGAAACAGATCACAGAAATTGTCAAAATTACAAGATCAAAGTGATCTACACCACCGAAAAGCCGAAAAAGGTTACAAAACTCTATCACTCGATACAGAAAGAGCCAAGAAGAATGCAAATATAATTGTTCTGTGCTGTGATGTTGTTCACTCCACAGCTGACACACTCTTCAATATTTTATCAAAGACAACTTTCCTGCTACAACTTTTGTGTCCACGAGGCCTCAACAGGATCTGCTACGATGTGTTTCTGGGATGAGTCCATTGCGAAGAGAGGTTCTGCTGAAATAGCTTCGTGCATAATGAAATACATAGAAGACCACTTTCAACTCCTGCAGCCGTACCAAGAGCGAACTCTGACACTATGGTCAGGCCGATGCATAGGTCAGAACAATAACTGGCGGATGATATCACTTTTTCTGTATCTGATACGTAAAGGATTTTGTGCGAGATCGTGCGTATTTGCTTGTTTTCCGCACAGAACCAATACGCGGTAAGTGTGAAATACCACATTCGGTATTCCCAACGTAACACACATAACAATTTCCCTCTTCTTACCGCTTAAGCGCGACATTCATTTTACTGCTTTAGGCTTGTAACATATTATTTTTAGAGACGTTCAACATAGTAATAATTATAAATTGGAAACTTACCACTGCAATTTCACCTAAATTGCAATGTTAATTATTGTTTTTAAATATTTGCAAAAATTAAGTAAAGTCTACTACTCCACGAAACTTATTGCATTCCTGATACAAGTAACATTAAGGAAGCCGTGAAAAAAAATCAACAAGATTCCAGATGCCGATGTTATTACTGCAATATGTTATATAAATAATATTGTTAAAATATTAAAATGAAAAATAAATCATTACATAAACTTACCGTTTCTTTTAAGTTCACAGACGTATATCACGGCCTGCTGGAGTATAGTAAACACAGAAAACATTTTATAGCAACAATGTTGAAGAAAGATATTTTGGTTTTCCGAAGTTGCCGTCATTAAACAGAAACCAACATGGAGATTTCATTGCAATTAATTAGAAATTCGTCTTTCAGGTATATAATAAACGATCTTCGCAGAAAATAATGTACGATACACGAGAGGTATGTTTGTTTTCATGTTCTCGGAAATTAAAAAAGCTCAACTACGTTTCGCTTTTTCAATCTTTTCCTCGACCATGAAAACGCCAACATACCGCTCTTGTAACGTATATTACTATTTCACCACTATTGAACAGAAGTTCCTAACTACCGGCCACAGCTTTTTGCCATGTGACAGGGACTTTGCTCTCATTGAGAAAAAGAAAAAGGTGTCTACTGTCATGGTACCAAAGGAGTGGAAGTAAATCGTAGAAGGAAGTCGTCCAAGTCAGCCATTCCAAGTCCTGGTTATGAAGCAGCAGTTTTTTCAGGGATTTTTCAAAAGTCGGTGAAGCATACATCAGACCATCACAGGTTAAAATAACAGATGCTTTGTGGATAAAATTGACATCTGATGAACCTGGACATATTTCAATGCGTCCCTGTCATAATGAGCTGGCGCCATGGAGAACCTGTTCTATTCTTTCTGACAATCTCAAGCGTGGAAGAAAATCCAACGTCATGGCGAAATTTCATGCCCTACGTAACCTGGACTTGCAGCCATTGTGCTTCAGTGCTTTGCCAATCAAACCCCAGAAATTACATGATCTTCTGGACATGTGTCAGCATCTGAAACCCGAGCATGCTGACTTTTAAACAACCTCAGTTCCCGCTAACGGTGGTGGCACACATGATCAATAACGACGTTTAAAAAACTGAAAATTTTACTGTTGATAGTATGCCCGTATTGTATTGGTTTGGCACATGTATTGTTTCCTTTTTTCATACCATACACTGCATTTTTCTACGCCATCAATAAAATGTGACACTTTTGAGACAGAAGTCTATTTTTTTTTCTTTTCATATTTAGTAGCAGCTAATTCCACATAATAGTAATATACGTTACAAGAGCGGTATGTTGACGTTTTCATGGTCGAGGAAAAGATTGAAAAAGCGAAACGTAGTTGAGCTTTTTTAATTTCCGAGAACATGAAAACAAACATACCGCTCGTGTATCGTACATTATTTTGTGCGAAGATCGTTTATTACATACCTGAAAGACGAATTTCTAATTAGTTGCAATGAAATCTCCATGTTGGTTTCTGTTTAATGACGGCAACTTTGGAATACCAAAATATCTATCTTCAACATTGTTGCTATAAAATGTTTTCTGTGTTTACTATACTCCAGTAGGCCGTGATATACGTCTGTGTTTCTTTTCTCCCAGTCTATAAATGCGAACTTAAAACAAACGGTAAGGTTATGTAATGATTTATTTTTCATTTTAATATTTTAACAATATTATTTATATAACATATTGCAGTAATAACATCGGCATCTGGAATCTTGTTGATTTTTTCACGGCTTCCTTAATGTTACTTGTATCAGGAATGCAATAACTTTTGTGGAGTAGTAGAGTTTACTTAATTTTTGCAAATATTTAAAAACAATAATTAACATTGCAATTTAGTGAAATTGCAGTGGTAAGTTTCCTATTTATAATTATTACTATGTTAAACGTCTCTAAAAATAATATGTTAAAAGCCTAAAGCAGTAAAATGAATGTCGCGCTTAAGCGGTAAGAAGAGGGAAATTGTTATGTGTGTTACGTTGGGAATACTGAATGTGGTATTTCACACTTACCGCGTATTGGTTTTGTGCGGAAAGCAAGCAAATACGCACGATCTCGCACAAAAAATTAATTCGCATCAATATTACAAGAAGAAAAGCATTTTATGGAAAACCAATGTATCTTCTTTATGCATATACATCGTTTTTCCATTGATTTGGACACAAAAAAATCTCTTACAACAATGAATAGGAGAGCTTGAGGGTATCGAATGAGTGTATCTTCCACAGCACTCTCATATGTTTATACAAATACAATAATAAAGTGAAAAATGTACCATTAACACATTTCCTAATTTTTCTTAAAAATAACAAATTGTCAGATACATTGTTTTTCCGGGCAAGGGTTCAATTTATAATTTGAAATGGTAATGGAAATTACAGGAAAACGGCTGAACGGATTTTAATAAATTACCCCTCATTTTGAAGCTTGGAACCCAAAGTTTTTCAGAAAAATACTAGTTTTCAGTGAAATGTCAATTTTCCTACATCATTTTCCTATTTTCCAAATTCCATCTTTCGTCAGTTTTGAGAACTAATTAATTGCATTTCAGAATAAAACAAAACACACACTACAATAAACAATAGACTATTACACGAAGGCCATGACCTACAGGATTGCTGACATACTTAGAGTTCAGATGGGTCAGATTCTTTCACATCATAATGCCAATATGTCGATCTTCATTTGTGTAATTCTTTGATAACGTATAAAAATAATTTACAAGTCTGATTCTCTGATCTGTAGTTTTCCGAGTACAGCTGTGTATTGGATATTACGAACTACAAAACTTAAGAATATTTGGTAACATTATTACCATTAAAAATGAAATATTATTATAGTTAATGCAACATATAATGGTATACTAATGATATGAAAGTGAAATCTTTTGGGGCCTTAAGTAAGTAGACGCATAGAAAGAAGATTTTATATTAGATCTTCATTTCTACAATATAATATAATATAATTATATATATATATATATATATATATATATATATAGAACCGTTACTCAGTATATTATATATGTATATATATACATATATATGTTGCGTCAACATTTGTTGAGACTATAAATTAGGAATGCCTATAACATCGACATCAACGTGAAGTTTCGATTTTATGCACTATTTATGCATAAACTTTTTTTCCATATGACTGTAGATAATTATTTGAAGAGAAGTAATATAATGATAACGAGATACTAAGGTTATTGTTATGAACTTAACACTACTTGTATTAAACTGTAGGATATGTGGAAATCAAACCACAGTATAGAGAACATACCTCTATACTGTGATCAAACAGTGGTTTTCTTCCTGCTTACAAGGAAGTAATGCCATTGTTTAAAACTTCTGTCGTACGTAATTTTGACGTATAATGGATAAACAATTGATCCTCATTACTTTTCCCGCCAAGAGAGCACCTCCTTCTTCTAGCTATGTCTCCATCTTTCAGTTGCTGACTATAGTAGTCGTGATAGCAGGTTGCAACTTACACGCTTGGCCAACTTATTATGAGATATAATTACTTGGAAGTGTACGTCAGATTTACGTATCAATAGTATTAATGGAAAATTGTTTGTTAGTGCAGTTTATTTATTCCCTTAAGTGTGTTTTATCTAACAAAGTAAGACTGGATGAAAACTTACGTGGTGATCGACACTACTCTGCAGATCATAGATGAAAGTTCAGATGATGATGCTGATGATGACGCTGAAGGCAATGTAGAGATTGAATATGAAACTTGTGACAATGTCAGGATATAAGATACAGTAGGAGAGATTGAGAATCACGTAGAAAGCAAGCGAATGAAGAAAGAAGACAAAAAACAAGAAAACAGGAAGAGAAGAGAAGAGAAGAGAAGAGAAGAGAAGAGAAGAGAAGAGAAGAGAAGAGAAGAGAAGAGAAGAGAAGAGAAGAGGGCAAAGGGCATGACGGCATGAGGGCAGAAGGCCAGAGTGTACGAGGGCACGAGAACAGGAGGGCACGAGAGCAGGAGGGCACGAGGGCACGAGGACACGAGGGCACGAGAGCAGGAGGGCACGAGGGCACGAGAGCAGGAGAGCACGAGGGCAGGAGGGCACCAGGGCACGAGTGTACGAGAGCACGAGGGCACGAGATTTCGATGGCACGAGGGCACGAGATTTCGATGGCACGAGGGCACGAGAGCACGAGGGCACGAGAGCACGAGGGCACGAGGGGAGAGGGGAGAGAGGAGAGGAGAGGATATTTTCATAACTCTAACCTACAATCCACAATAACCTGAAATAGCTATTGCTTCACTCCCACATGTAAAACCGACTGATCGTTTTGACATTGTTACTTGCGTTTTCGCAAGAACTGAAGATGTATAGGTTAAATAAAAAGTATTTTGCATGAAGAAAACCATTCAGAGGGGTAGGCCTATGTTTCATTTTTATGGAAGCAAATAAGTTTCAAAATGTCTGCTATTCTTCATTGGAAATAAATTTGAAAAAATTTAATTTGAACTTCTAATGAACTTAGCAGCATTTGCTGCACAAGCCACTAGTTATATTTAATTGCTATGGGATAATTAAATAATTAAATTATGTTTTATTTAACGACACTCGCAACTGCCGAGCTTATATCAGCGTCGCCGGTAGGCCGGAATTTTGTCTCGCAAGAGCTCTTTTACATGCCAGTAAATCTACTGACATGGGCTTTGATCGCAGCAGCACATCTGTTTGGCATCGAATCCACGACATTTTGCAATCGCTCGAGTGGAAGCTGTGCCCATTCTTCCAATAAAGGAGCAAAGAACTGATCCTTATACATAAGTACCAGACTTGATAAACTTTTCGTCGTGTAGTGAGCACGTTGCGAATACTTTCGTAACAACATAACATTACCATGACGACGTTTGAAAGAAACAAAGACGGGCAGTTTCAACCTCGCACTTGAAGGAAGTTGGGATGATTTTAGATGTGGGATTAATTCCTGCAAGTGATTATCGACAGATGATCAAAGTTTCTTAATATTCGAAACCTGGAAATAGCGTCGGAAGGGGAGGCGGACTGCTGACATTTTATGGGGAAGCTTGTATAAAGCAGAGTCGATTGCAAAGGGGAAAGCTTCCCTTATGAGATCCTTGTGTGGAGCCTAAGGCGAAATAAGTACATTCAGTGGCCGTGAGGGGGGGAGGGACTGTAAAATTGACTTGCTAACATGATGAAAATGTTTGTTGGCTGACTTTCCTTCCCCGCCCCGCTCGACTTTCTAATACTCGGTTGCTCTTCCACATCAGAGAGTCGGGCGGGGATCCTTGTTTTTCTTTCTACCTACAAATAAAGCTACGAAGAAATGAATGGGGGCACAAAGACCCGCGCCTGCTGCCACAAGGTGTGTGAGGAAGCGACTTCACCCCTGGGAGAGATGCAGACGCACCCTAATCTGCAGTTATTACTTGCCACATTCTACTGCGCTGCCACCCTACAACACTCAGAATAACACGAGCCTAGTACTTACCAAATATGTTACACTATATTACACATGCATACATACATACATACATACATACATACATACATACATACATACATACATACATACATACATACATACATACATACATACATACATACATACATACATACATACATACATACATACATACATACATACATACATACATACATACATACATACATACATACATGTCTTCGTGTTTTAAAATTTTGACTGTGTGACATATTGTATTAATCTTAGTAATATTGTTTTGATGAAAGGAAAATTTTGAGAATCCACAATGAATAATGTTTTAGACGTACTATAATTATGCACTTACGTGTCTTCGTGTTTTAAAATTTTGACTGTGTAACATAATTGTATTAATCTTAGTAATATTGTTTTGATGAAAGGAAAATTTTGATAATCCACAATGAATAATGTTTTAGACATACTATAATTAATGCACTTACGTGTCTTCGTGTTTTAAAATTTTGACTCTGTAACATAATTGTATTAATCTTAGTAATATTGTTTTGATGAAAGGAAAATTTTGATAATCCACAAGGAATAATGTTTTAGACGTACTATAATTATGCACTTAAGTGTCTTCGTGTTTTAAAATTTTGACTGTGTAACATAATTGTATTAAACTTAGTAATATTGTTTTGATGAAAGGAAAATTTTGATAATCCACAATGAATAATGTTTTAGACATACTATAATTAATGCACTTACGTGTCTTCGTGTTTTAAAATTTTGACTATGTAACATAATTGTATTAATCTTAGTAATATTGTTTTGATGAAAGGAAAATTTTGATAATCCACAAGGAATAATGTTTTAGACGTACTATAATTATGCACTTACGTGTCTTCGTGTTTTAAAATTTTGACTATGTAACATAATTGTATTAATCTTAGTAATATTGTTTTGATGAAAGGAAAATTTTGATAATCCACAAGGAATAATGTTTTAGACGTACTATAATTATGTACTTACGTGTCTTCGTGTTTTAAAATTTTGACTATGTAACATAATTGTATTAATCTTAGTAATATTGTTTTGATGAAAGGATAAATTTTTGATAATCCACAAGGAATAATGTTTTAGACGTACTATAATTATGCACTTACGTGTCTTCGTGTTTTAAAATTTTGACTGTGTAACATAATTGTATTAATCTTAGTAATATTGTTTTGATGAAAGGATAAATTTTTGATAATCCACAAGGAATAATGTTTTAGATGTACTATAATTATGCACTTACGTGTCTTCGTGTTTTAAAATTTTGACTGTGTAACATAATTGTATTAATCTAGTAATATTGTTTTGATGAAAGGATAAATTTTGATAATCCACAAGGAATAATGTTTTAGACGTACTATAATTATGCACTTACATGTCTTCGTGTTTTAAAATTTTGACTGTGTAACATAATTGTATTAATCTTAGTAATATTGTTTTGATGAAAGGATAAATTTTTGATAATCCACAAGGAATAATGTTTTAGATGTACTATAATTATGCACTTACATGTCTTCGTGTTTTAAAATTTTGACTGTGTAACATAATTGTATTAATCTAGTAATATTGTTTTGATGAAAGGATAAATTTTGATAATCCACAAGGAATAATGTTTTAGACGTACTATAATTATGCACTTACATGTCTTCGTGTTCTACAAATATGACTGTGTAACACATTGAATTAATCTTAAGTAATATTGTTTGATGAAAGTACAAATTTTAGTAATCCATAAGGAATAATGTTTTAATATAATTAATGCACTTACGTGCCTTGTTGTTTAAAAATATTCTATTATATAGCTCATTGTATTCATTCTAAATAATATTGTTTTAAGAAAGATTCAAGCATGTAATATTACAACAAATGTAATGGGACATGCTGTTAAATAAATTAATTAAATAAAAAAATAATACATACATACATACATACATACATACATACATACATACATACATACATACATACATACATACATACATACATACATACATACATAGGCCTACATACATTACATACAAAAGTGTTTCAGTAAGTGAACAAAGTGAATGGGACCAAACAACCAATGGCGCAATGACGGAGTCATTTCTCCCAAATGTAAAAGAAAGACTGAAACTGAACATTGCCTGAACCCCTAATCTCACACGACACGGCAGCATTAGATCCTATTTACATATTAACGAAACTCCTACCTGTTTTTGTGATTGTGGTAATCAAACATTAGGTCACTTGATAATAGAATTCAACTTATTAGTAGAACAAAAAAGACATTTTAATGGCTTCAGTCCACAGCTGTGGAGTAACGGTTATCATGTCTGACCATGAGGTGAAAGAGTTCTAATCCTGGTTGAGACAAGTTAGATGGTTGATATTTTTACGGGGGTTTTCCTCAATCCTTTAATAGCAAATGCTGGGTAACTTTCGGCGCTGGACCCTGACTATTTCGCTGGCATTATCACCTTCATTTCTCTCAGGCGCTAGATAAACATCGCAGTTGCTAAAGGGTCGCAAAATAAATCAATTTGAAAGAAGGTTAATAGTTTTAGTACTAAAAGTAGGAAATTGACATGGTAGCAAAGAATATATTATATTCTCTAAAGGTACGGTCACACGTCGTTACTTTTGCTGCGCAACTTTTGTACTGCAGCTGCAAAAGTTGCGTGTCGTGTTCACACGTAAGCCAAAAGTAGCGCACTGCACGCTACTTTTCGTGCTGCGCAACCCGAGTGCAGCAAAAGTTGCAACTGGAGGTTGCGAGTCTGTTTACACACAAGGCGCTACTTTTGCAGCCGCAGTCATGCTGCAGGTTTCCATCTCAGTGTTGACTTCTCAATATATATTTTGTGGTTATGTTCGCGTTATTAAGAAACTCATGCGAAAGCTTACTTATCTATTAATTGCTTTTCTGTCCTAACTAGTATTCAGAAATTGGCATTATTTTTACCATAAAGCTTTTAAAAACGCCTACATACTTAAATGATAACCAACAGTATATTCACGTAATCAATGTTGGCAACCCTCCTGTTTGAAACTACGCTACGGAAAATTAAAAAAAATGAATTATATCATCAGCACTTATTGTATTGTGTATTTAATAACTGTTACAAATATTTTTTTTCATCACATCTAACATTAAAATATATCCAAACAATAAAAGTATCATTGGCACATTTGGGTGGTGACACTGATTGCAACCACAGCAAAAGTTTCAACAAAACCGATATCAAAAATGCTGCGGCTGCAACCCTGAGAACCCTGTTCACACGTCGCTACTTCTAAGTTGCGCGCAGCATGGGAAAGTAGCGAGCAGCAGGTTCGGCAGCCGCTACTTTTCGGGTTGCACCGTTGTTCACGCGTCGCAGTATGAGAGTTGCGCAGTTTTTTGTACTGCAGCGCTGCAAAAGTAACGACGTGTGACCGTACCTTTAGTCGGTTCCAAAATTAGGCATTCGCTCGTACTGTTGCCCTTCACATTGTTGATGCTGGAGCTGGATTACTTTCATATCATTATTTGTTGCCATTTCTATTCTAATAGCTTCAGAAACATGATGGATCTGCGAAAAATATTATTATTATTATTATTATTATTATTATTATTATTATTATTATTATTATTATTATTGGGCGGAGTTGATGACGTAAATAGCTGAAAATGACCACTAGAATGACCTTATATTTACATAAATTACCAAAAAAGTTAAAAAAATAATAATAATAAATCAAAGGTAGAGGACTCTAGACAATAAAAACAAAAAAGTGAATAGTTTAAATAAATTGAAATTACTCTCTTGTTTCTGTTTTTGGCATTAAAATTTGTCAATTACAAATTCAGAACCAAAATAAGAATGAATACTATTTAAGAAATATGTTAATTTTTATCTAATCAATTATGGAAAATGGTCCATCATAAAATTTAAAGTCATGGTAAACAATAATGTATTATATAATGTAATGAAATAAAATGTCGTACATGCATTTATCCAACAGTTTGTATTAAATATATGTAATACTGAAACCTTCAATGAAATTAATATAATATTTAGCCCACTTCAAACAATGACAATATAGTTTAAGATCGTCCGAAAAAAGGATTTTTTTACTTATACAGCATGTACCGATCATAACCTACAATTTTAAAGCCGTTTTCGTTTTTCACTGTCTTTTCCCTTCCATCCACCCTCTTCCTCACCATCGATATAAAAAAATAACAACTTCCACGGATGGGTTTTACGCGCATGCGTGCCGAGAGCTGAACAACAGCAGTGTGCTAGGCCTTGTAATTCCCAGCTAAAATCTACTCTTGCCACATTCTTTGTCAACTTATCGGATCATTATGACCACCGACTGAAGTTCAGTCTCCTCAGAAAAGAGGAATATTAAGTGGTGGAAAACAACAACTATCATTTCTATATAAGATTCTTGAAAAATAAAACGATATGTAAAAGAATGTCATCAAAATAAAAATAGGTTACAAGAATTTAATTACCTCAGAAATTAAAAAATTATCTATTGGGAAAAAATGGCAAAAGACACAAAAATGCAATATTATTATTATTATTATTATTATTATTATTATTATTATTATTATTATTATTCTGTATGGTTGTAAAACTTGGACTGTCAATTTGACAGAGGAACAGAGATTAAGGATGTTTGAGAATAAGGTCCTTAGGAAAATATTTGAGGCTAAGACGGATGAAGTTACAGGAGAATGGAGAAAGTTACACAACACAGAACTGCACGCATTGTATTCTTCACCTGACATAATTATGAACATTAAATCCAGACGTTTGAGATGGGTAGGGCATGTAGCACGTATGAGCGAATCCAGAAATGCATATAGGGTGTTAGTTGGGAGGCCGGAGGGGAAAAGACCTTTGGGGAGGTCGAGACGTAGATGGGAAGATAATAATATTAAAATGGATTTGATGGAGGTGGGATATGATGATAGAGAATGGATTAATCTTGCACCGGATAGGTACTAATGGCGGGCTTATGTGATGGCGGCAATGAACCTCCGGGTTCCTTAAAAGCCAGTAAGTAAGTAAGTATTATTATTATTATTATTATTATTATTACTACTACTACTACTACTACTACTAGTATTATTACTTCTGTTTTGAAAATTATGAACTTACGGACAAGGGATGCTGACGATTACACAGCAAGTGAAGTGAATAGCGCCCACCCTTTGACAGCCACCCCGTGCACCGGACTTGGAAGGCATCATGTTTGCACACACCCACTTAGATCCACTCCGTCTTCCTGGGCCACGCCCACAAGTTTCTCGCCGAGATTCGCACAGAGACCAAAAGCAGCCGTGCCGGCGGCCGAGTTCACAGGAGCAGGCTGGCTTTTCATTTCATTTGCCTTCAAAAGACGCTGGCATCGGTAATATTGCTAATTCCAGATTGCAAGAACAAAGCAGCCAGCTCGGGGCCCTCTTTTATCCGAACTGAATGCTAAGTTGCTGCCTTTGTGTGCTCGCTGGCCCGTGAAGCTCGGAGATACTGTGTCAGATGCAACAAGCGCCTTCTTGAGGCGAAGCTGCTTCTCCTACTAAATTAAAATTACTCCGACTCCAGGCAGGTGCGATCATCCATATGGATGCGCCACATCCTGCTATTGGCTGGCTGAAACATCTTCCGTGACTTTCGGTGGTTCTGTGGCAACGTGCAACTTACGAGGGTATTATAGGGTAAGGTTGCCTATATCGCACCGCTTTACCATTTATAATTTTTATTGAACAATACAATTTTAATTTTCTGTATTCCTTTACAGAGATACATTCCCAGAACATTTACCTTTCATGTAAAAAAGAACCCTTCAATTTGATTTAATATTTTTGAAGTACAATGACATTTTTGAAACACTTGTCAGTGGTGCCATTTAGGCAGCTAGTTTCCTAAATAGCACCTGCGGTTTCTTAAATCGCACCTCTTTATCTGCAGGGAACAGGATGAAGGAAAGCTTTTACCTTTGAACATATTGAACAGTATTTAACATGAATAATGTAATAAATGCAAATTACAAGTTTATTGAAATTAATGAAAGAGAGTAACGGACGCATCTTCAAATGAAATTGAAGAACTAGAGCATAAATTACCTAACATTTAAACTTCCTGAATGCGTTTTTTATTATTACACATTTGCCATGTGCTTCACCAGGTAGTTCAAACTGTGAACTGCGTCACCTTTTCTCCATGATTATCTCGAAGCCACCTAAGAACTGCTTCATGATTTAGCTGTCTGAAATGGTTTGAAGATAGAAACATCTAAAGGCTGTGCCTCTGAGTATTATGACGAGAAAGTTGAAATAGGAGCACATCATTTTTCCGAGATAATCTAGCTTCCAAATTTTTGGAATGGTTCGTATAGGTGGACATACAGAAGCAGCACCTTCTTCTACGGCAGGTTTTAGTAGCAAATAAAATGTTTGAGCTATTCGACAAATAGTTCACTGTTGATGTAACCTGAATCAGAGCAAACAAATAACGATCCTGGAAGAACATCAGCTGATAATGTAGGATGCACTATTTGACGTTTAAAAATTTTCATAGGTGGCACAAAATATCTGGTGCTTTTGTACAACACACACTTCGACCCTCACAAGTATTAACATTGTAACTCACTTTCTTCCATTTTTCAGGAGAAGCAAATGAAGTTTTAAAATGATCATGTAAATCAGTGTAGGATATACAGACAGTAACAATAAGATTTTACATACGATTGGGAAGGTTTAGAGCTGCAATGATAGTACTGGAAGAAAAAGAAATAATTTAAGACTATATTAACCAGCATAACTCAAAACCATAAAAAATTGAGTTACAATGTTAGTACTTGGGAGGGTCGACTTGTTGTATTAACGCCCTTTTCACCACTTGATATTGCACCCACCTGATGCATTCCTCGTTCAGTTAAAATTTTTGGCCCTTTTTTTGTACGGCTAGAATTGTTACAGTTGCTCATATCGCACCGGTGCGAATTAGGCACCTACAAAGTGGTGCGAATTGAGAAACTACGCCAGGAGTTATTATTTCCTTCATTCTAGCCTATAATCACCACATGTTCTAAAATCCTACTAAGTTAAATGTTCTTTAATATTTCTTTTAACCAATAACATCTTAAGATTATGGATTCCTTTGCATACAAATCCGTTATTTAGTTACAAAATGTTAGCTAAATATACATCCACCTGAGCGATTATATTAAATACTCTATCACCACGTTGCTAGCACAAAGTGGCAGATATCAAGAGACATGGTGGAAGTTCATATGGTAGATTGTAAAAATACCACTAGATGCTACACTACTACAGTAACTTGTTTTAAACTAGCAGTGGTGCCATTTAGGAAGCGGTGCGATTTATGCTACTCTACCCTACCTCGCATCGTGATACTGGGTCCAGAGTAATAAATTAAACTTACAAATTTTCGTGCGGTGATCATCATAAGGGCACAAACTGAAAACAACCTGCAGCTTGACATTCATCACGTGACTCAGGACTGAATACGAAAAAAAATATAATTAAATTATGTTTTATTTAACGACGTTAGCAACTGCCGAGCTGAGATCAGCGCGCTGGTGTGCCGTAATTTTGTCCCGCAGGAGTTCTTTTACATGACAGTAAATCTATTGACATGAACCTGTCACATTTAAGCACACTTAAATTGCATCGACCTGGGTTGGGACCGAACCCGCAACCTCGAGTACAGAAGGCCAGCGCTATACCGACTTCACTAAAAAATGTTTTGTGCATATTATTTATCAAAATATTCTAAACTGGTTAGCTACGTTTAAAAGCTCAAGGTAGTCATTTAAAACAGATTTTCTTAATCGTGTGATTTTATTTTTTCTATACTTCGTTGAATACGGTTATAATTTTTTTCTACACAGGCATTTTTCTTCGATTACCACATTTATTTAGTTACAGGCAATATGCCTATTACTAAATCAATATTGATGTTTCTGATGCATAACATTTATTTTAAAATGACGACTGGAACTTTCGACATCGCCCATCGGCGGAACTGCAGCACTACTTTCCAATTATACTTCAGTTATTTAGAAAATGCAATCAGAAAATGTCATTATCAGGTCGTTACCTGAGTCATCTGACATTAATCAAATAAATCTGTGCGTCTCGACTGCATCTTCTTTGAAGAAGTGAATTCCAAAATATTTCCTGTTATTTTCTTTGTATAGCCTAAGCGACATAGTCCCATTTATTCAGAAATTACCCTATGCCAGATTTCACTATCTAAGTTGGAGTCGATAACATTTTAAAATTGCTTCAGAGAAGTGTCTTATCAAGGCAAAAAGTAGGATTAAAATTTTTCGTTAAAAACGCTTTTGATTTACTTAAAATGTGTGTTCTGTAAACAATACAAAATGGTCAGGGCGTATCGAAAATAACCGATTTTTTTCCCCCCGAAATTAATAATTTAAGGATTCGCAAAAGTTGCTTAATGGTGCAAACATTCCGCACAACAAATTTTGACCTCCTAGAAGAACTTTTTGCCAAAGCGCAGAGGGTGTTTTTATTACCTTATTTTTTTGTAATATAAACAGGTTTGCAGGTCTTCATTTCATGTAGATTGCTAGGATTTATTGACAGATAAAAGGAAAGGAGTATTATTTTTAAGTTCCAAAAGACGGCAGGAATGCAAAATAAAGGACAGAAATATATTACAGGCCGTATTAACCCACAACTCATCACGAGGAGATAGCTGTTAACGAGTTCCATGCATCCACATAGTACTACTATTTGTTTTTCTTTGTTTGTTTATCCTATATTTAATTTCATTTTGCTCTCCCAGAAAAATAATCTGCCTTCTTCACATATGATTGGAGTAGCTTTCTTATGCCCAGTGTGCACCTGATGAAAATATCTATTTCACTACGAACTATAGCCCAAGAATCATTATTTTCACTAGTCTCTCGACCGATTGTGTGTGCCATGGGAAACAAGGAATGTTTTTGTTTTCAGCAAGTTCCTGATCACACACTATACTTTGCAAATATTCAGTACTTAAATAGCGGAGAATCTGGTATAGGTCTAATGAATCACATAAGAAGCGAAAGACAAATTAATATAAGTTCTTATTATACTTCATTTAACTCTTCAAATGTTTCCCACATCCGTCGCTGAGAGATGTTTCAGTACTCTTCACCTCATTCCGAGTAATACGTACTGTATATTCTATTTCTCGTGTTCATTCTATGTGCTGAGAAGACAGATCTTTGTATACGGGTATCCTGGTGTTATGGAAGAGAAGGCCTGATAGCCTTAACTACGCCAAAATAAATAAATAAATAAATAAATAAATAAATAAATAAATAAATAAATAAATAAAATAAATAAATAAATAAATAAATCCTTTGATTACTCATCTCAATACAGTAATAATGTGTAACATTCTGAATTTTTAAAGCCCTTTTCCTTTCTAGGTCTGATGCTTTTACATTTTTACTGCTGTTACGCAAGTATTCGAAGCTGTCCACTTACTCTATTGCTTCAATAGAATTCACACATTTACCTTCTTCATATATCTTCCTACGACCATGGCTTTCGTCTTATTTGCATTGATCTTCATCCCATACTGCTCACAGCTGTCATTTAGCTCCAGTAGTAATCCCTTAGTATAATCTCCACTTCTGGTAACAAAGCCATATCAGCAAATCTTACGCACTTTATTCTTCTTTCTCCTACTGTCATCCTTCCCATGATCTGGGAACTGTTTTTCACTAAATCCTTGGAACAGATGTTGAACAGGGTAGGTGATAAAGGGCATCTTTGACGTACTCCTCTCCCTATTTCACTTCCTTCTGACGTTTCTTCTCCTATCCTGACTTTGACTCGTTGTTTCATATAAAGGTTACTGAACAGCCTCTTCTCTTTTCAATCCACATCAATTTTCTTTAGGATCTCCATCAGTTTATTCCAATCCACTCTGTCAAAAGTCTTTTCTAAGTCCACAGATGCTACATACACTTCTTTATTCTTCTCTAGGTATCTTTCGCCGATTGTTCGTAGCAGTCCAATTGCATCTCTCGTACCGTTTCTCTTACTATTATATTATTATCATTACACCATTTATACATTTTATAATCTAAATATAATTTTAAATGTAACTGTAAAAATTTAAATAGCCTAACTATAATTATTTTACCTTATGTCAAAACGCGCAAAAATGTAAAAAAAACAGGCCTAGGCCTACTTAAAATATTTATTTTCACCTTGCCTTCAAACTAGAGCTATGAAATTTATAGCATTTCAAATTTTAGGCCATCAAATTTCTCTGTTATGTTGTCAATTTGACACTAAAGTATTTCGTTTCACACATTTTGTATCAGAAGCTAAAATCAGTGACACCTCTCGACTAGCTGATCGGCAGGGACAGTCTCGGGTGGAAGGTACAAGCGCTGCTGAGAGTTTAAGTATAGTGCCCAGTAACTATTCCCACTCATTTCTTGCCGTGTCCTGGAACAGAACTCCCTTCTCTGTGACGAAACGTACAAAAGCACCATCCCATCCCATCCCATCCCGGAGCTTGGAACTTTTCTTGTCATTCCTTCAGACGAGATTAATTTCCAACTTGCTGCTCCAGACAGAATTCTGCTCGCATGCTTGCGGGATTCAGCCATCATTCTGGAACTTAGCATTTCAGGCAATATCCGGCTACAAAGGGCTCCGCCGCTGCAAAAGTCCGGCGCTTCGTTGTTATTAATGCGCGCGGGCCGCAGTCCGACCGCGCCCGCTGCTCCTTTGTAAGGTTCTGTGTTGTTTCATTTAGTGATAAACGCCCCCGGGACTCCGCAGAAAATATAACTTAAAGCATTGTATTCCTCACGCTTCAATAACTCCAACCTTTGAGATCCACTTTCGCTTTAAACGTCAGATTTTCCTTAAAACGCGGAGCTCAAGCACGCGCCCTCTGCTCGTGACGTGTCGGAGATTCTGCGCATTTAAACAGCCTCGGTACTTGATACAGCTCACTTCTTAAGCGCGAACTTTTCTCTTTTACTTGATGAAATTTTAGACAAACATGTTACCAACATTGAAACTTTCTTCACGCGGAGTGCTTATCAATGGTAAAGATAAGAAAAACACATGCTAACCTATATGCAATATCTATATATATAATTTGAAATGGTAATGGAAATTACGGGAAAACGGCTGAACGGATTTTAATGAATGACCCCTCATTTTGAAGCTTGGAACTCCAAAGTTTTTCGGAAAAATAGTAGTTTTCAGTGAAATATCAATTTTTCAACATAATTTTCCTATTTTCTAAAATCCTTCTGTCGTCAGTTTTGAGAACTAGCTAATAGCATTCACGGCCGACTTGATATACCCTTCGCTTTTTTGTAAAGGAGAAGCGAAGCGAGCATCAAGTCGGCCGTGTTGCATTTCAGAATAAAACAAAACACATACTACAGTAAACAATATTACACGAAGGCCATGATCCGCAAGAATGCTGACATATTTAGAGCTCAAATTAAATTAGTTATTAAAAACTTAACTTACTAAAAATAATTTACAGGTTCGATTCTGTGGTGTGTAATTTTCTGGGTACAGCTGTGTATTGGATATTAAAAGCTACAAAACTTGAGGTGGTTTTATGACATTATTACTATTAGAAATGAAATATTATTGTAGTTAATGCCATGATGTGACTATTTTTCATTAATTATACATATTAATGCTATGTTGATGATATGAAAGTGAAACGTTTTGGGGTTATGTAAGTAGATGTAGAGAATAACTTAAATTAGATTTTGATTTATATATTTTACTGAGTGGCGGCTATACAGTATATATAGTATATGTTACTGAAAGCTATAAAACTTACGTAAGATAATAATATTATTAAAAATCAAATATTTTTATAATTATTAATCAAGTGAGGATGGGTCTTTTTCATATAGGCTACTTAATGGCGGTGTGGTGTAGATATTTATATGCGTGGTTCTCTTCAGTATTGGCTTGAGAGAGAGAGTATCTTTCATTGTTATGGAAGCAAATAACTTTCCGAATGTCTGGTATTCTTCATTGAAAATAAATCTGAAAAATGTTAGCTTGCAGCATTTGCTGCACAAGCCACTAGTTGGTCTATAAACACGAAAACTATTGGAAGAATAGTAAAAGACAGGGCAAACGAAATTTCGAGACAAGATATTTTTAGTAATATTAAAGACCTAGGATCACTAAAATACTATAGGGAGGTGAAGCAGTTTCGGGAACAGGAAGAATATGTTAGACTAAATTCAAGGGAAGAGAGAACAGGAATGGCATGGTGGAGATTAGGTATCTGGAGACTCAAGAATAGGAGAGGGAACGTAGAGAAGGATAAATGTCCTTTGTGTGGATTAGCTGGAGACGCAATGCATATTGCGCTAAAGTGTCAGGCAACGAATGATTTGAGAAACAGTTGGGTAGATAAAAAATTTCTACAAATAAACGCCATAGTAGCTTATAAAAAATGAATGGTCACCTAAACGCCAGCAATCTGCATAAATTAGGTAAATTTCTTTTTAGAGTTAAAATTAGATGGGAAGAGAAAGTCAAAGCTCTAACGGAGATGGAATTATAAATGTTGTGTAGTCACACGATAAGAAACTACGAAGAGTAGTCATTGAAGTTAACAGAATAATTCTTAAGAGATTGAGCATAAAATGAAAAAGCTAAAGTAGGAGTTTTAAATAAAAGTGGTATACTTATTAGTTGATTATTATTATTATTATTATTATTATTATTATTGTAAACAGATGATACTTATAGGTCCAACATGTAGTAGTTGTTGTAATGTTTGTACAGAGAGTGATGGCGGATTAAGAACTGGAATACATCTAATCCGCCATGACGTGAACAAAGATTGATGAAATAAATAAATAAATAAATAAATAAATAAATAAATAAATAAATAAATAAATAAATAAATAAATAAATATACAATATTCCAGATTACATAATAACTGTACCTGTGATTGAGGTTCTGTTATCAGGCAGTACATCTTACTAGACAATATGTGTCAGAGGAAGAATAATTATTGTTTGTGTAGGTACAACTGAAGTCTGATTAGTGTAATATGTTACAAGTCACCGATGCATGCAATGGAGTGCGAAAGGAACTGGCCATCCTACCACCACGTCATCTCCTGGTTTAGTTGCCTCATGAGGTTCCAACTAGTCTTCGTACTGTTGAATAAACATACATACATATATATATATATAATTTGAACTGGTAATGAAAATTACGGGAAAACGGCTGAACGGATTTTAATAAATGACCCCTCATTTTGAACCTTGGAACCCAAAGTTTTTCAGAAAAATAGTAGTTTTCAGTGAAATGTCAATTTTCCTACATCATTTTCCTATTTTCCAAAATCCGTCTTTCGTCAGTTTTGAGAACTAATTAATTGCATTTCAGAATAAAACAAAACACACATTACAATAAACAATAGAATATTACACGAAGGCCATGACCTACAGGATTGCTGACATACTTAGAGTTTAGATGGGTCAAATTCTTTCACATCATAATGCCAATATGTCGATCTTCATTTGTGTAATTTTTTGATAACGTATAAAAATAATTTACAAGTCTGATTCTCTGGTCTGTAGTTTTCCGAGTACAGCTGTGTATTCGATATTAAGAACTACAAAACTTAAGAATGTTTGGTGACTTTATTACCATTAAAAATGAAATATTATTATAGTTAATGCAACACTGATATACTGATGATATGAAAGTGAAATCTTTTGGGGCCTTAAGTAAGTAGACGCATAGAAAGAATATTTTATATTAGATCTTCATTTCTATAATATACTGAAAACTATAAGACTTACGTAACAATGTGGTCGATCGACGGATGACGCTGAAGGCAATGTAGAGATTCAATATGAAACTTGTGACAATGACAAGGATCTAAGATACAGTAGGAGAAATTGAGAATCATGTGGAAAGCAAGCGAATAGAGAAAGAAGGCAAAAAAACAAGAAAACAGGAAGAAAAGAAAAGAAAAAGAGAAGAGAAAAGGGCAGAGGGGAGAGGGCAGAGGGCATGAGGGCGCGAGAGCACGAGAGCACGAGAGCACGAGAACAGGAGGGCACGAGGGCACGAGAACAGGAGGGCACGAGAACAGGAGGGCACGAGGGCACGAGAACAGGAGGGCACGAGAACAGGAGGGCACGAGGGCACGAGAACAGGAGGGCACGAGGGCACGAGAACAGGAGGGCACGAGGGCACGAGAACAGGAGGGCACGAGGGCACGAGAACAGGAGGGCACGAGAACAGGAGGGCACGAGGGCACGAGAACAGGAGGGCACGAGGGCACGAGAACAGGAGGGCACGAGGGCACGAGAGCACGAGAGAACGAGAACACGAGGGCACGAGGGCACGAGAGCACGAGGGCTCGAGGGCAAGAGGGCCAGAGGGCACGGGGCACGAGGGCACTAGAGCATGAGGGCATGAGGGCACGAGGGCATGAATACACGAGGGCAAGAGGGAAGCGGGGAGAGGGAGAGGGAGAGGGGAGAGAGGAGAGGATATTTTCATAACTCTAACCTACAATCCACAATAACCTGAAATAGCTATTGCTTCACTCAAACATGTAAAACCGACCGATCGTTCTGACATTATTACTTGCGTTTTCGCATCGGAACTCAAGAACTGAAGATGTATAGGTTAAATAAAAAGTATTTAGCATGAAGAAAACCATTCAGAGGGGTAGGCCTATGTTTCATTATTATGGAAGAAAATAACTTCCAAAATGTCTGGTATTCTTCATTGGAAATAAATTTGAAAAATTTAATTTGAACTTCTAATGAACTTAGCAGCATTTGCTGCACAAGCCACTAGACTATATATATATATATATATATATATATATATATATATATATATATATATATATATAATTTGAACTGGTAATGGAAATTACGGGAAAACAGCTAAACTAATTTTAATAAATGACCCCTCATTTTAAAGCTTGGAACTCAAAGTTTTTTCAGAAAAATAGTAGCTTTCAGTGAAATGTCAATTTTTCAACATAATTTTCCTATTTTCTAAAATCCATCTGTCATCAGTTTTGAGAACTAGGTAATTGCATTTCAGAATAAAACGAAACACACACTACAGTAAACAATATTGCACGAAGGCCATGATCTGCAAGAATGCTGACATATTTAGAGCTCAAATTAAATTGGTTATTAAAAACTTAACTTACTAAAAATAATTTACAGGTTCGATTCTGTGGTGTGTAATTTTCTGGGTACAGCTGTGTATTGGATATTAGAAACTACAAAACTTGAGGTGGTTTGATGACATTATTACCATTAGAAATGAAATATTATTATAATTAATGCCATGATGTGACTATTTTTCATTAATTATACATATTAATGCTATATTGATGATATGAAAGTGAAACGTTTTGGGGTTATGTAAGTAGATGTCGAGAATAACAAATTAGATTTTGATTTCTATATTTTACTGAGTGGTGGCTATATAGTATATATAGTATATGTTACTGCAAGCTATAAAACTTACGTAAGATAGTAATATTATTAAAAATCAAATATTTTATAGTTATTAATCAAGTGGGATTGGTCTTTTTCATATATTTAATTTCGGTGTGGTGTAGATATTTATATGCGTGGTTCTCTTCAGTATAGGCTAGAGAGAGAGAGAGAGAGAGAGAGAGTATCTTTCATTATTATGGAAGCAAATAACTTCCAAAATGTCTGATATTCTTCATTGGAAATAAACTGGAAAAATTTAATTTGAACTTTTAATGAACTTAGCAGCATTTGCTGCACAAGCCACTATTACATAGTATAATTTACACTGTCAATGTGTCTTCATGCTTGATTTTATAAACATTTAATTTTATATCGATGATTATTATTATTCTATTCGTTAGTGTGTGATTGTTACAAATATATGTACAAATTTATTATTTCTTAAACTTAAGCTCCTAGTTCACATTTAAATTTGGCTCATCTATCTTACTGTAATCATTACTATTCTTATATGTGTGTTATTCTGTGTTTTTGGCAACCCAGGATGCCTGGGCAGACTATTTCTTGAAATAAATTATATAATTATTATTATTATATTTACTATCGCTTCTGTACTTCTGTCTTGTAGCCAAGAGGTAGAGAGGACGATCCTAAATTTCGCGTGTTGGTAAATAAAATATCTGGCACCAGTCAGGAAGAATGTGAGTTCCCCAAATTTATGGAGAAATTTCCAAAGGCATGACGTTCAACTCCATAGGCGAAGCTCCGTCCTTAATAACATCTCACGACTTGTTTCCAAATTATTATAGGCTACACAAATGTTTTATCTGCCCTTGTTCCCTGGTCCAGATTCCTGAGCATTACACAACAGTGATATTTCGACTTTTCGTATTTGAGTGCGTACAGTGGGCCATGGCTTCAATAAATCCTCGACAGTCCCGTAGGCCTACCCCAGGGCCGGGCATGAGAGCGGCTCCATTTAGTCGGCCAGAGCTGCTCTCGCTCCGCAAGGCACTTCAATTCCAAGCCGGAGCAGAACGCTCACGCAGTGGCGGACTCGCATTACAGCTACCTTCCCTGCATTAATGTAACAAGAGCCACGGTTGTTCTAGTCATTCAGTCTGTCAGTACATAATAGTTTATAAGGATATTACATCAATCCATTGTACAGTACAGACTTTATGACACTCTTATTAATTTAATGAAATAAACTTCGCTCTATGCACACACACAAATCATTAGGCTTATTTACATAACCCATACGCACAGACTGCAATTTCCTCACCACGGTTCTACGAGACAGGCGTATGGCTTCCACTTCCCCTACTTGCTGTGGACAGAGTTCATCTGCCAATATAATTAAACATCGCTTGATGAATTCACCTTCGTTGAATGTTTTCAATTCCCTTGCAATTTCGTGGCAAATTTTGTAGCTAATTCTCATAGCCGATTCACTAAGTGCATTATTGTCATTCTGTTAATACATAAGATATGATATGATATGATATGATATGATATGATATGATATGATATGATATGATATGATATGATATGATATGATATGATATGATATGATATGATATATGACCATAAATTGATACAACTTAAAGAAAATGTTTCTCAGGTACATTATATTAAAGTATTTATTCGATATTTATATTGCACTAGCCGTATACCTTATTTTATTTCAAGGAGTGCATTTCGGTGATTCCTTTGAACACCCATTTACAGATTTATGACTTTCTACACAACAGCTCTGACAATTCCATCCTGTCCCCTAATCCCAACATTGCACAGTTGTCACAATCCTGATGACCTTCGAAATTATGCAGTGAAACTGACGGGATTCTTGGAATTCGGAAACGATGCGGCAACTCTGCCTCCACGTGGATTTGACGGGCACCTGTCAATTCTTCTGAACTAGGGTTGTGATTGGTTACTAACAAGAGAAGACAAGATTTCCGTCATAGTAAGGAAGACATTTATTTATGACAACCAATTAGTAGTGGGCAATAGAAGGTCTGTCGGCAAAGTCCTTTCTATGAAACTGCACTCCATGAAAAAAAAATAAAGTATACCCGTGCGCTCCGCTGCACCCGTTAGAAATAAATATAAAGTAATTACATAATTAAAATAGGACATTTGATCCAGGGAACATTCGTGTTTGATATAAGGATAAATCGTTTAATATGTTACTTAATTTAAATTGTATTTAAAATATTAAAATGTGATCATTTTGATCCAGAGACACTCATTTGGTGCAATGACAATACCTTTAACATGTTTCTTAATTCTTATTACCAATTATTTTTGGAAAAGCGAAAATTAACAGAAACATTTTGGCTACAGATTTATTATTATGTTTATATTATATTATATTATGAAAAAGTGTGTTGATAACGGATGTACTCGAATTAGAAAGTTTTTAATTCGTTGTGGGAGCTCTTGAATCTCAGGAGGAACAACTTTTACAACAGCGCAACATAATCTGCTTGGCTCATTACCCAATTTTTTTGCATTGCATTTATTGCATATGTATTTTATGTATTTTAACACGATTCAATTGAACATAGTTAAAATTTGAATTATAAAATAATGGATTGCTAAGCTAACGTACTATTACTGCATACTAAATCAATACACTCTCGTTGTTCGTTAATTCTCTGAGATAAAAATGAATATGTTCATAAACATTATTATAAGAAATACAGGAATGAATATACAGAATAACCTATCAAGTTTTGTGTGCACAAGAAGCTATTTTAATCTTACCTGTCCTCAATTCACTCACAAGTTATTTTAATAACATTAGGCTATAGCATTATGTCCATCCAGAGAAACTACACTTTCCAATGATGAAATAATAATTAATTATACAAATCGGTTAATTTAGCTTCTTACAAACACAGAAACATTGTCTGCAGGCTATGTTTCATAGCTTTCGATTGTTGTGTCCAAGGCCCCTTATAGACGAAGTCATTTGTTTTTTATTTCAATACGCCGCCTTAGATGACAGTTATTTTAATTTTAAAACTCATTTATCTCATTAAATATCAGTCCTATCAAATTTTTTCAAATAAAACTTATCAGAAATCATTTTTAAAGAAACTTTTGTTATGTAACATTTTTCACAAAAATCAATAATAAGCGAGATATTTCGATTTATTTAATTCAGTCCCCCTTATAACCCCCCTTTTAAATAATGTATTTTGAATGCCATATAGCCTATAATCTAAGTTACAACGAACTTAATTTATATTCCAATTTTCATCGAAATCGGTTCAGCCATTATCGCGTGAAAAGGTAACAAACATACAGACAGACAGACAGACATACAAACAAAAATGTCAAAAAAGCGATTTTCGGTTTCAGGGTGGTTAATTATATATGTTAGGACCAATTATTTTTGGAAAATCAAAAATTACCAGAAAAATTTCGGCTACAGATTTATTATTAGTATAGATTATAAGTTGTGGCCGGGTAGCTCAGTTGGTAGAGCAGCTGGCTACGGACTGGAAGGTCCGGGGTTCGATCCCAGGTGGTGACAGGATTTTTTCTCGTTGCCAAACTTTCAGAACGGCCCCAAGGTTCACTCAGCCTTCTATAAAATTGAGTACCGGGTCTTTCCTGGGGGTAAAAGGCGGTCAGAGCGTGGTGCCGACCACACCACCTCATTCTAGTGCCGAGGTCATGGAAAGCATGGGGCTCTACCTCTATGCCCCCCAAGTGCCTTCATGGCATGTTACGGGGATACCTTTACCTTTTATAGATTATAAGTTATTATAGTACATTTAGTAATATATAATTTTAAATTATACAAATATTATGATATATCATAGTATAGTATATCATAACACTTGTATAATTTAAAATTATATATTGCTAAATGTATAATAACCTATAATGCAATGTAAATATCAAATAGATACTCTAATATAATGTACCTGATAAAATTTTCTTTAAGTTGTATTAATTTATGGCGTTCATTATCAACATATTTCTCATATTCAGTAGCATGTTGTAAAGATAAATGTCGTTGGATATTGAACTTCTTAATCAGTTGGAGTGTTTTATGCCAAATTAAACACTTTGCTAATCCACTGCTCTCTACCAAAAAGAACTCCTCCTCCCATGATACATTAAAAGCATTGGGAATAGCGGGACGCTTTAGTGTATGAGCGGAAGCTCTGTCTTCAAAGTTCGCCATCATACTGCAGAGTCACTACTGCACCGACACTGAATGACGTACAGTATGCATACGTCACAGCGCTCGCAAGACCAGCTCTTTAAAGCACACAGCGCTCATTTCTCAGAATCACGTTATGTGCCCAGCACTGGCCCACCCGAATCCATCGTCCACAGGCAATATTATGTTTCCTGCCAGCAGGCTAGAAGTGCAGGACAGCGCAACGAACTGCGGGCCTTAAGTTCAGAGCCCGTTGGAACGGTGAATATTTGCCTGCAAGTCCGGTTCGTTAAGTAATGATGTCAGCCAATACCATAAAAACTATTTTATTTCTATAGTCGTAGGGTGATGGCACCAATCGCGGACACTTTACTTCAAATTCAACTTGTAAATCGCTTCTTAGAGATCAGGTACAAGAAGGAGATCCAGCTATTATCCGATAAGTTTGTAAAATACATAACAAAATACAGAATTTACGTTCAACCTACCGAATGTCAGAAACTTATGCGTGCAGTCTGTTCCGAAGGCAATGTTAGATGCCGTCAAGATAGGATAGTCACTGTCACTAGAGTTGTCTATCGACTGTTGTCCACACCTGTGGAGTAAAGGTCAGCGCGTCTGGCCGCGAAATCAGGTGGCCGGGTACGATTCCCGGTCGGGACAAGTTATCTGGTTGAGGTTTTTTCCGGGGTTTTCCCTCAACCCAATATGAGTAAATGCTGGGTAACTTTCGGTGTTGGACCCCGGGCTCATTTCACCGGCATTATCACCTTCATCTCATTCAGACGCTAAATAACCTAAGATGTTGAGAAAGCGTCGTAAAATAGCCTAGACTACTATTCTATCGCCTGTTCAGTCCTTCGATTTTCCAGTAGTAATTTTCAAATTTAATAAAGTAGTCACATTATTTTTTTTTTCCATTATCATAACATATAGCACTGCATTTCAATTGAGACATAAGCTTCTACCTCATGATAAGACAACGGATAACATTGTCTTTTAATTGAGACATAACTTGTGATGAGACAACAGACAGTACTGCCTTTCAATTGATAAGACAACAGATAACATTGTCTTTTAATTGAGACATAACTTGTGATGAGACAACAGACAGTACTGCCTTTCAATTGATAAGACAACAGATAACATTGTCTTTTAATTGAGACATAACTTGTGATGAGACAACAGACAGTACTGCCTTTCAATTGATAAGACAACAGATAACATTGTCTTTTAATTGAGACATAACTTGTGATGAGACAACAGACAGTACTGCCTTTCAATTGATAAGACAACAGATAACATTGTCTTTTAATTGAGACATAACTTGTGATGAGACAACAGACAGTACTGCCTTTCAATTGATAAGACAACATTGATAACATAACTTGTGATGTACTGCCTTTAATTGATAAGACAGATAACTTGAGACATAACTTGTGATGAGACAACAGACAGTACTGCCTTTCAATTGATAAGACAACAGATAACATTGTCTTTTAATTGAGACATAACTTGTGATGAGACAACAGACAGTACTGCCTTTCAATTGATAAGACAACAGATAACATTGTCTTTTAATTGAGACATAACTTGTGATGAGACAACAGACAGTACTGCCTTTCAATTGATAAGACAACAGATAACATTGTCTTTTAATTGAGACATAACTTGTGATGAGACAACAGACAGTACTGCCTTTCAATTGATAAGACAACAGATAACATTGTCTTTTAATTGAGACATAACTTGTGATGAGACAACAGACAGTACTGCCTTTCAATTGATAAGACAACAGATAACATTGTCTTTTTTTAATTGAGACATAACTTGTGATGAGACAACAGACAGTACTGCCTTTCAATTGATAAGACAACAGATAACATTGTCTTTTAATTGAGACATAACTTGTGATGAGACAACAGACAGTACTGCCTTTCAATTGATAAGACAACAGATAACATTGTCTTTTAATTGAGACATAACTTGTGATGAGACAACAGACAGTACTGCCTTTCAATTGATAAGACAACAGATAACATTGTCTTTTAATTGAGACATAACTTGTGATGAGACAACAGACAGTACTGCCTTTCAATTGATAAGACAACAGATAACATTGTCATTGACATCTTTTAACTGCCTTTCAAGACATAAGATAACATTGTCTGATGAGACATAACTTGTGATGAGACAACAGACAGTACTGCCTTTCAATTGATAAGACAACAGATAACATTGTCTTTTAATTGAGACATAACTTGTGATGAGACAACAGACAGTACTGCCTTTCAATTGATAAGACAACAGATAACATTGTCTTTTAATTGAGACATAACTTGTGATGAGACAACAGACAGTACTGCCTTTCAATTGATAAGACAACAGATAACATTGTCTTTTAATTGAGACATAACTTGTGATGAGACAACAGACAGTACTGCCTTTCAATTGATAAGACAACAGATAACATTGTCTTTTAATTGAGACATAACTTGTGATGAGACAACAGACAGTACTGCCTTTCAATTGATAAGACAACAGATAGCTTAATTAGGTGGATTTTTCAGAATTACTCAGTCTTTCAGAATACATCATTTCCTAAAAGCGCCCCCACAACCAGAAATCACAAGGTGTAACATCGGGTTCGATCTTTCCAGACACAAAACAAGTAGGTAAATGAGGTAAGTAGCATAGGCCTACACACAGAAATACATTGACTGACTTCAAGAGAAAATGGGTGTTATGCAAAACTGGAGTTGATGAAAGAATTGACAGTGTCAAATTTACTCCAAAAATACAGAATGTTTCAAAAATACGGGGCATAATTTCAGGTATGTATTTCCGACATGTAGACAATCAAAATAGTTCATTACAACATGCGTCCGGAAATGCTTTATTTCCGAGTTATGGCCTTCACGACATTGAAATTCAACGGAACAATACCTCATGTTTTAGAAGACACTCCACTGATCAATCGTCAACACATTCACTTCTTGCATGATGGCGCTCCTGCACACTTCAGTCGTACGGCTCGCCGGTACTTGGATCGAAGGTTTCCTGATCGATGGATAGGTAGAGGTGGCCCAATTGCTTGGCCTCCACACTCACCTGATCTGAACCCTCTCGATTTCTACTTGTGGGGCCATTTAAAATCATTGGTTCATTCGTCTCCGGTGCCTGATTTGGAATCCCTTCGGAATCGAATTGTGGCATGTTCTGAGTACATACGCAATACTCCTGGAGTTTGGGATCGTGTTCGCAGGTCAATGAGACATCGATGTGAGGTCTGTATTCAAGCAGGAGGTGGACATTTTGGACATCTTCTGTAATGACAACGACCTGCGGAAAGAAAAATGTTCCGGTGAATTTCAATGTTGTGAAGGCCATAACTCGGAAATGAAGCATTTCCGGACACATGTTGTAATGAACTATTTTGATTGTTTACATGTGGGAAATACATACCTTAAATTATGCCCCGTATTTTTGAAACATCCTGTAAATCTTAAGAATGATATGTGGCATTCAATAGATGCCGATGATAGGGATGTTTACCCTATGCAGATATTAAACGCGTGAAGCACCTTCATCAAAACCTGCTGCTAAACTTTACACCAGCCATTTCGGGTTTCGATTCCACATCATTAAAATGAAATAAAAGGCGTACGCACGCACATCGCAGGAGGCCTTGGGGATTAATTCCGCAGGTAAGAGACAGACGCCCTCCTCGGCAGTTTGCAGCAATGAGTCAAGTTACTGCGCACAGTGTTCTCTTTACGGTCCGCCTCCTAAAAGCCTCTGTCAAATAAACAACGGCTCTTGGAGTCTTGGTAACTTACGCTAGTGCGGGTCGTCCAGTATTTCACACCATTACTGTCACTTGGCTGTCTCATACGTTGAAACGTTTACAGCCTACGTACAGTCCGCTCAGATGCGCGGCGGCCAGCGGGCCTAAAAGCCTGTCTAAGCAAACACGAAGTTATCTCCGCCTCGCCTAACAGCAGCAGGGGAGCGGGCGGGGAGTGATCCGAGAGCTACGCTGATCTCACTTCTTCAGGGAAAAGTGATTTGAACCGGAAATTGTTACAGAAAAATTTGATATCTCTATTTATCTCGGACCATCGGATCTGTGCCCCCGTAAGATATGCGAACTCAACCCTAATTCCTTCTCAGCCTCGGTAATTCATTTCTCTCCCTGCATTTCTATCTCTCTCTTTTCTACCTCTCTCCCTTTCTGTCCCCCACTACTCACAATTTTGGCTTTCTTGCGGGACAGTTTACAATATTTGCACTTGCAGTCCAGTGTTGTCAACTCTACATGAATACTGTAGCACGGAGTGGCGAAAGAAATATTATTAAGCAAGTACGTAATAGCATTTTGCGATGAAGAGAAACAAACAGGTCAATATCTGTTTCCTATAAATCAGGCAACGAAAAGAGCAGCTGATATCACAGCTGAGGCTTATTTTATTTCAATTGATTATGTATTAAAATTACTTACTTAACTAATACTAATAATACAACATTTTATGTAATTTATATAGGCATGTCAGAACTCCTAATAAAGAAAATCAGGAGAGAGGGAGTCTGTGCAGGAGATGAAAAGCTAGAATCACCAGAGAAAAACAGACCAAGGGAACTTTTAATTATTGTAGATGATATGAACCGATGTATTTCAAGAAGAAAGATACAAGAATTTTATACCGTGCAGAAAGATGTTCCAACATTGAAGAAATTACTGAAGCTTGCGAGAGAATCAATAATTTCCAAGGTTGGAGAGAAAAACTACGGAAAGTGATTCGAGACATGGGATTTAGGTTTAAAAAATGTAGAAATACGAGATGTATTTTGATTGAAAGAAATAATATTGTAGCATGGAGGACCAGTTATTTATGACACCGTTTGACAGAAGTTTGGCAACATCACTTTTCGGCAAGGTTCGTGGCCTGCTGTTTAACGTGGTGGGAGGAAAGCGGGTGGAATGGAGTACAGGCGTTAACTTTTTCAAGAACGACGACAGCGCTGAAGGGGCACAGATCCGATGGTCAGACAATACTAAGCATGTCTGAAATGCAGCATATTAGGCTCGCCGGTCCTTCTGGTGCATCCACGATAACTATTCCGCGGTCTCAGGTTCGAGTCAGGGCGTTAGCTAGATGCATACTTACTGAGGATTAGAGTGTTCCCGTTTGCTGCTTTCATTCCAGCAACATTATCTCTCCCCTGACGTCACATAATCATCACGACCATGGACGAAACTTCGACTGACAAACCATAGGACGACGTCCAAGCACTTGTCGGAGTTCATTTGTATGTTGTTTGTTAAGGATCTTCCTAGGCTTCAGTACCTTCGGGGCTATGAATTAAACTTTTGGTTTCTGTTATTACATCCTTTTTTCGCAAAAGTTTATTATTAGAATGGGCGATGTGATCGCAGTACAGAAGGACCTACGCTTCTCCCCGTTAATAAATAATGCGTGTCACGAAGGTGAATCATTCTTTCTTATTATGCACAACAATAAAAGTGCCTTTATCAATATTACTGTACATATAATGAATTTCCTTCGACTGTGACATCATTTAATATGCACTGAAAGAAAACACATTTTCGTTTTTCTGGACTTCACATAGAAACTCACTCACTCACTCACTCACTCACTCACTCACTCACGATACATCTCTTCGTATATACTGCATTCACTTCTAATAACTTTTTGTTTCACAAACAACAACTATTTTTAACAAAATAATCTGCCCTCAATAAGGGTGACCATAAAGATCCAGAATAAAAGCACTACAGAATAATTTAGAAAGTCAAAAAGATTAAATACAGGAATTGTTTAGTAAAGCATCCAGAGAAATGCAAACATAATAGAATCATCAATGGCCAAAATATAAATGGTAATGTAATATTTGGATTGAATCCTTAAGAATATGCAATTATTTTTTTTTTGAATTTAAAAAAATCGGAGACCGAGTGCTTTTAAAATATTCCATGTGAATTTAGGATGTGTGCCACGTGCACCAAATAAAAGACCAGAAACTCTCCACTGACTAGTGGGAATGTTATATTTCTCACTTAGGTACGGGATGCAGGACTCATAAATGGATTTCTTCTCCTCATCAACGTGTTGTGCCTGCAGGGCATCCCTCTCAAACCGGATTGTAGGATCAAGAACTATTCCCTTAGATTGAGTCCTGTGGATGGCTACAATATCTGCTCTTCTGTTCGAATCTAAAATTGTTATAAATGTACAAATTAATTAGTCGTTTGTAGTGGGCTTTTGACTGTTACTTATGAACAAATCATTCCTTGGTATTTTCTCTAGAATAAAAGCAGATCGTGGAGACCAGGCACTTCCTCGATACAAAAATTATCCACTTTTCCAAATGTTGCAATTGTACCCTCAGCCGAATGTTGATATTTGCAATATGAATTTTTGTAAATACAGAATAATTTATTACTATAATTTGTACAATATTACTATTAGTTAATTTCAAGCTACTTTCACACCTTATTTTCAATTTCTTTTTTCCCTTCGCTCGTTTCTCCTTTGCTTCTGTTTTTAATACGGTACATTTCGTTTCCCTTCTTTATGGATTTTAAATAAATTATGTAACTTTTTTGACATAATTACCTGTGGGTTTATTATATATAATAGATCACAGACACATTACATACAACAATTTTACACAAATATATATCATTATTTAAATACAATTTCTACACTTTACCTATTAACATAATTTGTTTTATCTTGCACTAGCTTTCAGTTATTGTGCAAGACTCAACTCATTCTAGAATATTGGTACCATCAGTATTGGTTTACCTTCCTCAGATGTACTTCCCTCTTCACTCTGCAATGTGCAGCTAGCGTATCTAAATCATCTCTAATTCTAGTTTCTTCCATACCTCTTTCCTTACAAAAATATTTATACAGTTCATATAAGCTCTCTCTCGTGGGTAAGCCTTCATTCCTTAATTTTATTTCATAATATTCTTTTGACGTACCTTCAAAACTATTAAATTTATAAATAAAAACGATAGCCAAATAATTTCTAACTAAGTCAAATATGTTATTATCTGTGAGTCTAGACAAAGCGTACCTTCCAAACTTGAATTTATTAGTCAGCTCAGTAACTGTACTTTCCCTTAATGCTTCCTTCCTTCAATTTTTTAATTTTGCAATCTTCTCCGGTATTTTATTTTCCGTGTATTTGTTTATTATTAAGGGATGTTGACTTTCCTCGTATTTCTCCATACATCTACAATTCTTACTTTCTTACATGCATAATTTTACATCTATAACAAGAAAGAGAAAGAACAATATAAATTATGTAACTTATAAGTTATGAACATTGCAATTGAACAGTATGATTACAAAACGCGTCAAGTCCATTTTTATGAAGGAACTGAGCGAGTTTTCAAGTAATATGCACAATTACACAAACTTTTAGACAAGGACTGACGTTGCTTTGGAAGAAAAGAAGCTCAAAATATGATAGAGATCTAAAAAAATAATATGTATGCTATAAATCATAAAAATGGCCAAATGCACTGAGCGAGTTTTGGAATCACAACTTTGTCTGTTATGTTCAAGTATCTCTTTATCTTCCAAATGAACAATAGAAGAAACTGACACGAATATGTACAATGACAGAGAAGAATGGGAAAATTCCGAATTTGAAGACAGTGAAGAAGTCGATGACCAAGGCAGTAGCGTTATAATACAGGGTATACGTACAAAGAATCAGCATGCGAGAGAAGTAAGATTTTTATTTAGAGGAATCTGTCCTTTAATCGACGATCAGATAATTCCTGCGATAAATTGTAGCAAGTATAGCCGGACAAATCTATATTGAAGGGGAGGTTGGACTAATCCATTATACAGCAATGGACGCTAAAATGGAATTAATTAATGTGTAGAAAAATGTTTAAAATATCGTCCCTGATTTTAAGAAACCGCCTATGTGACTTTACAGAAAATAATTTGAAAGGGAAAAATTGTTCAGGGACCGGGTATCAATCTCGGAACGTTTGGCTGAACGCACGAACGCTCTACCGACTGAGCTACCCAGGAACTTCACCCGACACAGTCTCAACTTGGTGCCTTGAGCCAAAGGTCCCGGGATCGATATCCGACATCAGAACAATTTTTCCCTTGAAATTATTCAAGTCTGCCTCACAGGGAGATTTACCTGAAAGCTAGATTTGCATTACAGAAAATGACTTTTCTGAAGGACGAAAAAATTAATTAAAAAACAATTGGCCTACATAAAAATATGAAGTAATTCGGTAGAAAATGTTGATGAATATGACGTCATAGAGGATCATGGCAGGCCTATTCATTTTTAATTAATTTTTTCTTTCCCTGAAAAATTATTTTCTGTAAATTCAAACAGAATTTTTCATAAAATCAACGATGATATGTACAGAATAATTAGATTAGATTAGATTAGATTAGATTAGATTTATTTATTTAACCTGGTAGAGATAAGGCCGTCAGGCCTTCTCTGCCCCTCTACCAGGGGATTACAACTATAACATGAACAATAAGATTACAATTAATATTAAATTTACAATTACAATTACAATAAAAATTAAAGTGCGACAAGAATACCTCATTAATGAAAGCTAGACATTTTATCATAGAAGTTAAGAACAAAGAATATTTTTGTATTTACTAAATTACAAATTAAACCTAGAATAACAAAATTCTATAGTGATAAAATTACCGGATATTGAGATATTTTGTGGTAGATTAAAAGAACTATTTACAAGAAACCATGTCTGAACGAGTCTCAATTACTGACCAAGTGCCTAGTAAGTTTGCGTTTGAATTGAATTTTATTTCGACAGTCCCTGATGCTAGCAGGTAGCGAGTTCCAGAGTCTTGGCAGGGCTATTGTGAAAGAGGATGAGTATGAAGAGGTGCGATGGGATGGTATTGTTAGTATTGTTTCATGGCGAGAGCGTGTGTTCAGATTGTGGTGGGAAGAAAGGTAAGTGAAGCGAGACGACAGGTACGAAGGAATAGAAGAGTTCAAGATTTCGAAGAGAAAGAGAAGTGAATGTAAATTTCTTTTCTTATCTAGTTTAAGCCAACCTATTGCTTCCAGATATGGGGTAATATGATCATATTTACGAACATTGCTTACAAAACGTACACACAAATTATGAGCACGTTGAAGTTTCATTTTGTTGTCGCTGGAAAGGTCAGTCAGTAAAATGTCAGCATAGTCAAAATAGGGAAATACAAGGGTCTGCACAAGGGACTTTTTTAAGCAAGAGGAAGATGAACATTTATCCTTTTTAGCACATGAATAATAGAATATACTTTTCTGCAGGTTTCTGTGATTTGCATGTCCCAGTTGAGATTATTATCCATGTGAATGCCAAGATTTTTTACCGAAGAACTGAAAGGGATATGCACTGTACTTACTTTAACGGGGGAAATGTCGAGGTGCTTTACAGCGTCGGTTTGCCGTTTGTGTCCTAATATGATTGCTTGTGTCTTTCCAGGATTGATATTAAGATGGAATTTCTTTGTCCATGTCACAATCGAGTCAATGTCTTCGTTCAATTTATCTATAGCGTCATTTACTCGGTCTAAGCGGGAAGAGATGTAGCATTGAAGGTCGTCAGCATACAAGTGATAGTTACAATGCCTTACATGAGATGTAATATCATTGACATATTGTGAACAACAATGGTCCGAGTACCGACCCCTGTGGTATACCTGATGTTATGTCAAGCCAGGAGGAGCTTCGATTCCCGGATACAACACATTGTTGTCTTTCCCGTAAGTAGGATTCGAACCAAGTCACAGCAGTCTCTGACAAATGCAAATTTCTCAATTTATGGGTGAGAATGTCAAAATTTACAGAGTTGAAAGCTTTGCTAAGGTCAAGAAGTGTTAGTATTGTTACTTTATTAGAGTCGATTGATTCACGAATGTCTTCTGTCACTTTAAGTAGAGCAGTGCTTGTGTTGTGTCCAGCTCTGAAACCTGACTGATACTTGTCGAATAGTTTGTGTTCGTTCATGTAGTTAGTAATTTGTCTGTGTACGATTCTTTCCAGTGCTTTTGATATGGCTGGCAGGATACTGATTGGTCTATAGTCGTTCGGGTCGGTGGGAACTTTGACTTTTGGAAGAGGAAGAACGAAAGCTTGCTTCCATATTTTAGGGAAAGTCGAAGTGATTAAGGAACTATTGAATATGTGTGCAATTGTAGGTATTACTATGTCTTGTATTTTCTGTATGAGTAATATGCTAATGTTGTCTGGCCCTTGAGCTTTCGTCTTGATGCGTCGGATGGCTTTCATTACGTCAATAGGAGTGACGTCAGTAAAATAGAATTTGTCTCGAGATATTAATTACCAATATGTGTGGAGAACTTAAGCCTGATTAATGTAGTATGTATGCGATGGAGGGAGAAAGGAACTTGACACCCTATCCCATTATCTCCTGGTCTAGTTGCCTCATAAGTGGTGCCTTCTTGGTATCACTTGTGAAGTTCAGACCTGCCTTAGGACAGTTGACTAAACAACAACAACAACGTGTAGAGATATCAAAGGAAATCAAAAGCGAAATAATGGTCTTAATTGGGATTTCTAACCAAAACTCAGCGAAAATGCCCCTTCGGAGGAAAAAATTCCCTATCAATTCCTAGCTAAGTCTTGAGGATAATTTTGCTTCGTTGTTTGAGCACCACCAATGCACTGTATCTCTTGATTCCCCCTTTGTGCTGCTCCATCACGTGCCTGCGCTCTTGTATCAATCCGACTTCTTCAAGTGATTGCTGCCCTCGTGTTCAAAGGCAACTTGGCGCAATCTGCAGCAGCGACTGCGGATAACGAATTCTCGCTGTGGGAATTAAAATGTCCTTCGGATACGAAACAGCGATTCACTCAAAGGCCGGAATTACTCCTGCTTCAAGTATTTCCTCATTCTGCGAAAACAAAGTTCAAAAGCCAAACGCAATTTCTCTGGAGGTGCTGATGGCAACCGCAACAGCTTCGCCCGCCTCCCGCCGCTCATCTGTTTTTATTACAGATCCCGCAATAGAGTCGGGCTCATGCCCAAGTAGCGCCGCCAACTGATTCACAGACTTACTGACTCAACTACACGCTTAGTGACTGATTCATGTAATTTATTACTCTAGCTAGCTGACAAACTGATATAATATATTGATCTGGCTAGCTGACAAACTGATATAATTTACTGAACTGATTGACAAACTGATATAATTTATTGATCTGGCTAGCTGACAAACTGATATAATATATTGATCTGGTTGGCTGACAAACTGATTTAATATATTGATTTGGCTGACTGACAAACTGACACAATTTATTGATCTGGCTGGCTGACAAACTGATTTAATATATTGATCTGGCTGACTGACAAACTGACACAATTTATTGATCTGGCTGGCTGACAAACTGATTTAATATATTGATCTGGCTGACTGACAAACTGACACAATTTATTGATCTGGCTGACTGACAAATTGATTTAATATATTCATCTGGCTGACTGACAAACTGACACAATTTATTGAACTGATTGGCTGACAAACTGATTTAATATATTGATCTAGCTGACTGACAAACTGACACAATTTATTGATCTGGCTGACTGACAAATTGATTTAATATATTCATCTGGCTGACTGACAAACTGACACAATTTATTGAACTGGTTGGCTGACAAACTGATTTAATATATTGATCTAGCTGACTGACAAACTGACACAATTTATTGATCTGGCTGACTGACAAACTGACACAATTTATTGATCTGGTTGGCTGATTAACTGATTTAATATATTCATCTGGCTGACTGACAAATTGATACAATATATTCATCTGGCTAGGTGACAAACTGATTTAATATATTGATCTGGTTGGCTGACAAACTGATTTAATATATTGATCTGGTTGGCTGATTAACTGATTTAACATATTGATCTGGCTGACTGACAAATTGATACAATATATTGATCTGGCTGGCTGACAAACTGATACAGACCTAATATATTCCTCTGGCTGGCTGGCTGGCTGATATAATTATCGATCTGCCTGACTGATAGGCACAATAAAATTTACTGATCTGGCTGGCTGACTGATATAATTTATTGATTTGGCTAGCTGACTGACAAATATAATTTAGACTATTGATATTGGTGGCTGAGTGACATATAATTTATTGAACTGGCTGGTTAACTGATATAATTTATTGATGTGTCTGGCTAACGCATTTACTGATCTGGCTCAGTGACTTGAATTATGTATATGACTGACTCACTGATCTGACTGACTCCCTCAAATATTTAATTTACTCCCCTTACTGATTTCACGAGATATGTGGCTCCCTAACTAATTTTGCTGACCTGGTTGACTGAATGATCCCATTACTCTTTCATCGTACCAATAGACATAACTGCATGGGTGGAATTGAGACCGCAAAGAAATCTGTATTTGTCTGCTTGTATTTTTGTGTCTCAGTCGTCACCTTACCACGGACAGTGGATTATTTAAAGTAGAGCAGAAAATGAAAGTTGAATGTGGAATTTGGGGATTTTTAGGGAGATAAGAAAAACTATTACTTTAATAATCAGAGAGATTAAAAACAAAATAAATAACGAATTGACCGTCGAGCACCTTTACCAAATCCCCTCGTAACATCTCAACCTACTCGTCACTATTAGGCTATTTCTCCCTCTCCCTGAATATCCGCTGCAGACGCGTGAACGATGTGGTCAGCACGGCAGCGCGGGGTCTACTTGAGGACGCTACCGACTGGCGGCGCCCCATAACTCAATAAACAATAGCAGCGACTGCCTCTCCCCGTTTGGCCGCTTTGATCATCGAGGCGCGTCTAACGCGGCGCAGCAAGAGTAATGCTTCTGAAGATTGAATTTGTTTGATGGTTTTTCACAAAACAATCATTAGGAGGCGACGACAAGATTAAGTTGCTGCCATCTTACATTTTTATAGATTGCTTAGCACAGTGGCGTGTGTATATAGGAAGGCTTTGAAAGCAGTATCAATAGTATTACTGTGGACAAGCCTAACTTCCCGTTCACCGGTATGCTGTGAACAGACATGGGGTAACCAGCTTAACCCTGAGAGAAATAATAACCTATAGCTTCATTATTCTGAAATCTCAATATATTTATAACTTATTCACTATTACAAAATTAATGTAACTTCAGGGTTGTAGTCCCAAACCTTACAGTGCCGGAGCTCTTTATGTTTTTTTTTTTAACTTTTGGGGAAGGGGAAGGTTTGGCTGCAAAAAAAAAAATAAGACAAAGAAAGAATTGCCATAAAGTAAGACTGTAAGGAGAATGCAAGGCAACACCAATCAATACCTACTCCATTTAGCTTCTGAAGCCGAAGTAAACCGAAATGGTCACTGTAAGGGTGATCATCCTGCGCAATGTAATAAGCTGATCTAAATTTCGCTTCTGTTGCTTCACGGTGGGCTGCACTCGTTTATTCGCCAACATTTTCAGTTGATTGCTTTTCAGACGTATGAATAATTTTTTTGCTATATTATGAGCACTGGATTTCTTGTGTTCAATGATTTTTTCGTAGTGACTTAATCTGATCTGATCTGTTCGATCCGTAGTAATTTACTGAATATGAGCGCCATTCATTAGATACAGAAATACACTCTTTTTTAATGCACCTAATGTAGTTACTTCATGACACACTTTACAGCCTAGCTTAACATTACTTACACTCAATCAACGGATAAGCTTCTTTTTTTCTTGACCACACATTTTTTTCATTCCAGACATTCGGCCACTCACTTTGCAGGCCGACTATTTGGCTTTCAGTGTTTTGAACATTATGACGTTGAATATTCTTCGCAGTCATACCGGAACTGTATCTTCTATAACAGTATCTCTGGTTGAATTACTAGGTTCATCAAATAGAAGCGATAGTTTTGAGATACCAACAATATCAGGAGAAGGACTTTTTGTAACTCCACTAGTAACAGCAACGGCACGAGAAAAGAAAGAAGTTAATGTTTTTTGTCTATATTTATTTTATTCCATATTTACTGAAGAGCAATAGATAAAAACAAAAGTTTCCAGCAGTCTTTTAGTCACGTTACAGGCAGTAAATTAACTGCTTAAAATTCACTTCGTAAAATAACTGGGGAACGCAACACATTTCGGTAAGTAACACCATAGACGATCTCCTGTATCGTACAAAGACGCGAAAACTAACGACATACGATACGAAACGAAAGTGAATTAGGAATGTGATCATTTCGCGCAAACGCACTAAAGTTTAGTTTGGTGGTTGTCCTGTCACTCATAGTGGTCTCGCGACCCTCTACTTCCGAACTTGTTCCGATTTTCTAAAGGAAGCGCAGAAAATATAATCACTAAATATTCTAACATTAACTCAGATATCGTTAGCTGGGAAAGTATTGTGATGTCAAAACAGATTTTAAAATTACAAATCAGTGCCGGAGCGTCGCTCCGCTCCTCTCCACCTCCACTACATCCCTGGGTAACTTAAATGTATCGAGTTCAAATTACACAGTACAATGGTTATGTTGTAAACATAGTGCGCAAACGCACTAAAGTTTAGTTTGGTGGTTGTCCTGTCACTCATAGTGGTCTCGCGACCCTCTACTTCCGAACTTGTTCCGATTTTCTAAAGGAAGCGCAGAAAATATAATCACTAAATATTCTAACATTAACTCAGATATCGTTAGCTGGGAAAGTATTGTGATGTCAAAACAGATTTTAAAATTACAAATCAGTGCCGAAGCGTCGCTCCGCTCCTCTCCACCTCCACTACATCCCTGGGTAACTTAAATGTATCGAGTTCAAATTACACAGTACAATGGTTATGTTGTAAACATGGAAATAAGAAAGTCTAATAATTATAGGCCCCATGTGCTCATATTGAATAGAGAACAGAAATTGTCTTACTCTGCGTTCCTTTTGAACTTAAATCTATTTTCTAATTACTCTGACAACATTTCAGTAGTCTCTTTATTATGCTTGGATAGATATTCTGAAGATTACTGGCAAGTCATCCCAAACTTACAACATAATTCTGTCTTGAATAAGTTTAGGCCTACAATGAATTTATTCTCCTCGTCAGTCCACACATTGGACATCAGCATTGCTAACTGATGACGAAATCATATTTGACACCATTTTTAAAGTGTTGGGGAAAATTTGAGTTTTGAAAATATTTTCACCAATATTTGATCTAAAGATATGCCATTAAAACGATTATCAAATTTACTAAAAACTTCATTCTTCATTCAAAAGAGCGATTGTATCAGAAAGACTGTCTCCATCCACATTTGGATTTAATACGAGTTTCGTTGAATGAAACTGAATGTATGTAGCCTATTTTGCTCCACGTTTTAACGCTTTAAACAATTCCAATTCACCCGGAGAAATTATAGTTGAACCCGGAGCCCGGAGACGTATCGAATCTCGCAGAATCAGGGTCAAAACCTGGGAGCTGGCAACCCTATTAGCGGACTGTAATTCGTAGAAATTATTAGAACCACATCATTTGCAGCTGACGGTAGTAAATAGGTCTACGTCATAATCAACATTGCTCTTGTAAGTATAGTTACAGTAATGTCAAATGATAGTAATAACTATTTTACCCATTACCACATCGTTTATATTTGCATATAGGCTATTTCTTCCAAACAAAACTGTGAGATCTTCCCAAGTAATGCACACAAACCAATATTGATTGCAAGCATCTGCATCATTAGCAACTTCAACGCGCATACCGTTACGTAGAAATCTCTCTGGAGTAAAAGTAAATTCAAGCTGTGTAAAAGCTACAGACCTTATAGTAATTGTTGAACAAGAAGAAAACTAATTTGCTGTTACAAAAGTAACGTGAACAAGAGACTGTCTGCTACTCACCGGGGAAGAGCACAGTCCACGAGCTGAAACAACAACAACAATAATAATAATAATAATAATAATAATAATAATAATAATAATAATAATAATAACAAACTTTTTTATTTTCCACTTTAGATGGAGGATCAAAGCGAGAGAAATGTTTAGAAAGAATGAAAATTAGTTTCAAAAGTGGTTGCTATTCAAAATCTTTACTAGTTTCAGTGTTACGGCTAGTTAAACAAAGGAGTATTTTCGCCTGCGGACTTCCGTATGCAGAGTGACTAAACTTTTGTCTGTTAGAACTGCGGATTCTCATAGAAATCATTGCGGTGATTTCAAATTTGTTTTCGAAATGTTTCCATTGCTTAAAGTTTTGGAGTTAATCGTGAGTTTTGAAATTTAATAAAAATAGTTCTATTGCATATAACATTTATGCTGATTAAACACTAGAATGAATTTGAATTTCAGAAAAATGAAAAGAATATCATAGCAGTTTTTATACCGTATTTATTATTGGTATAGTTGTTACTGTTATTATTATTATTATTATTATTATTATTATTATTATTATTGTTGTTGTTGTTGTGTGGACTGAAGCTGTCTTGTTTCATTTTCCTGCCCTAGCACAAGAGCCATTCCACTTTAAACCTAACAAAATTTCATATTGCTATCTCCAACTTTTTTTTTTTCGGGCATATTTAAGTCTAAATTAAATTTGATCCGTGAATTTTTTTTCTAGAAATCTACTTTTGGCAGATGTTAAATTACGAAATTTTCAGAAAACCGTTTGTACCAATTCCTGGGATCTATCTGTCTCCGGTTCATATTATTTAGTCTTGGGCTCAGCTGAAAGGTAGAAATCCCAGTGAAATAATGAGATATTCTACATATCAGGATTTGTGGCTTGTTCACTTATTTCATTGAAGCCCTCAATAATTTCAGAACATGAATAATTTCAAGGGAAAAATTGTTCCGGGGTCTGGTATCGATCCCGGGACCTCTGGTTGAACGTACCAGCGCTCTGCCAACTGAGCTACCCGGGAAGTCTACCCGACACCGTCTCAACTTTTCCCTTTATATCCACACAACTCGCGTGGGCTGACGCCAGAGACCCACATCGAGTGCACACAAACTTTGTGTGACTTGATTTGCATAGTCTACTCATATTTTTAGGTTACTGACACATGCTGAGTATTTATTAATTATAAAAAAAAATATGCTTATTTTAATGCATGCGTGAACACTGTGCATCATTAAACTATTATTGCTGACGTAATTTCTGACACGAACGAAACCCCACCACTGAAACAATTCACACCTGCCAGCAGCCACGGTTGCACTAGCGTTCATCGCTTACTCACGGTAAAAGACGTTAGCCCGAGGGTACACTGTGCTGATGACCGCTGATCTATACTCTTCTAACTTTTAAACTCATTTTTCTCGGCTTAGGTGTTTTGTACATTTTCATTTACTTGATGCGTGATTTTCTGTGGATGTTTTGAATGGGTGCTCTATAACAACAATAGCTCTCAAGACTCCCTTTCGATGTCATAGGCCTATTTTGTTTTTATAATTAAGCATATTTGGGGCTAAGAGGGATGAGGTTACAGGAGAATGGAGAAAGTTACACAACGCAGAGCTGCACGCATTGTATTCTTTACCTGACATAATTAGGAACATTAAATCCAGACGTTTGAGATGGGCAGGGCATGTAGCATGTATGGGCGAATCCAGAAATGCATATAGAGTGTTAGTTGGGAGTCCGGAGGGAAAAAGACCTTTGGGGAGGCCGAGACGTAGATGGGAGGATAATATTAAAATGGATTTGAGGGAGGTGGGATATGATGGTAGAGACTGGATTAATCTTGCTGAGGATAGGGACCAATAGCAGGCTTGTGTGAGGGCGTCAATGAACCTCCGGGTTCCTTAAAAGCCAGTAAGTAAGTAAGTAAGTAAGTATATTTCTATTATATGTAACCTTGCAATTTTTTGTTGCGATTTTTAAACTCGACTGCATTAAACGAATGGAAACCCTTCAAAGCAAAGTGACAGGTGTGCAGACAAAAGTTCAGACAACATTTGTAAATCTGTGGGAAGAACAGTGATTTTTCAAAATGTCAATTTAATTTACAAAAATGTTAAGAATCAATAGACTTCTTAACGAAGCTAGATGAAGCTTTGTACAGAGATCATTTACATACAGCGTAATAAGTATAATAATTCAAATAAATACATTTAAATAAATATAAATAAATAATAATTTTCAGGTCTCCAGTTTGATTAGTTTAGAAAACTGAAATTTCATCTAGATGTAGGCCTACCGTTAAAGGGGATTTTATACTGGCTAGGCTATACATGCTGAAATCTGTCCGTCAGAAACTCTATCATTTGAAAAGACGCTAGTCTGCAAATACACGTACTGCTCTCCAACCAGGATATCAACCGTAAAAGGAATGTGCGTACTATTGCGTCATCTATTGGAGCGGAGTAGATAGATAATATAATCGTTATAACGTCAGTTTAAAAACAATGCGCTCTCCTGCATATGTTATTTCCTGTATGGAGAGATTAAAAGACTAGGAGATTAACTGTGATCTAATTTTGTAACTAGGGTAGTATAAATATGTGTGTAACAATGTTATTGTTTGTGCTGTGAGAGCGAGCTAATAGAGATACGAGTACCCACGTGTGTGACCTTATGACATCAACATTCATTCACAGCATTACCCCGCTGCGTTTCATTCCGCAGAGACTTTCTCGTGGTTGGAGCACAGTAGGCTTATCCGTAAAATACGGAATTTCCATGGATTGAAAATAAATCCTGATTTTTGCCTGACCGACATAGAACTAAGAGAGGAAAGAAATGTACAGAATACTGACATAGAGGCAAGACGACCAACAGCAGGCGAGGAAGAACTGTGAAAAAAAGTCGTCCTGCAATTTAGGTGTAGAAAATGGTAGAGCTAAACTATCCCTCATTTTCTAAGTTTGCAACGACCTGGACTGGAGTAACAGATTACAGGCCAACAGCGAGGAGAAGAAGAAGAAGAAGAAGAAGAAGAAGAAGAAGAAGAGAAGGCGACGAGATAGTGGACAACAGATCCTGGGTTCTAGTATAGTTTGCACTTAGTCATAACCAATAAATGAGGCGTATAAAACGTGTGAGTCCAACGCTGGCAACATCATGCCTTGAGGTAGGCTAAGTAAGGGAGAAGAATGTCCTGCTCGCGGGATTGTTACGAATGGCTAACGCATGTGACTGATCGTCGGCTGACAACACGAAGCGAAATACTGCAAATACACGAATCAGGGAGTTTCAAAGAAAATTATGCCAAAATAGCAACAATGCGGAAAATAAATATTGAAAGGTTGTACGTAGGTTCTAATTTAATAATTTATTTAATCTGACAGGATTAAGGCCATAAGGTCTTCTCTTCCATCCTACCAGATAGCACATATAAATACAAAAAATAGATACAAACACTGATGAAAATAATACAAATTAAGTTAAAGCCCTATAGAGGGTCAACGGAGTCAAAAGAATACTACAGAGCTCTTATCGAGTTAATACAAGAAAAAAGAAAGAAAACAGAGATAGCAATGGTAATGGATGGGCAACTCGTGCTCCCAAAGTGCTAAAAAACCTTGAAAGAGAGAAAGACAGACGGAGCCAGCCGCTGCAGTTACAAGTTGTTTGTAGTTTCGCTGCAAAAGCCACGGTGCGCTCTGGCGGCTTAGGCAGGTGGTCGTGATATCTATTCCATGATTTGAATTTCAGAATGACGCATGGTACAATAATTATAGCAATTTTAGACAGACTGTACCTGAACACGTAACAAAATTATATTATTTTCTAGCTTTGTAAGTTAGTTTAATACTGGAAACACAAACTGAATACAACCTTTTCAAGATACAACAAATATAGCTGCAACACTTATTTATTATTACACTATTTGTTAATATTTCTTATTATATGTCTTATTTGAAACGTAGAACGCTAGAATTTACAAATCTTTATACATTAAAGAGTATTCCTCTGTTCTCAGAAAGGTAATACCGGGTGTTCATTTCAAAGTGTGTCATGACGTCACTGTTGATGAGTCAGCAATTTGAAGCGAGTTTCAGCTTTTGTGTCAGAGAAGTTGCCTATTAATCAAGGCGTTCAATCTGAACTTGAGAAAGTGAACGGTCTAACTTGAACGTCGTAGCAACACATGGCGGTCTGTACTGTCTGTGTGCTACCATAACCTCTTTCCAACTGTGTTTTGCGCGGGCAAGTCGTACGTAGGTATTTGTTATCATCGGTTGCGTACGGCAACATTCCACAACACAAATCAAATGCTCTGTGTCCACGTTGACCGTCGAAGTTAATGTCAACAAATACGTAAGTAATCGTCTTAACCCTCTCCCCATATCCCGACAGTAAGAAAAAACTCACCTCAGGACATGTTTCGAAACAGTTCACATTGCTGCCACTACCGGCGTTACCGTAAGTATCGGTAAGTACTCTTCTGAATGAACGCCGTACTTGCTAGGCAACTTCTCTGACATGTAAGTAATACACTTCTGCGGAAGTGTAGGAAGATTGAATTCTCTAGGCTCATCGGCTAGCCACGTGACGGCATACAACGACCCATGACACACTTTGAACTGAACACCCAGTAGTGTATATTCGCATACAATAACAATTGCAAGGAAGTATTTTTTACATGTCACGGCAGATGAAATAAGCTTATTTCTGAGCTCTTTCTTTACTTTGAGAGCTTTTACACTTCTTTCTTGTATTAAACTCTGCCTCAAGCACATACAGTATATATGGAAACAAAGAGTATATTAGGAAATTCTGACTTAGACACTCTGATAGAGTTTCTGACTAGGAAAAGAGAATATAAAAACAATGCGGGCACTGGAAGTGGGTTTCAAAAGTGGAGGCGAAACATCCGACAAGAGAATAAGGATGAAATAACTAATGAAAAACGGGGATATTCAACTATATGTTTCGTCTGAACTTCAACTTCGTTTCTGGTAAGTGATAGCCAAATGTCGGCGGAGATTGCATAATGGGGTCATCTGGTGGGGTCATACGTGCAGTTCTGCAGTCCTTGTGTATTCAATGAATACGGGATGCAGACTGCTGGGTTTGGGGGACCAGGCTCGTGATGCCCATCGTTCTGAAGAATGTTCGAAATACCAAACTGCGAATCTAACACAGGAAATATTCATGAATGTGAAACAAGCTTGGCAAAACATCTAGCACGCATTAAAATTCTATCGCCACCGAGTTGCGTTTCATGCCAGAGCGGTGAAAATATTGATGAGTCATGTACTGTTGCAAATATTGCAGAGCTGAACTTCATGTGACGTCACTGTTCAACGTAGCACATTGAAGAAGAGCATATTGATATTCGATATTTGGTATAATTTCTAATAATGTTTGATTAGTGTTTTGTTTCATAATTATTTCAGTTCCTGCATGCTGTATTGATTTACCCCGCCAACACTGAATGTTTCGGCCTTTCGAATCAATAATTATGTAGCAATAGAAACAGCTACAAGTAAACAGTTGTGCCATCCTAGCCTACAACAGGAATCATCCAAACTTAGTTGTTCCAGAAACTGCCAGTTCCGCGCGAACGGTACTTATACTCGTACGTTCATGAAGCTCTTAGTATGGACGACTGCCACATTGTAAATTGATTTCTATTTTCGTAGAATGGTAGTAGTAGTAGTAGCAGCATCAATAGTAGTAGTAGTAGTAGCATCACTAGTAGTAGTAGTATTAGTAGTAGTAGTAGTAGTAGCAGTAGTAGTAGTAGTAGTAGCATCACTAGTAGTAGTAGTAGTAGTAGCAGCAGCAGCAGTAGCAGCAGCAGCAGCAGCAGTAGCAGGCAGCAGCAGCAGTAGCAGTAGTAGCAGCATCAGTAGTAGCAGTAGCAGCAGCAGCAGTAGCAGTAGTAGTAGCAGTAGTAGCAGCAGCAGCAGTAGTAGCAGCATCAGTAGTAGCAGCAGCAGTAGTAGTAGTAGTAGCAGTAGTAGTAGTAGTAGTAGTAGCAGTAGTAGTAGTAGTAGTAGTAGCAGTAGTAGTAGTAGTAGCATCAATAGTAGTAGTAGTAGCAGTAGTAGTAGTAGCAGTAGTAGTAGTAGTAGTAGTAGTAGTAGTAGTAGTAGCAGTAGTAGTAGCATCACTAGTAGTAGTAGTAGGCCTATAGTAAACTTTTACCCAGTTAGAATAATAATAATACTTACTTACTTACAAATGGCTTTTAAGGAACCCGAATAATAATAGTAATAATAATAGTAATAATAGTAATAATAATAATAATAATATAGAGTGTTAGTTGGGAGACAGGTGGGAAAAAGATCTTTGGGGAGGCCGATACGTAGATGGGAGGATAATATTAAAATGGATTTGAGGGAGGTGGGATATGATGTTAGAGAATGGATTAATCTTGCTCAGGATAGGGACCAATGGCGGGCTTATGTGAGAGCGGCAATGAACCTACGGGTTCCTTAAAAGTCATTTGTAAGTAAGTAAGTAATAATAATAATAATAATAATAATAATAATAATAATAATAATAATAATATAGAGTGTTAGTTGAAAGACCGATGAGAAAAAGATCTTTGGGGAGGCCGAGACGTAGATGGGAGGATAATATTAAAATGGATTTGAGGGAGGTGGGATATGATGATAGAAAATGAATTAATCTTGCTCAGGATAGGGACCGATGGCGTGCTTATGTGAGGGCGGCAATGAACCTACGAGTTCCTTAAAAGTCAATTGTAAGTAATAATAATAATAATAATAATAATAATAATAATAATAATAATAATAGTCTAATAATAATAATGAAAACTATTAATAACATGAATAATAAATCTTTTATATGAGAGTTACCCACTTAGGATGTCGGTCACCTGCAACGAGGATGGTATCGATTTTGAATGCCTGCACCACGTGGTTTAGGCTTTTAGATCTGTACCTGGTCTCAATTGCATTTTTAAGATTGCAATAAGCCCGCATCGCTTCTTTAATGGCGCTTGTAACTACTTTGAAATCGTCCATCTTTATAGCAAGGAAACGTCTGAGGGACAGAACAGCAAACAATAGACTAGGCTATAGAAAACATGGAACAACAGGTTTGCGGCACATCCGGGCTGAAGAGAGGACGCGTCCTCGGAATAAAACTTGGCACACATTTTTGCATGAACATATTTAAACACAGAATATAAAGTTTTAAAACGAATTGTAGATGTCTGCGATCACAAGCTGGACTTGGCATTTAAGACTGTTGCAACGATGTAAAAATCAGCAATAAAGTCGAGATCTTTGTGGCGCTGAAGGTCATGCCATCAACAACGTATATTTACATGCCAATAAAAGCTCAAGATAAAACAGTTACAAGTTACAAGTTACAAGAATGTTAAAAGTCGGGTATTCAGAATGTCTAATCTGAGACATTCCATTATGAACTGGGAAGAGCGGGTCGTAAAGTAGCAAGTAGCACAGCTTTCCAACACGCGTCTCTGAAATATTAAGGAATGCCGTAACAGCAACTTTTATTGGCCATGCTGTCATCCGCTGCATTACAATGCAAACCCAGCTCTCGGATCTGTAGGGCTGCTTTGCTTGCCAACGTCAGTAACAGAATTTATTTAACAACCTCCTGCACTGTTGACGAGGATGACGGCGAGTAAGAGAGCTGACAACTGTCTTATATATGAATCCACAACCTCACTCTCCGGGAATCGAACCGAGTTCGTCAGATGACTGGTAGCAGCGTATAATAAGCCTACGGTACAGGTTGCAACGTATCAATTATAAGAATTGATTCAGAAGGAAGATGACCAGGTTGAGGACTAGCCTATAGCGAGATATTTATTTATTTACTTATTTATTATTTTGCTAATAATTGTAACATTATATTTTATGTTACAAATATAATATATACAGAAAAAACTTTAGCTCGCCCCTGAAAGAGTAGAACTCGTGCTCAGGGGCGGATTCCTGAATTGAAATTAATAATTATACAATACAATTTGTCTTATGTCTACTATGCAATTATAGTAGCCTATATAAATTTAAATTTACAATTTTTCAATTTTTATAAAATCCATACATAACTTTTTAATTTAATACTAGAACTATTAGAATTGACAAGATTAGGATATTTAAATATATATTTGTTATATATTCTTGGGCCTAAATTACTACTATGATTAAATACTGTAACAGTGTTGCATTTTGGTTCAAACAATCTTAAAGAATTCATACCTTTTGTTTCATAACTACGAGAATACAAATTCAAAATTATTTCGATTTTTATGTATGAATTTTATTAATAAAATATAATAAATTTGTCTTACGTTAAGTACATTAAAGTCTAAAAACAAATTTTGAGATGGAAAATCAATAGGTTTATGAAGATATATTTTAATTATTTTCTTCTGTAAAAAATAAAGTGGATTAAAATTGGTTTTAAATGAGCTACCCCATCCTATAATTCCATACATAATTACGGATTGAAATGAAGTTAAATATATTGTGCGTAATAAACTTATTGACAAGTAATTCGTCAATAAAACAAAATAATATACTATTTTACGTAATTTATTACAAAGGTAATTAATGTGTTTAAATGATTATCGAAAATTATGCCTAAATACTTAACTTCACAGGACTCTTTAATATAATCGGACATTTACACTGTATAAGACAACAATCAGAATTACGTAATTTAATACTTAGGCCTAATATAGAGAAGAGGGGGCCAAGCACTCGCGGGGTACTTGCCACAGCCGCTGTATCTCCCACGGAGCATTTCCCCCGGTTTAACTCTATCACAGAAGTGAATTAGGCTTCACAAAGTCCTATGTCAGGCCTAAGGATACGATTTCTGTAGTTTAACCTACAAGTGAGTTGAAGCAGTTTTATCCACGACTAAAGCATTAGCAGGCCAACTTCCACGAGTACACACGAGCGTGATGTGCCACGTTTTATCCAAAACTTTTAATAAGTCGTTACACTAAATAATTTAATATTAAATATTTGGATAAATCGCAATATAGCGAACGCCAGTAGGGGAAGTTATCCCCACCCACATGAAATGTGTATTCCACACAACACTCGCCTATCACGTAGAGTGTCTGGTGAGCTAGTAGGGGAAAAGTGGAAGGGGTCGTGGGCGGAGCTTCTACGTTCGCTGTATTGCGATTTGTCCAAATATTTAATATAGGCTACAAGTTATCCTTCGTATTCATGTTACTGTTGATAGAAACAAGAAATGGGTAAGACGATAAAATTTTATAAAACTCGTCCCTACGACTAGGAGTGACTGAAAAGCAGGAGTGAAAATATCCATTCGTTCCTAGCAACAGTAACATGATACAGGCCTGAAGAACACCTTTATAGGCCCTATATTGAATATCAACATAGCAATGGAATATTTTATTAGGAGGTGCTGGATGAACATCCGTTTATCCGTTCATCCATTCATCCATTCACCATCCATCCATCTATTTATTTATCTATATATTTACTTACTATCTATCTAGGCCTATTTATTTATTTATCGAGATATTTATTTATTTATTTACTTACTTATTAACTCACTCACTCACTCACTCACTCACTCACTCACTCACTCACTCACGTGTATTTCAAGGATCCCTGTTCATAGAAACTCTTCTTGAATACTTTAACCAGCTCTATAAACACATCTCCGCTCCCTGCCACACTTCAGTGTTAATTTTGAAACTATGTTATGTAAACATTACCTTAATACACTACTGTTTGTGAAAAGTGCAACTCCCAGAAAGAACGCCAGAACGACTCCAAACTCGGGAGATGTGTAGAACAGTTTACCACCAGTAATCGATTGCGTTTCCAGAAAGATGGCGTACACATAGGCCCAACATTGACGTCTCTTGTGTTACCAGCAAGGTCAGTGTTAGCCTATGCCTTGCTCAGTCAGTGCAGAGCTTGAGCTTCCAAACGAAGTGGAACCGTGAAAGCTAGTGCAGGTATGCCTCGTCGATGTGGAAGGGCGCAATATCAGTATGTGACAAAAATAGCAGAAGTTCCTATAACGTTTAAAAGTGTTTATTTTCTTCTTTTAGTCTGTGACGTTCATATCATGCATATGAATGAAGATGTGTAAAAAAAGGTCCTGTTTTAGGATAATCTTACAGTATAGTGTGTCAGTAGGCCTATTTGCAGTGGCGTAATAATTATATGAGTTCATTGTTTGTTTGAGTAATAATTTCCTTTTGAATATAAACTATATTGGATAAATGCATGTGCAACATAGGCGTATTATTGTCACACATTAGCCTATGCAATAAATTAATGTTCCTATTACTTACATTTTCAATCGATAGGATAAAAAAATTAACATATTTTAAAATTATTTATGTTTATTTCGTTTTCCCTCCTATCCACCCTGTTCCTCGCTCTCGACATAAAATCTACCCTCGTCACATTCTTTGTCAGCTTATCGGATCAGTAGGCCTATAACAACCAACTAGAGACCGTTTGTTAAACAGTGGAAAAAGCAGCACCTATGATTTGTATGTAATTATTATTGCTGGGAAATAAAACGACAATAAAAATGCTATAAAGATCAATAATAATAGGATAAAATGATTTTTAATGATCCCAAAAATAAAACAACCTACAGGACAAAAATGGCAATGGCAAAAAATGCAAAAAAATATAAAATATAAAATATAAAAATTAACTTACATATTTTGTTTTGTTACAAATTAAAATAGAATGTAGACAAGAGAACAACTAAAATACAACATTGCGCACAGAACACACTACGAAAACATCTTCACACACAGACAAGACACACAAACAAACACAGCCAACTTAACAGGTGTAATTTATACAACTATCATGCAACAGCTTCTACATTGGACAGACACGAAGATCTTTTGAAACACGTTACAAGGAACATATCACAACTATAACCAAATCACACAACAATTCAGAACACATCACAAACTCCAAGCACAACTACAGCTGCATAGACACTGACATGAAAATACTACCCATTCAGACGAAAAAGAACAGACACGCGATATCAAAGAACAACATGAAATTCAGTCACACAAAAACACACCCACAACACATCCTCAACATTCAACTGAATTTCAGAAGACAATCATGAACATGGGTCTGCCTCACCACGACAGAAGCTAGGCTATCGCTGGAACTCACCGAGATTCAGAGGTTAATGCAAACTATACTAGGGACAGAAGAAATAGGCGGGTATGGCGAACCCCTCATTCACTACCCCTCAGAACCCGCTTGGTTATGGTCCTGTGCCAAATAACTTACTCCTCCATTCACACTTTTTGCACTGTAGGAAAACTTAAAAGAACAAATAAAATAATAACGTGATTTCTAGTAACTACAAATACCTGATTCACTGAATATTGTTGTTTTGTTTAGTCACGTGTCCGAACACAGGTCTGAAACTCATAAGTGACAAAAAAAAGGCATCGTTAATGAGGTAACTAAGCCAGGAGGTAATGGGTTATGGTGACCAGTTCTCTTTCCCCCTCCATTGCATACATCGCTGAATAGTAATTAGGCCTACACTAATCAGACTTCAGATGATATTATCATTTATAATGTTTCGCAAGTTAGCCATTTCACAAATGTAGTAATTATTATCATGTAATATAACCCTAATACAAGAAATCAAATATTTAGCATTACACACAATTAGTATTTTGATTTTATGTGTTTTCAGAATATTGTATTGAAATAGTAACTGCTAAATAATATTTATACAGTTACCAACTTTGTGAATCAATAGAGAATTAAAAATTAAAGTGCAAACATTTTTTTACTGTGTGTAGAAAATGTAGGCCTACACGTTATTTTAACATGAACGAGTTTCGTAATAAAAATACTTATGTATTAAAAGCACGCTTAAGAATGGCTTAGCTTAACAAAACAAATGACAGAATGAGCATGACTAAGAAACTCGTTCTGCACAGGTTCTCTTTTATCCGAACGTAGAGAAATACTACACGCCTCGGCAGTGGCTGTCTGCGTTGGTGATAGGACACTTTTATAGTCTTACTAATAAACCGTGTATAGTTTTTATACGAGACTTATGCAGAGTTGAGACAGAAAACGTTACTAATAAACCGTGAATAAGCTATGGACGTATAAACAGGCTGTAACTATACAATGGGAATTGCTTTGTAGTAGTTATATACACGAAACCCCTTGTTTAAGCGTTGTATAATAGGGAAAAAATGGCCGCCCCTCTAACAGCTGTTCGTATCGACTGTCATTTTATGATGTTTACCTTGTAACCACAGAAGAACAAACCAAAGATCATAGAATTATTAGAATAATATTGCTGTAGCTTGTACTCTTTGACCAAAATGTAGTGTGGTAATCGATTAGAGCCAGTTGTACTCGCAAAATACCAGCTTGAAAACATTGAGGTGATTGGTCTTCTTATTGGAGCTCGTGGTGTGATTCCCAAGTTCTTTGAACGCTTCAGGAAGACTTTTGAACTACCACAGACACTTACTACTGACATCATAACTTCAGTTTTGAAACGCTCTTGCCAAATTCTGAGTCATCATATTCACTCTGTTTAATTTTTTTTTATTCACTTTATATTCATATGTTTATTTTAATTTTCTTTCTACAAAATTTATGTAAACATTTAATATTGTAAAATTAATGTAGGAGAGTATACTGAGTCCTTCTGGGCTTCCTCCAATGGGAGGCAGTTATTATAAAAAAATATAAAAAAAAAATATTTAACACGCCACACTAGAGCGCTCTACCGGATCCAGTAGAGAACCACAGATATTCTATTACCTTTCGTAACGAAGTAATGACGAAACTATGACGTAGCTGTGTAACAGTTGTACTGTTATACACGACGTATGTAGTGATTGTTAGTAAGGAATTTACACACGACTTATAAACGAGCTACTCATTGTATAAGTACAAGACAGTTAAACGTCTGTATATAGAGTTTTTATTAGTAAGACCGTTAATGTCGTCACAAACTTTAAGTTCTTTCAATAAACAACAAACTTGATAAATAACGCCTTTAGTATGACTTCTGATATCAGGGCTTGACTGAGACATGATAGCGATTACTTGGATGATTAGTAGGCCTATTATAAATTACTGTTTATTATTACACAATTATATATTTGCGAACAAGCTATGACACAGTAGCATCACAGACGAGCACCTGTCAACAACTGGCATTCGAACGCAGCGACAGGAAGGTCTCTTTGTTCAGGTCATAAACCGCTAGAGAAAGTGTGTAGTGAGTAGATTCCGCACAAGACCAAAAACCCGCCTATTTCTTCTGCCTTTACTGCAGTCAATCAGCTAACATAACACCAATAATTTATAATGTTAACACAGTGAAGTCGTTATTTATTTATTGGAATAACTGAACATCAGCAAATTTAATTGTTCATAACACTTCGTTCCTGTGTCAACCCTTTATAAGGGGAATTTGTAGCAATAATCTACTTTATACATAAAAATGAATCATTGTATTAAAGGACATCGTTTTAAAGTTGAAATAATAACAAGGGCATTTCATCGACATCCGCCCCCTATTTATTACTCACATTTCATGGTAGGTAGGGGAGACCCGGGCAAAACGAATAACCAGGGCAAAGAGAATAATGTCTATTTCCTAGAAACGCCAACAGGTAGCGCTTTTTGCTATGTTGGGGAAGAATCCCTACCAGATTTTGCTGCTGAAACTGACTTGTCGTCATTCTAGCTAGTAAGAGAAGAAGTCAGCGTGTGTTTGAAGAAAATTGACTGTTTTCTTAAAATATTTCAAGGTAAGAGAAACATATGTACAACATACAGTACTGCAGAAACTCTTTGTTATGTGATAGTAATATATAGGCGATAGAATTAGTTCTAAAATGCCGTACTTACGAAGAAGATTATTGACGTTTATGTTTGTATGACCTTAAATGAAAAGCGAAGTGGCGTCTGCGGGCAAAGTGAATAGGGCAAAGCGGATAACTTATCCACTATGTAAGTGTCATCTGTACTTTTGTATATATTTGTCTACTGTAATAAAGCGTGTTAGATCATTTTACATATTGGAGGCATTAAGTCACACTAATTAAATTATAAAGCAGCAACACTGATCTTAATTTTTACTTAAAAAGGTCGTAATGTGTTTTCAGATGGTTTAATTTTTCAAGAAGAAGACGGAACAAGCCAAAAGGTCTGAAGAAGCCATGAAGAAAGCACTTGAAGAAATAAAATCTTCTAATCAGTGGTTTCTGCTATCTGGCCATACAACCATAATGTGTATTTGATGAAGAGTTTGCTCCAGATGAACTTACAGATCGCCCACTGGAGACAGAAATCAGCGAGACGACAGCTGGCTCAGATTTAACCAATTCTGCGGTGCCAGCTTCTTCAGCGGCTGAAGAAACAGTTAATGCTCACTCAGAATCAACCACATCTGTGATGTCGGCATCTTCAGAGATTGACGAAATATTCAATACGTCAATTACACTCATTAACATCATGTTTATGTGTTGATTTAATTTTATTATCAGTGAATAGAAATTAAATAGAAAGGTGAAAATGTTATAGGGATACTTACTTACTTACTTACTTACTTACTTACTTACTGGCTTTTAAGGAACCCGGAGGTTCATTGCCGCCCTCACATAAGCCCGCCATTGGTCCCTATCCTGAGCAAGATTAACCCAGTCTCTACCATCATATCCCACCTCCCTCAAATCAATTTTAATATTATCTTCCCACATATGTCTCGGCCTCCCCAAAGGTCTTTTTCCGTCCGACCTCCCAATTAACATTCTATATGCATTTCTGGATTCGCCCATATGTGCCACATGTCCTGCCCATCTCAAACGTCTGGATTTTATGTTCCTAATTATGTCAGGTGAAGAATACAATGCGTGAGGCTTTCCGTTGTGTAACTTTCTCCATTCTCCTATAACGTCATCCCTCTTAGCCCCAAATATTTTCCTAAGAATCTTATTCTCACACACCCTTAATCGCTGTTCCTCTCTCAAAAGGGATATTCACTATATTTTCTTTCTCAAATCATATCACTCTCCGTAGGTACGAGAAACGAATTGCTGTTTTGTAGGTATGTGGACAAAATGTGTCACAACTAAAGTCATCAAGTTTTTATTTCGGGAGCACCAAAATATAGCCTGTGGCATTGTTTATTCTTAGCTTATCCGCTTTGCCCGGGTTTCCCCTACAGACGCAACTTCCTGATCTTTTTTTAAATATTTTTTATTAATTTATTCAGAAGTGTTGTAACTCATAGGAACGCACTGCATACAATTCATCGTATCCCTGATGTTGTAGCCTAGCTACGCTGCCTTCACGTGTTAGCACTATCGCCGGCAGTTGTTCAGCCTAATGACCCCGCGGCGGGCGGGAGGGGCGGCCTCCAACTATCTCCGTGGGAGGGCACTACTATTCGAGCACCCATGACGTCATCAGCTATCGACTATTAGTTGGTGGTCGGGAGGGGCGATGTGACCACGCCCATGACGGATGGGCGTGGTTTCTGGTGGGCGTGTGCGCTCCTCACTTTATTGCGTGCGTCTGCCCCACTAGCGACGCCTGGCGGTACCCCGACCAACCAACATGACCAAATAATTAATTGCCATGTCCACGGTGACGAGCGCGCGGCCAGCGACGTCTGAGATCGGCCGCCGCTACCTGTTGCGTCTTACAGCGGCTCCTCGTCTCTGGGAATCGAACGCAATACCGCCAGGCACATCATCTTCTCCATATTCCCTTCCTAACCTCGTTTGTTGCCTCTCCATTTGTTTATGTTCGTAACAGTCATGTAGAATAAATTCTAAAATCATCCAACCGCAGCTCCCCTGACTTTATTACAAGGTGCCGAGCGCAACAAGCTGTACTTACCCACAATTCATTGCAATGCTCCTTCAGGGACCTACTGCTTTCCTGTCTGAACGATATTCTCATTTTAATGTTCATGGTTAATGGCAATCAATGGTCTAACTACTCTCATAATAATAATAATAATAATAATAATAATAATAATAATAATAATAGTAATAATAATAATAATAATAATAATAATAATAATGTACCGGTCAACAGCCATAGACTAATAATAGTCCAACACAAGTGATACAATATTTATTGTGAATATACTTTTATTTATTTATATAAATGATACTCGGGAGGAAATAAACACAGAATAAATATCGGAAATGCCTGTTATTATTCGGTTGAGAAGCTTTTATCATCCAGTCTGCTGTCAAAAAATCTGAAATTTAGAATTCATAAAACAGTTATATTACCGGTTGTTCTGTATGGTTGTGAAACTTGGACTCTCACTTTGAGAGAGGAACATAGGTTAAGGGTGTTTGAGAATAAGGTGCTTAGGAAAATATTTGGGGCTAAGAGGGATGAAGTTACAGGAGAATGGAGAAAGTTACACAACACAGAACTGCACGCATTGTATTCTTCACCTGACATAATTAGGAATATTAAATACAGACGTTTGAGATGGGCAGGGCATGTAGCACGTTTGGGCGAATCCAGAAATGCATATAGAGTGTTAGTTGGGAGGCCGGAGGGAAAAAGACCTTTAGGGAGGCCGAGACGTAGGTGGGAAGATAATATTAAAATGGATTTGAGGGAGGTGGGATAAGATGATAGAGAGTGGATTAATCTTGCTCAGGATAGGGACCAATGACGGGTTTATGTGAGGGCGGCAATGAACCTCCGGGTTCCTTAAAAGCCAGTAAGTAAGTAAACTTTTATTTGTTCAGCTTTCTGCAAGTGGAGGCTGCGTACAAGACAAAACTTACCATAAAATTGTATTTTTTTTTTAATAAATGGTAGGTAAACAATTATAAACGAAAAAAAAGAAAAAGCGAAGAAGAAGGAAAAGAAAAATAAATCACACAATTATGAATAATTGAAAACTATTGAACAAATCATCATTAATTCCAGAAGAAACAGCAAATCTTCCTAGCTCCTATCTGTTATCAAGTGATCGCAGTCATACAGAATTAAAATTTGAATAAAGTAAAAAATTTACAATAATAATAATATATTTAAAATAAGTAAATTAAAATTGTTACTCTAATCTAGGCTATTATATATTATATTATGAGAAGACTAGAGATGATACAATGAAAATTAGGTAAGTTACAATTTTTACAAGAAAACAAGAATGATAAGTCATTGCTAAGAGCAAAGAAAGTCTATACCTATAATACACTGAAAAAATAGAATTCGTAGCCGTGCATGTTGCATCTTCAATGCATCTGGATACTGGTGAAATGTTTCTGAGCGGATAAATCGCAATATAGCGAACGCCAGTAGGGGAAGTTATCCCCACCCACATGAAATGTGCATTCGACACAACACTCGCCTATCACGTAGAGTGTCTGGTGAGCTAGTAGGGGAAACGTGGAAGGGGTCGTGGGCGGAGCTTCTACGTTCGCTATATTGCGATTTGCCCTGACCTTTGAGGACCTTACAAATGAACAGATAATCGAGCTCATGGCGTCTAGCTTATAGGCTTCGACAATTAAAGTAGCTATTTACATTTTCTCTCATAAATAGCCTACAGAGTCTACCCGGAATGAATGGGCAGACATCTGAATGAACAAAAAGATACAAATTTTCTTTGTAGGCTACAGGTGTTTTCTAATTTACCGAATGAGTACTTGCAATAGAGTTCCAAACTGCAGATGCATATTCGAGTTTCGATCGCACCAATGTATAGTATAGCATTAAAAGAGAACCAGCGTGGAAAAATAATGTTATTGACCGTAGGCTATTATTTCCAACGTTCTGACTGCATGATGTATTGTGAAAATACAGTCTGATATGTTCCACAATCAGATCTGTTTATTAAAACATCATTTATATAATAATACTAAATATCAGTGAAGAAGTTTTCCTAGAAAAGGTTATTACATTAGTTTTGGAGACGTTAATTTTCATACCGTTGTCTTCCGACCATTTTGCAACTGAGTTAATGTCACCTCGAAGGGATTGACAGCACTATTTTTGATTGTACGGGAAATTTTTAAAGCAAATAATAGACAGTCAGAACTTATTCTTTTACATATATCGTCTATGAATATTATAAAGGAGAGTTCCTAAAATAGAACCCTGTGGGACTCCACAATTTATGTTATAAGGATTAGAGTGTAGGCCTATATTAACAAGTGTAACGATATTAATTTAAAAAGCACATTCTAATTCCTTCCTGCAACCGTTTTTGTTGACATTATGTAGGCCTTTTAGTCGTGGTGACATAAAATAAATCAATGTAGAATTGTACCCAATAAACAATTCAGGCGCCACATAAAATTTTTAGTCACCATTGCTGCCTGGTGCCCGGAATTTGTCTATCCCTGGTTTATCATACGATGAAAGAGTAATGGAACGGAGAAAAATTCTCTCCGGCGCCGGGATTTGAACCCGGGTTTTCAGCTCTACGTGCTGATGCTTTATCCACTAAGCCACACCGGATACAACTCCGACGCCGGCTAGAATCGTCTCAGATTAAGCTCCAACTCTTGGGTTCCCTCTAGTGGCCGCCCTCTGCACTACGTCATAGATGTCTATGAACGAAGGACCGAAGTCCACACATGTGCTGAGGTGCACTCGATATGAGTGACTAGTTGGCCGGGATCCGACGGAATAAGCGCCGTCTTAAATCACGAAGTGATTTACGCATATCATATATATATTATTTTAATGTACCGAAGTACATATGATATTTCCATGCAGATATTCTGCGTCATCATACGATGAAAGAGTAATGGAACGGAGAAAAATTCTCTCCGGCGACTGCGCCGGCGCCCTGGTTTGTTATTTTAATTTTATTACAAAACCGTTACTTTCAGTTATGGGCTTACTGTATTGACAAAAATAAATTTATTTCCTTTCGGTCTTACTAATAAACTGTGTATAATTTTTATGCAGAGTTGGGACAGGAAACGTTACTAATAAACCGTGGATGTGTACAGGCGATCAAATATATCTACAATTCTCTGGTCGTGCAAGGGAGCTTCTAACCACGAGAAAAGTCACAACCAAACATATAGTAAATAATCGACTTTGAAATAATTCCGCTAGATCTCAATAGGTGACACTATTATTGAGACGGGTAAAAAAGTATTGGGGAAAATGATGATGCACATTAAGCACAAGTAATAGGCTACTTTATTCTCATAATGGACAGCATCAGTTAATACACTTAATACTTGTATACCGGTATGTATTTTTCTGTATGTGCTTTGATCCTGGTTGAGTGGAAGGAAAGGCCAGATGGCCTTAACTCTGCCAGGGAAAATAGCAACAATTAACAAAGGAGTGAAACAGGGTTGTCCTCTCTCACCACTGCTTTTCAATATACAGAGTGTAACAACTTTAATGTTTAGAACTTCTGGAACATGCTCCCAGACACGTTCTACTTCGATTAAACCTAACATACCTATATCCAAAGTTCTATGGGTTTGGAGTATTTGTACCCCCAAAGTTAAATTTTTTAGTTTAATTTTATCGCTGAATACTGAAAGGAGTAACACCAATTTCCGAAAGTGTCATGTCTATGTCATTATTTTTATTAGTACCATATTACATTTTATTATCAACTGCTTGTGAGTATGAAAGAAGCAGTGCAAAGTTGAAAAAAATGTCCTTAAGATTCCAAACACTGTACTTCTTGAAATTTGCCAATAGGCACGTGAAAATACCTGTGCACTAGGAATCCTACGATTTGGGAACCGAGCTTGATATGCCAAAACAGCTGCTGTTGCATTGCCATCACACAGTCCATACACATCAACTACGTCGGCGTATTCCTGATGTGTGTACACAAAAGGCGTGTTTTAATGGTCAAAACTCAATAAAAAGACTTGTCACAATACGGTTTATTTTTCTCACAACTGTTATTTTAAACTGTTGTCTGTTTCGTTTCCTTAGCAACCTAAACAATTTTAATTTAATTTCTCTTAAAAGTAAAATTTCCTTCATTCACTGCTTTTCAAATGTTTCTTATGTATCTCTACTTAGTCATGCCATAAAATAGGCCTTGTATAAACGGTATAATGCTTGGAGCTGCAAGAAGTTCTATTTTTTCCAGCTCTGTTATCTCTGTAACCTCTCAATTTCGGATATAGGTATATTAGGTTTAATCAACGTAGAATGTGTCAGGGAACATGTTCCTGAAATTCTAAACATTAAAGTTGTTACACCCTGTATATTGACAATGTCATAGAAGAATGGCAGGTACATTTAGAGACACATTTTGAAATTAAGAATAGGTTTTTAGACACGATTTTATTTGCAGATGACCAAGTTCTAATCTGTAGCTCAGAGGATAATTTACAAAAAGCCATATATCAACTAAATACTGTAAGTAAAAAGTACGCATTAAACGTCTCCACAGCCAAAACAAAAGTTCTAGCATTTCAAGGGTCCAATACAATCAGGGCTAAAATAATTTTAGAAGGAAAAATTATAGAACAAGCAAATAAATTTTAATTATTTGGGCTGCAGTGTATCATACGTTAAAAATGACGATGTAATAAAAAATATTAATAAATTTAACTATATGTGTGGAACAATAAAAATAAACCTCAAACAAACTAGGAAAGAAACTAAATTAAATTTTTATAAAGTAATGGCAGTACCCATGTTCCTATATGGCTCGGAATGTTGGACATTAAGAAAAAGTGAAGAGAGAAAAATAGAGGCCGCTGAAATGCGATTCCTAAGGATTCCTTTTGTTAGACAAAAGGAGAAGTGATGACATAGGAAAGGAATTAGGCATCTTTAAACTAACAGAGAAGATACACCAGTATAGAACTAAGTGGAGGGAACATGTGGAAAGAATGGAAGAATACCGCATTCCAAAACTGATATTAGATTACAGACCAACAGGCAGAAGAAACATTGGCAGACCAAAGAAAAGATGGACTCAACAAATGTTTAATGCATGAGACCGGAACAAGCCTTTAGACGCTTAAACCTTGACGATGATGATGATGATGATGATGATACTATTACTATCAGCGGTTTTCCGCTCACCCTTGTGCTTTTTTATAACCATTAGATCGGGATGAAATTTTGAATCCTATAGCGCTGGCGACCGGCAACACTGAATATTATCTTCGCCATTTATTCCTACAATTAATACGCCTAACTAAAGAAGCCACATTTTCACGGACAAATAATTATCGATCATTATTGATTAGTTGGGAACAGGTATCTTTGAATGCCAGTGCAGGATACAAACAGTATGGGAATTGCTTTGCAGTAGTTATACACACGAAACTCCCTGTTTAACCGTTGTATACAGAGAAAAAATGGCCGCCTCCCTAACAGCTGATCGTATCGATTATCATTTTATGGTGACGGTTACTTGTAAACACAGAAGAACAAATCAAAGAGCACACAATAATTAGAATAGGTAACTTAGTCGGAATCGGGTCAGTGGTTGAATCGGGTCAGTTTCAGATATTTCTTTCCCACGGCAAGCATAAATGTTTTCTATCATGTGGTGCCATCTATCGTCAATCAGTAGAACTTCTTCTATGTGTTTGGCGTCAGAGCTTGTGGTTAATGTTTGTGTTAAAGCTGTGAATAATAGAAGAAAGAAGACTTGTAAAAGGTAAGAGCTATTTGTAGTTTGTATTTTAAATGATCGTTTTTAAGGTTTCCGTTATTGTGCAATGAACGTAGTCCAGAATTTCCCTGAATTGTTCATAGAATCAAGTGCATTTCTTATAGCATAGGTTATGGCATTGAGGATGCTGTAAAGATTACGTCAGTAGTACTAACCTATGGTTTCTAATGTCACTACATTTCGGGTGAATAGGGTCACACAATTACGGGTAAATGGGGTCAATGTCTGTACATGGATTTTAAGTCCAGTTATTCATATATTTATCTCAGATGCGTAGTAATATAAACAATACGTATCGTGCATGGACTGAAGACCAAATGCAAAGAGCCATTAAAGCATTTCGAGAGGGGAGGAGTCAACGCCGTGCAGCCGATCTGTATGGAGTTCCGCATTCATGCCTACAGCGCCGTCTGGAAAGCGGTGAAGATAGGCCGTTAAAAATAAAGGTGGTCAAACAACGTTCAATCAGGAACAAGAAAAGGACCTGTCGATTCTGTTCCGTGAATATAGTGATCCTCGCTCAGAGAAACTTGGAGACTGGATTCAGTGCATGGGAGGAGGAAAGGAATGGTACCACGGACATTGTATTGGTGCCAAGAGAAAGGAGTTCATTTATGGCAAATGCAGATTGAATTATTAAAATTTGGAACTTATTCCTTGTTTTTGGTGATCCAAATGAGCATTGTAAGAGTGACCCCATTCGCCCTAATGGTTGACCCGATTTAGCCTAACTTGGTAGGGTAAATAGGGTCGTGCAGTAGAGTGAAATTAACATATGTCGTTCATAGGTTTTTATTATTATTGAATTTAACACTAATGTGATTTGTTGCTTAAAGACTAATCTAAACTTTGGTATATTATATGTTTAATAAATACTAAATTGTTAAGCGTCATCTTGATTTTTGTAATTTTTTACCCTATTCCGACTAAATTACCCTAATATTTCTGTAGCTGTACTCTTTGATCAAAATACAGCGTGGTGATCGATCAGGCTCAGCTGTACTATCGACACTTAGCGCGGCACACTAGCGCACACTATCGGATGCATTAAGAATTCTCAGTTATTCTATTACCTTTCGTAATAGAATAAAGGCGAAACTATGACGTAGCTATATAACAATTGCATTGTTATACAGGACGTATATAGTGATTATTAGTCAGGAATTTACTTACTGTGTAAGTACTGTATAAGACATTTAAACGTCTGTAGTATGGAAAGAAAAATCCTGCATCTTTCTCTGAGGAACCAAGTAAGGAACGAGGAGCTACGCAACCGTACCGGCATGAAAGACGTCCTAATCATTGCAGAAAGCCTGAAGTGGAAATGGGGAGGGCACGTGGTAAGCATGAACCACAGACGATGGACGCATAGGCTCACATTGTGGGATCCCAGGAGTGGGACGCCAGACGATTAGATGGGCCGATTTCTGCAAGAAGAAGGCAGGAGCACACTGGACGAGCAGTACAAGAGACAGACAGCTATGGAGAGATCTAGAAGCAACCGTCCCCAGTGTGTGGTGCGAATCTTACAAGTGCATATAGTGTTTACAATGTGTACATAGAAACGAAGTAGTGCAGCCAAGTTCGATGATATCACTCCTTAGGACCAGCTCATCTAACGAGTGAAGTCTACTGAGCCAAGCCCTGTCAATCAGGAGGCCCTTGCCCTTACGGGATGTAGCAGGCTAAATTAATTAACTAATTAATTAATTAATTAATTACTTTATTTATTTGTTTATTTATTTATTTATTCCTTTATTTCTTTACTTACTTATTTATTTGTTTATTTATTTATTCCATTATTTATTTATTTATTCCTTTATTCATCTATCTATCTATCTATCTATCTATCTATCTATCTATCTATCTATCTATCTATCTATCTATCTATCTATCTATCTATCTATCTATCTATCTATCTATCTATCTATCTATCTATCTATCTATCTATCTATCTACCTACCTACCCACCCACCTATCTACCTATCTACATACCTACCTACCTACCTGTCTGTCTGTCTATCTATTTATTTATAAGAGTTTTTATTAGTAATACCGTTTGTCTTCAGTTATCACAATTTTATTTTTGTTAAATGTTTTGCAGTCACATTTTTACGACAGCTAGTGCTTGTACCACTTAAATAAAATTGCTTCATAATAATTATTTTCAAATTCTTTAAAAATCCTTCCACAAGGTCAAATTACTGAACTTTTATTCCCGGGAGCCTAACACCACTCTGAGACCTTGATCAGCTGCCTCTTTGAAAATACATGTGGCGTCCTTGCTAAGCCTCGGTCGGCCCTGACCTGCCAGAACCGCCACTGCGGCCGTTGACGCGTGCTGGGCGGCTGATTGATGGCGCTGCTGTCTGCGTGAGAACACACTGTTACTTATCTGGAACACTTCCTGCACCCTCGCGCTCCATCCTTCTTTTGTTCAACTTGCTTCCCTCCTTTCCACGTCATCCCTCTTTCTACCCTTGCTAAGTTACTGCCCCATTCTGTCTCGCTTGTTCTCTTCCTTCCTCATCCTCACATTTTCTCCTGTCCGTCCATTCCTCTTTCCTTGTTTCTATTTCATGTTCACTTTCTCTGTTCTCCTAAATGTCCTTACATCCGTCCTTTCATCAAGCATAATTTTATTACAGTCTCTTCATTGTACTTTTAATTCTAATGACAACAAAACCAATTGTATTCATCCGCAAGCGACGGTGATGCCACGGGGTACCAGTAGGCCTGCACTGGAGTTCAAAGATACCTCACCCCTACTAATCGATAATGATTGATAATTTGTTCGTGTAAATGTGACTTCTTTAGTTATCACTTCCATGAATAGATGGCGAAGATAATATTCAGTGTTGCCAATCGCATACCCGCATTATAGAATTCAATATTTCATCCACCTCTACTGATTGTAAAACCACTGGGTTTCGCGGGAAACCGCTAGCATTGTCAATTACGAGAATAATTCTGTGGTGTTAAGCCAAAAGTTGATATGTCCAAAAATAAAACTATGGACATATCAACTTTTGGCTTAAAACCACAGAATTTATGCTTAGTCGTTTTCCCCAACACTTTTTTACCCGCCCCAATAATAGTGTCACCTATTCAGAACTAGTGGAACTATAGGCCTATTTCGTGGAGTAACGGTTAGCACGTCTAGCCGCGAAACCAGGTGGCCCGGGTTCGATTCCCGGTCGGGGCAAGTTACCTGGTTGAGGTTTTTTCCGGGGTTTTCCCTCAACCCAATATGAGCAAATGCTGGGTAACTTTGTTGGACCCCGGACTCATTTCACCGGCATTATCACCTTCATCTCATTCAGACGCTACATAACCTAAGCTGTTGATAAAGCGCCGTAAAATAACCTACTAAAATAAATATAGGCCTATTTAAAAGTTTGTAAATTTGTTATATCTTTGGTTCTTGATTATCTCGTGGTTAGAAAGTCCGCTTATACGATCAGATAATTAGGTCAGATATGTGTGAACGCCATCTGTCCCATGAAACTATGTTAAATGAACACAATGAAAAACAATTGACTGTATAGAAAATACAGTATAGGCTAATAGGCCTAAGCTATATTAAATAAAGCAACGAAGTTACATTTTAAAATTTTGTTTTATTAATTCATCTAGTCCACACCTGTGGAGTAACGGTCAGCGCGTCTGGCTGCGAAACCAGGTGGCCCGGGTTCGATTCCCGGTCAGGGCAAGTTACCCGGTTGAGGTTTTTTCCGGGGTTTTTCCTCAACCCAATACAAGCAAATGCTGGGTAACTTTCGGTGCTGGACTCCGGACTCATTTCACCGGCATTATCACCTTCATATCATTCAGACGCTAAATAACCTAGATGTTGATACAGCGTCGTAAAATAACCCAATAAAATAAATAAAATAAAATAATTCATCTAACCTTATTAAGAAAATAAAAGAAGTTGTATTTAGGTGTTATTTTTAGTCCATTAATATTTTTCCTTATAAAATGTTCCTGTGAAACATACAGGGAAGATAGTATTTGCGAATAATTGAGTGAAATGCGCAGCAGTGTCTCTTTCATTCAAAACTAACTGATTAGTCGAAAACTTTACCAGCAGGGAAGGTTCTCGGACATGCGGTATTACAGTCTTAACAAATAAAAATATTTCCTGGGGTCGTACAGTAAATCGTGACAATTGTGTTCGTTAGGATGCGTCACTTTTCCATTTATGCACATTTTTCTGTTAGTATACATGATGAGTTTTCATTCTGTGCATCGACACATTGTTGGCGCGCAACATACAAAATGTCGTGCAAGGATATACAAAGAAAAAAATCGCTACTGATCTGAGATGGAGAACACTGACTGAATTCAATCCCTGATCACATTTAGGTATGTCAGATTGGCCATTCCCATGTTATGAAATGGTAACATAAACTGAAAACAACCACCAGAGCCTCCACTGTCGAAAAGTTTGATAGTTACCGCTAGATGAAAGTACAGTTGCTCCATGCCTAGCCCCTACCACGCCGTAGCGGAGAAGTAAGAAATATGTTCCCAAATTGAAGCAGCAGAAAGCCGCCATTTGTTAGGTGGAAAACGCGCGGGATTTCGAAACCGCTATTTGAATACGTGCTGTATTTACTTACTTACTTACTTACTTACTGGCTTGTAAGGATCCCGGAGGTTCATTGCCGCCCTCACATAAGCCCGCCATTGGTCCCTATCCTGAGCAAGATGCAAGATTAATCCAGTCTCTATCATCATATCCCACCTCCCTCAAATCCATTTTAATATTATCTTCCCATCTACGTCTCGGCCTCCCCAAAGGTCTTTTCCCCTCTGGCCTCCCAACTAACACTCTATATGCATTTCTGGATTCGCCCATACGTGCTACATGCACTGCCCATGTCAAACGTCTGGATTTAATGTTCCTAATTATGACAGGTGAAGGATATAATGCGTGCAATTCTGCGTTGTGTAACTTTCTCCATTCTCCTGTAACTTCATCCCTTTTAGCCCCAAATATTTTCCTAAGAACCTTATTCTCAAAAACCCTCAATCTCTGTTTCTCTCTCAAAGTGAGAGTTCAAGTTTCACAGCCATACAGAACAACCGGTAATATAACTGTTTTATAAATTCTAACTTTTAGATTTTTTCACAGCAGACTGAATGACGAAAGCTTCTCATCCGATTAATAACAGGCATTTCCCATATTTATTATGCGTTTAATTTCCTCCCGAGTGTCACCAATATTTGTTACTGTTGCTCCAAGATATTTGAATTTTTCCACCTCTTCGAAGAATAAAACGTGCTTTATTGCATATCCGAAAGCTAAATGTTTTTGTTTAAAGGAATAATACTTCCTTTGCGATACCTTTAATACCGTGTTTCTGCTGTTATTGTTTTACAACATTGTTGCACAGAATAAAAACGAATCATGTCATAAACATACTTTTAATAGAAAGTAATTTCAGATTACAATTTATAGAAAACACCGCAGAAATTCACTGACGCTTTGAAAGTAAAGTTATTGCTTTTCAACATTGTTGCACAGAATAAAAAGGAATCAACGTTATTAACGTACTCTCCCATCTTCCACAACCACCTGCTCAGTCACGTAACCTAATTCAAGCCTCTGATTGGTTTTGCGGGAAGTTGGCCGCTATCGTCATACATACGCTTACGAGGGGCCGTCTTTGTAACGAAGGCTTGTTTTAAAGCGTAATTTTTAAGACATTTATGTCAGTTTTTGACAGAAAATAGCAGTAAATTCAGGTACCACGTACAATTTTTCATAACAATAACTCTTAACCACACTTTAAAAAAAATGGACTTGGCCGTCTTTGCTACTCATACATCCATAATAATACTCCTTGAAGGAATTAAGACGAGTTGAAACGTGCAACCAGTAGGCCTATGTAATCAGTTGATAACAATACAAACCGGATAACAGCTTCTTTCACTCACCAAATCCATAGAGACCTCTGATGATTAGCGAGCACAAAGACGAAGTAGGAAAAACACACATTAGGACGGTGGGTTCAATAAATCAACAGCTACCGTGAACAGGGTAACTGACGACCGCAGAAAGAAATTGAAAGGAATATGCTAGATTCAGGTTTTTGAAATAGCAGTTTGCCTGCCCCGTTTTGCTCGCCTGTTTGAAGTTGGAAGACTGATAAATGCACTTGGGTCGGACAAATTGGAGCCGCCACTGAAGTCTACATACGTAAACAAGAGAGCGTGACAGTGACAGATGACGCCGCGGTTGTCGTGGTAATGAGGCCGCGAGCCGACACTTCTCTGAAAGAACATGATAAATGACTGACGACGCTGCGACGTCTACATTACCGGCTCTTACTCCAGAGGTCCAGCTCTGGACTGCAGCGTCGTTTGAGCTTCGATAGGCTATGTATTGTGTCGGACACGAGCCACCTGGCAGCGGAAAATACACACTGTATGTACATCCACTTAGCTGTCGCCATATGGAAGTTGAATCTACATCCTACTCGGATTGTATGATACATCCTCCTGCTCCAACGTCTACTACTATTATCACAAACAGAGAATTGGTGCAGCAACACAAGAAAATCGAGATTGCGGTAGAGTTTTGAAGTACTTAATGTACTTATGTACTTTATTTATTTATTTATTTAAATTTAAATATACAGAATACTTACTTACTTACAAATGGCTTTTAAGGAACCCGAAGGTTCATTGCCGCCCTCACATAAGCCCGCCTTCGGTCCCTATGCTGTGCAAGATTAATCCAGTCTCTATCATCATATCCCACCTCCCTCAAATCCATTTTAATATTATCCTCCCATCCACGTCTCGGCCTCCCTAAAGGTCTTTTTCCCTCCGGTCTCCCAACTAACACTCTATATGCATTTCTGGATTCGCCCATACGTGCTACATGCCCTGCCCATCTCAAACGTCTGGATTTAATGTTCCTAATTATGTCAGGTGAAGAATACAATGCGTGCAGTTCTGCGTTTTGTAACTTTCTCCATTCTCCTGTACCTTCATCCCGCTTAGCCCCAAATATTTTCCTAAGCACCTTATTCTCAAACACCCTTAACCTATGTTCCTCTCTCAGAGTGAGAGTCCAAGTTTCACAACCATACAAAACAACCGGTAATATAACTGTTTTATAAATTCTAACTTTCAGATTTTTGGACAGCAGACTTGATGATAAGAGCTTCTCAACCGAATAATAACAGACATTTCCCATATTTATTCTGCGTTTAATTTCCTCCCGAGTATCATTTATATTTGTTACTGTTGCTCCAAGATATTTGAATTTTTCCACCTCTTCGAAGAATAAATCTCCAAATTTTGTATTTCCATTTCGTACAATATTCTGGTCATGAGACATAATCATATACTTAGTCTTTTCGGGATTTACTTCCAAACCAATCGCTTTACTTGCTTCAAGTAAAATTTCCGTGTTTTCCCTAATCGTTTGTGGATTTTCTCCTAACATATTCACGTCATCGGCATAGACAAGCAGCTGATGTAACCCGTTCAATTCCAAACCCTCTCTGTTATCCTGAACTTTCCTAATGGCATATTCTAAAGCGAAGTTAAAAAGTAAAGGTGATAGTGCATCTCCCTGCTTTAGCCCGCAGTGAATTGGAAAAGCATCAGATAGAAACTGGCCTATACGGACTCTGCTGTAAATATACAGAATACAGAATATAATTACAAACAAACCAGAAAAATAGAAATAAAATAATACAAACAATATGAAACAGGAGATACAGTAGTATTAACAAAATTTGAGACCGAATGAGGAGCGCTCGTAAATAGCCTACGTCTTTAAAATCACACTGATTTCACCAATACTTCTTTAATTTGGCCCTAAATAATATTATGTTTTGAGTTTGATTTTTTATATCCATAGGGAAGCTATTAAACATTTTTACTGCCATGTAACGCATTCCGTTTTGATAGTACGATAGACTTGCCGATGAAGTATGAAAGTCATTTTTGACGCGTAAGCATATTTATGCTATGAACTGTTGAATTAGTTACAAAGCCTTCACGATTACATATGAGGAAGATTATTAGTGAAAAAAATATACTGACAAGCCATAGGCATTATTTGTAGATTTTTGAAAATGGTCCTACACCATTCCCTAGATTTGGCACCTACTATTATTCTAATTACTCTTTTTTGTAGTAGGAATATACTGTTGTTGTCTGTAGAATTTCCCCAGAATATTATTCCAAAAATCATTACCGAGTGGGAGTATGCAAAGTACATTGTTTTTAAGGTATTGATATTTACTATCTTTTGCATAGATCTAATAGCAAAACATGTTGAATTTAGTTTGAGGGTAATTTCTTTAATATCATATTTCAAATTTAATATATTACCGATTTGTAAGTCAAGAAATTTGGTTGTTGTTGTTTCTATTAGGGACCTGTTAATTATTGCGCTGGAAATTTGCGAGGTTGAATTTGGGCAGGATTTAAATTGGATCATGTTAGTTTTGTTGCAATTTAATACCAATTTATTGGCTGAGAACCAATCACATAAGTTGATGAGAGTTGCCTCTGTTGAAGATTAAATGTATTGGGGTTATTGGCTGTAGTTAGTATACTTGTGTCATCCGCAAATAAAATGGGATGACATACATCGTTTATTGGGGGTAAGACAATTTATGAACATTAGAAAAAGTAGGAGACCTAATATTGATCCTTGTGGAATTCCATTATTAATAGTTCCCCATGTCAAGGCAGATTTCATAGTGATACAGATTTCGGCTTTCTATTTCCTATCTATGAGATATGAGTGAAACTATTGGTGTGCAACGCCTTTAATCCCATAATAATCTAATTTATCTATCAGAATTTTATGTTTTATACAGTCAAATGCTTTGAAGAACTCACAGAAAATCCCCCCACTTGGAATTTTTTTATTTATTAACTCCAGAATTTTATCAGTTAAACTAAATGTTGCATTTTCCATGGATTTATTTTTCCCAAATCCAAACTATTCTGGAACTAGAATGTTGCATCTTTCAAGATGATATAATCTTCTATACATTATTTTTTCAAAAACTTTAGAGGAAACTGGTAGAAGTGATATGGGTCTGTAATTTTTTTGGAGACATTTCTCCTTTTTCGACGGTAGGAATATTTTAATCTCCCAGGGCATATACCATTGAACAGTGAACTCGTTTTTAATATTTTGCTTGTTATTTCATTATACCCTATACTTTATATTTTTATTAATTGCAATTATTTATTGTGTGCTTGTTGGAAATATTTGAATATTTGGGAAATTTTGTTGGAAAATATTGTGCAAAAGTGTATAAATTGTCTGTAACATTATCGTGGGGGTATGTTGAGGTTATCAGTTATTGAAAGAAAATATTTCTTAAATATGTCTGCAATTTAATTTGGTTCTAACGTTTTTGTATTGTTAGATATAAAGGTAAAGTTTTTTTACTTACTTTTTGATCATCCACTTTCATTTTTATTTGTCTCAAGTTGTTTTGATTTTACTATCAGAGTTTTGTATTGTTGTATTACAGTGTAAGTGTTTAGCATTTTGGATCACTTTGTGTAAATTTTTAAAAATAATTTGTATGGTCTTCTTTTAAGTTTATATCACTATTATTACTAATCTGTATGTAATGATCTTTCGGTTTTGTATGAGATTTTAATATCTTGTGTAATCCATATATTATTAGATATTTTTTCGTTTTTATACTTCATAGGAAAACTGAATTAAAAAATATTTAGAAATGTTTTATGAAACTCGTTGAATTTACTGTTCATATCACTTTGACTGTATACTGATTCCCATGTTTCACTTTTAAGATTTGTTTCAAAATTATTTAATGATTCCCTGCTTATATTTCTGAATCTCACTCTTGATCCGAAAGACCATTAATTATTATTGCGGTTGTTTGAGATATACTTATTCTTTCCTTTCCAGTAAACATGTTGTCTATTGCAGTAGCTGAATCTCCATGTATTCTAGTCGGAAAATTTACTGTGTAAATTAAATTGAAAGATGCCAACAATGAATTCAGGTGATCTTTTCTATTGCTTTCTGTCAGATAATCGACACCGATGTCTCCGCAAATAATGTTTTAAGAATCTGTATGTTGTGTTTAATTGACCACTTCTCTTTACACAAGTTCAAAAATGCCAGCGTCAACCTGGATCCACACCAATCTGTGATAAAAGTAACAATAATCACACGGTGTGAGTGCTAGTTGCTAGTACGCCGAACTGACCTCGCAGACAAGCGCTACATTTCCTACGCATTAAGCCATTAGGGCTGTCTGGACATGTGGAGCTGTGAAGGGAAATTTAGAGCATATGTATGTAATTTTATTATTATTATTATTATTATTATTATTATTATTATTATTATTATTATTATTGGATAAATCGCAATATAGCGAACGCCAGTAAAGGAAGTTATCCCCACCCACATGAAATGTGCATTCGACACAACACTAGCCTATCACGTAGAGTGTCTGTTGAGCTAGTAGGGGAAAAGTGGAAGGGGTCGTGGGCGGAGCTTCTACGTTCGCTATATTGCGATTTGCCATTATTATTATTATTATTATTATTATTATTATTATTATTATTATTATTATTATTATTATTATGCCCAATAGTTTCAAGCACAAGTGTTCATAAAATATGGCTGAAAATAATAATAAAAATAATTGTGAAAGTTGAACACAATGAAAATAAATATATTTGTCAATATAAGTGACAGTAATGGCTTTGTAATATAATTACAATAATAAAAACTGTAAATTTTAAACATTAAATAAATGCATAGAAAGACTGAAAAGAAAGTAATTTATTGTAATTTATTCTATTCTTGTATTTCTTTGCACACTAGACTTCATATTATGCATTAGACTTATTTTGTTTGTTTTTTTTTATTTTAGTAGGTTATTTTACGACGCTTTATCAACATCTTTTGGTTATTTAGCGTCTGAATGAGATGAAGGTGATAATGCCGGAGAAATGAGTCCGGGGTCGAGCACCGAAAGTTACCCAGCATTTGCTCATATTGGGGTGAAGGAAAACCCCAGAAAAAACCACAACCAGGTAACTTGCCCCGACCGGGAATCGAACCCGGGCCACCTGGTTTCGCGGCCAGACGCCGCTAGCCTTATTCCACAGGTGTGGACTTCCTTTGTTGTTACCGGTGTCCATTTCTTCGTCTATATAATGTTATGAATATAAGTGTAATAAAATATACAATCAATTGTGGGCCTATATTAAGCAAATACATTTTTTAAATTACACATGGTAAATTTCCATCAATTGTTATTCCGTTTGTGTACTCAGAAAATGTCAGTGTTCTCTCTAGTCTGCAAAACATCCGGTTGGAATTGGAGCATTCGGTCGGATGCTCTCTGACCTGTCGAATGGAAAACGGTTGTAAGCCTATTCTGTAGCTCTCTGACCTATACCATAGCCCGGGTTAAGTTCACGGTGCGGCGTGCTGTACTTGTACAATAGCGCGACCGTTCAGCTACCCAATCATTCACAGAATAGGAGTGGTAAGCACAATAAGCCTCAGGCTGCAGTGCGAGCCTTCGGGTCTCTCGGCCAAAAAAAAATAAATAAAACTCTTCCTTCCAAGTGCAGTTTTTTTATCTTTTCTACAAAATAGCCTATAGGTCAGTTTCTGTCAGATGCTTTTCCAATTCACTGTGGGCTAAAGCAAGGAGATGTACTATCACCTTTACTTTTTAACTTTACTCTAGAGTATGGCATTAGGAAAGTCCAGGATAACAGAGAGGGTTTGGAATTGAACGGGTTACATCAGCTTCTTGTCTATGCGGATGACGTGAATATGTTAGGAGAAAATCCACAAACGATTAGAGAAAACACGGGGATTTTACTGGAAGCAAGTAAAGAGATAGATTTGGAAGTAAATCCCGAAAAGACAAAGTATATGATTATGTCTCGTGACGAGAATATTGTACGAAATGGAAATATAAAAATTGGAGATTTATCTTTTTCAAGAGTTGGAGAAGTTCAAATATCTTGGAGCAACAGTAACAAATATAAATGATACTCGGGAGGAAATTAAACACAGAATAAATATGGGAAATGCGTGTTATTATTCGGTTGAGAAGCTTTTATCATCCAGTCTGCTGTCAAAAAATCTGAAAGTTAGAATTTATAAAACAGCTATATTATCGGTTGTTCTTTATGGTTGTGAAACTTGGACTCTCACTTTGAGAGAGGGACATAGGTTAAGGGTGTTTGAGAATAAGGTTCCCAGGAAAATATTTGGGGCTAAGAGGGATGAAGTTAAGGAGAATGGAGAAAGTTACACAACACAGAACTGCACGCATTGTATTCTTCACCAGGCATAATTAGGAACATTAAATCCAGACGTTCGAGATGGGCAGGGCATGTAGCACGTATGGGCGAATCGAGAAATGCATATAGAGTGTTAGTTGGGAGGCCGGAAGAAAAAAGACCTTTGGGGAGGCCAAGACGTAGATGGGAAGATAATATTAAAATGGATTTAAGGGAGGTGGGATATGATGGTAGAGAATGGATTAATCTTGGACCAATGGCGGGCTTGTGAGGGCGGCAATGAACCTCCGGGTTCCTTAAACGCCAGTATGTAAGTAAGTAAGTAAGTAAATAAGTAAGTAAGTAAGTAATTACAAAATAGCCTCTTAGTGAGTGATAGGTCTCACTGACTGTTCGTAATAGCAATTTACAAGTAATTCCAACATAGGCCTACATAATTTAATTTTACATGAATAAGGGAACCTAAAACGTAGATATTCAAGAGGCGAGGAGAGGGGGGGGTCCTCAGAATCCTCTTCCTCTCTGGCGCCCATGTATGCAAGGACATTGTGCCTACAGTACTGAGTATTATTGGTGCTTTATTTAAAGAATTTAAAACTTAATTTTCAAATTAACATACTGAAAAATGTGCAAGTCCAAGAAAAGCGCGCTGTCCTGTTTTACAAGAAGCGCTTGTGATGAAGCGAACCTCCAGGTTGCAGCAGGCTATTCCGATAGTAAGCGAGCCTGTCTCGTCAGCCAGTCCTAATGACGTAATGCGTGAACAGTGTACCGCTTGGATGCGGAGCCAATTCAACGTGCTGGCAACTAGCATGCGCACCGTGTTTCGTCTTTTTACACGTGTCACTCTTTGTGATTATTGTTACTTTTATGTATTCCAGTTTAGTCGTAAGCGACGAACCTTGTTTCCGCTGCGATTAGACTGAGTACCGCACGGCACTCATTCCGTGTAGAATTTGTTTCTCATTTGGCTACTCTTTCTGCCCCATGAATACTCTGCAGTTGTCCATTTAAAACACATTTCCACTCTGCCCTCGTGACTGGGAGGACACAGTTCCTACCCAGCATTAGGGTGTTTTACCGCAGGTTAAATGATTATATATAAGCCTCATTTTTCTGTCAGCCATTCGAAAATAAAAAAAGCCTTGCGAAATTATTCCCTATGTCCTTGTCTACAATCTAACGCACAAAACATTCACCACAAGAAACCATGCGACTAGTAGGAAGCAAATAGTCTTTCTTAATGGATTAGCAGTCACTAGTTCTAAGTGTCTTTGCATTTCGTGGATGATTGTTAACATAAACAATTTTATTAATTTAAATAGCAATTGAGGGAAGAATATCTGAGGATCAGGCTGGTTTTACTGCAGGTAGATCTTGTATGGGCCTATTTGATATAAGACAGATCACTGAAAAATCATATGCTAAAGCCCAAGAAATTCATTTAGTTTTTATCGATTTTGAGAAAGCGTACGACTCTGTACCAATTAACAATCTGTGGGGAGCAATGGAAAATATTGGCATCGGGACGTCTCTGATACCAGTAAATAAAAAATTATACAAGAAGAGTCGAGCTGTAGTGAAGGTAGGGAAAAGGCTGTCAACTCCATTTCCAACAACAAAGGGTCTGATGTGGCATGTCCCAATCCCTCTTCAAAATATATATTCAGCAAGTCTTAGAGAGATGGAATCGATCGTGTAAAGGTATGGGAGTTCCAATTGGCCATGAAAAAATACATTCTCTCCTATTTGCAGACGACCAGGTATTAATTGCTGTGTCGTGAAGACGTTAAGTTCATGTTGAGGAGGTTCATGGAAGCCTTTGATATAGGAGGTCTTTGCATTAATATGAATAAAACTGAATACCTCGTTGTGGGCAATAGTGGAAGAGATATCCTACCGCAAGGAACAATTAAATCTGTGAGACATTTTAAGTATTTGGGGTCTATTATCCAAGAGTCTGGGAGCTGTGAAGCAGATGTAGATCACAGGGTGCAGCAGGCAAGAAGGGCAATAAAGATGCTGAATGGGGTACTGTGGAGTAGATCCATTTCCAAACAAATGAAGAAAAGAATTCTACAAACTATGGTTGAATCTATACTAACATACGGGGCAGAGGGATGGGCACTTGTTGGACGTCGGAAGTGTAAGATACAAGCGACGGAGATGGAGGGAATAAGAAGAGCTGCTAGAGTATCCAGATTGGAAAGGAGAAGGAATGAGGATTTGAGACAAATGATGGAGATGGAGGAGTCGGTAATTGAAAGAATCGAGAAGCGAACCCTTCAATGGTATGGCCACGTAAAAAGGATGAAAGAAGGAAGATGGCCAAAGATTATTTTGGAGTGGTCACCTCTGGGAAGGAGGAAGCGTGCGAGACCAAAAAAAACATGGAAAGCCGGTGTCATGCAAATGATGAAGGACCGACATATGCAGGAGGAGGTTTGGCGGGATCGAGAAGGATGGCGGAAGGGAATTCAGGGCAACCGCTGAAGAGTGGAAGAGCCCAAAAAAAAAAAAAAAAAAAAAAAAAAAAAAAATTAATTTAACAACTTCCCCTCGAATATCCCGATTATTTGACACGAAACTAACAGGTCTAAGTAGTCAGAATTCCTAAAGAGAGCGCTAACACATCTTAAGATTTATGTTCACTTCCAAAGCCCGATTAAAAAAAATACAAAAATAACATCAGAATATTGGAATCGTTAGTCATTTTATGCGAGATTGACTACAATGAAATCTCTGCAATTTATAAATAATGTCGGATATTTTACATGTTGGAACTACCTTGCCTCTCGGTTTACTCTCCTAGCTTCACATCATAATCGTAATACACGTTCACAGCTCAATCTGTTGCTATCAATACCACGTCATCAGACATCTCTGTACTCAAGTTCTTTCTCAATAGCCATGGCCCGCTCATGGAATTCGCTGCCGCTGGAAATCAGGGATAGTCTTAGTCCTCAGTTGTTTAAAATTAGGTTGTTTAAAAATATTTTAAATGAACATAATTAGTTTTTTAGGTATAATTTTTATTTATTTATTTATTTATTTATTATTATTATTATTATTATTATTATTATTATTATTATTATTATTATTATTAAATATGCTAATTTGCATGGATTCAACTTGAATCCATTTAATGTGTAGTATATCTTTGAGTTTTAACTCACTGATCTAATTTTAATAATTATTTGTCCATTTTTTTTTCCTTACATTTGGTCAATTGATTAATATAGACTATTCCATTATTTCAATTATCTTATTGTATAATTTTATAATTTTATAATTTTTATTTGATCAATGATTCATGTAGACTATTATATTGTTTGTATTTCATCTCATTGCCATTTTCTATCATTCATTCTCATCATCATTTGTTGTTTTGTTCTCTTTTGTATCGTGCTAAACTGTAATTGGCTATGTGCTGTTGTTTTGCACGTTAATATTCTAAATAAATAAATAAATAAATAAATAAATAAATAAATAAATAAATAAATAAATAAATAAATAAATAAATAAATTAAATTAAATTAAAATTATTATTTTTACATTAACACTAATATCTAGGTAAATGCCATTGTCTCAATGTAACATGTGCTGTGCTGATCATAGGCCTACTAATCCTACTATTCCTTTAGTTGTGAGATTATATTGATATGTATTATTTTTTTAAGTTAATACTTGTATACTAGAATGTATTTTCCTCTTTGTGATTATGTATTCAGTCTCTGTTTTTTATTATATATATATTTTTATTATTGTTATTTTAAAGTTAATACTGATTGTGTATATGTATTCAATCTCTCTTTTTTACTTAATTATGTTTATTATTATTTTTAAGTTAATATTTGTATACCGTTATGTATTTTTCTGTATGTGATTTGATCCTAGTTGAGTGGAAGAGAAGGCCTTATGGCGTTAACTCTGCCAGGGAAAATGAAACTATTATTATTATTATTATTATTATCATTACTATTATTATTATTACTATTATTATTATTATTATTATTATTATTATTATTATTATTATTATCAAGAGAAATGCCTTTGCTTTTGCAATCCAAATGACGACAGTTTTCATCTTTTTTGATAAGCTATTTCACTTGCGATTGCGCTTTGAAATATAATTACTTCAAGAACATGACTGGCAATGTGATAAAGGAACTGAACCATTGTGTGGATCATCTTGCTGGCACATCGAGCCGGATGTAGAATCATGCAACTGAAGCGATGCAAATGGGAGAAGTGTGATGGTTTAAATGGGACATCACATTGTCGTACACAGACTATTAATTCTGCAAGAAGACACCCTGAACCTCAGACAAATACATTAGAAGACTCTTAACTCAAAGTATACGATCGAGAAGCTATTGCAATTATAAGCCAATGTTATTGCCACTGGTGGAAAAATTCGGAACTAAATCTCATGTTACACAGCTCCATCGGTATTACAGGTATCCATTACAGTATACTTACCAACACTAACATTATTATTATTATTATTATTATTATTATTATTATTATTATTATCGCTAAACTGGAGAATTCCCACGGTATCTTTGAACCGTGCCGTTACGTTTAGCACCAAATTTAAGTAAATACACAATCTCGCCAACATAAGAACACGACGTTGGTGTGTGGCGTCGTTGTAGGGAGAAATTTGTTTCTTTTCTGTCTCTACCTCCTTCGTTCTGAACATTGCTGAGAGATAGCACCACTGTTAGCTACAAGATATATTTGCGCAAATATATTGAAATAGATTACGTGACTTATTACGTGACTTAGATGAGAGTCTCGAGACAAAACAGTTTTGCTATATTTCTTTTTTGTTTATTAAATGTTAAGCACAGTAACGCCATTTCGTAATTTTATTTAAGAAACAAGCCAAACAAATTATCTTTGCATCAAAAACGGATGCTCCCTGGACCAAATTATCGTATTTTATAATTGTTTGAATGCAACAGAAGCTAGAAGTCTTGCACTTGACTAATGCAGTGAATTATTTAAGAATATAGTCGCGAATTTTACTACCACCATTTCGATTGTGCTTTGTTTGGCACGGCTCGGTACGGCCTGGTGACTAGTGGCCAGCGAGTAAAGTCGACTATCGATATTGCTCTGCCGTGGGTATTATCCAGTTGTTTCCATTATTATTATTATTATTATTATTATTATTATTATTATTATTATTATTATTTATCAGTTTAAATTAAATGTAGTAACCACATATGGTTTTGGTTTAACATAACATGCATATGAATATAATGGTTGAAGATTGAACTGAAAACAATTGACAAAACATTGACTCTGGTTCCCGAACTATTCACAACGGCGTGCGTGTTTATTAAATTCGAATGTAATAGGAGCGCCAACAGCCAATTATTGATCAGCAGTGTTGCCAAGTCAGCGGTTTTGTAGCTAAATCTGGTGTTTTCAGGACTATGGTCAGCTACAGAATTTTACCGTCAGCGGCTAGCTATTTATTTGGCGTTTTTTGATGATTCCAGTAGAAGGAGACGATATTTTTTAGTTTTTTTTTTTTCTGTAACGATATAATTGTTTTTATATATACTTGCGGACAACAATGTTAGTTAATCAGAAACCAGAGTTTAATATGATATTATCACAATTTTTCATTGTGAGAGTATAAACTATTGTGACAGCGACGTGAGATTCGAACTCACGACCAGCGTCCCGCAAGAGAGAAGATCGCGCGGAGCACTTTGTGACGCCGCGCGGCGGAGAGAAGAGAGGGGGTGTATTACGTCAACGCAACGAGAGTGCGCGCGCATCTGGTGCTGGTAGAGAGGAGAGAGCTCTGGATTTTTCTGGAGTGCAATCTCTGGAGACGCGTCGAACTTTCGAGGCTACGTCGCTGTGATTATAAAAGAAGAAACGCCAGCGAACTCGAGCAGTTTTTCAGTTGATTAGTCAGCCAGTCAGTGAGAAAGCCAGAGCAAGCAAGCCAGTCTTGTGTACTGGAGTTCGACTCGAGTGTGCGTCCGCAACTGTATCAGCATCCGAAGGCCTGAGTTCGAGTGCAGTGGACCGCAGTTGGAGGGACCTGAGTTCGAGTGCAGTGGACCGCAGTTGGAGGGACCTGAGTTCGAGTGCAGTGGACCGCAGTTGGAGGGACCTGAGTTCGAGTGCAGTGGACCGCAGTTGGAGGGACCTGAGTTCGAGTACAGTGGACCGCAGTTGGAGGGACCTGAGTTCGAGTGCAGTGGACCGCAGTTGGAGGGACCTGAGTTCGAGTGCAGTGGACCGCAGTTGGAGGGACCTGAGTTCGAGTGCAGTGGACCGCAGTTGGAGGGACCTGAGTTCGAGTACAGTGAACTGTCTCTGAAGGTCTGTGGTTCGAGATTCTGTGAACTCGAGTGACTGAGCTAGAAGAACTGTGAACTGAGAACTGATAGTTCTGATTTGTAAATAGTGCTTTGTAAATATTAGTTAAGATTAACAGTTCATTGTTGTTCGTAATAGTCCAAGTAAATTGTCATTGCCGTCAGTGGAGTGCTATAACGAATACTGTGTTGAGTGAAAATTCTATTGTTGACGAGAGCGTTTAAGGTGAATTGTAGAAAGGAATTATTGTTGGAAGAATAAAATCCTATTGTTGAGTGGAAATAAATTCACAATATCAACGTTTTATGTTAACTCGATTTGATACAACCACGTACATTTCCTGCCTCATTCATTGTTGTTGTACAAATAAGGTATGCCACATTGTTAAACTCTTAGTCTAATCATGTAGGCATTGTTTTTGTAAAGGAATTGATATGTTTAATCATAAAAAGTAGATAATGAACTGAATTATTATTTTCATTTATGATATATTGTTTAATTTATCATTCCGCTTTATAGTTTATGTAACACAGACATACTTAAAATTTAAAACCAGACTCATTGTTGGCAGGCACGTCTCCAGCTCAGTGTGAAATCAGATTACGAACCGACTGGTGTGATTGTGATTGTGATTGTTTCCGAAGTGTCCAGTATATTTCATTCAATTTTGAAACATAGGGAGGAAGAAGTTGCCGGTGACAGCTGGAAAGCTCGGTGTAAACGGTGTAAGGCGATAGGTATATTGAATGCAAAATATTCAGATTTAATTGTCCATACGATTTTGCATAGCCTACAAAATGATATACACTTTCAATAATTTAGTTTACATTTTTATAAAGTTCTTCAGTTCCTAAAACTGTGTAGTTTGTATTTCAAATTTGAAAGTGATGTGTTAAGAAAAATCTGGAGTTTTTAAACTACAGTTTAGCGGTTTTTTTAAGCTCGTGCAGCGGTAAATGGAAATCTGAGTTGGCAACACTGCTGATCAGCTGAACAAAAGTGGCTAATATTGGTACTCTCTATCCAACTGACGTTCTAAATCGGTTATACAAAAATACAATTCAATAGTTTAATAATACTGTACGGGTTCCTAGAAAGCCATTTGTAAGTAAAGTAAGTAAGCAGTAAGTAAGTAATGTCAATATTATAAAACTGGCAAATCTTGTTAATTATGGGTACTCCTTCAGCTTGTCAACACATACAGGGTTACTTAAAAGTCCCGCACCACCTAAATAACTTTTGAGGCATGTGGTTCAGTGACATGAAACTTGGTATGTGGGGATAACCATATACTAAGAACTCAATAATGATATTATCGAGTTTTTTTCTACTTCCGGTTTAACGAACCCAATGCAGCGAACAGAGGAACTTACATGATGATGCATCTTGCATCCTAATGGTTAAATTCTCCTTCTGCCCAGAACCTTACTCGTCCATAATGCACGTGAATAATAATAATAATAATAATAATAATAATAATAATAATAATAATAATAATAATAATTAGGGTTAGGATTTACATGAAATTCCATCTTTTTTCTAGTAAGACAAACAGACCTGCTTTAGTATTTATATGTTATGTGATAAACTGTTTTAAGACATATTTGTTAGAGCTTATTTTTTTATTTTTTGCCTCTTTCAACTCATAAGAGCATTTTTTGTTTTATTTGGTCATTTTTTACGCATTTCATTTAATTTTGGCCATAAATCAACATTATTAATGTAAAATAATGTTTATTTCCTTTGATATTTTCTCTACATATTTTGTCCATTAATACCCATTATTTTGTATAATATTTTAATCGTTTTTGTACACAAATATTGCCCTTTTAACGTAGTACACCCGATGTAATGGATCAGTCCAACCATCCCTTCAATATAGACTCCTCTATGCCTTTTAGTTCTGGGTAAGAGTGACCTTATGATGGACTACATGGTAACTACATCAGGTAAAATAATTAATTAAAGCGTACTACTTAGAAAAAAATATGTACAATTAAATAAACTTAAATGTTGGTACTAGAATTTAATTTTAATTATTAGTCTAAATATTAAGTAGTACAAAACTTCTTTTCCTACTAAGCCAATTATGTAAGATCAATTTTTAGGGCATTTTAAGGGCATTTTTGAAAGATTTTTAGGTCATAAATGCATTGTTTTTAGGACATTTTTTCATGATTTGTAATAGGTCATAAAAATCATAGCCCTAATAATAACTGTAATAAAGAATCAAATTTGTGAATACTTTGAATCTAATAACATGTTTTCTAAATCTCAATATGGATTTAGATCTAATTCTAATACAACCAAAGCTGTTATTAGTTTTTAGTTATATTTTAGAAGGCCTTGAGGGCCATAAATTCAGTTCTGCTACATTTTGTGATTTAAGTAAGGCTTTTGACTGTGTTTCGCATGATGTTATATTAGAAAAATTACAATATTATGGTATTAGAGGTAATTAATTAAAATTATTTGTGTCTTATTTTAGTAACCGTCAGCAGTGTGTCTTTTATGTATTTATTCACACTGCAATGGGTATATACCCGGTGGCAGTGGTAACTGATTACACTCAATAATGACAATAATAAACTTATTAATTCATTGATGGCGATAAATCTAAGCTGATGAATGTAAAATATGGTATGCCTCAAGGTTCAGTGTTGGGTCCTATCCTATTTTTAATAATGGTTAATGATTTGATGTGCAATGTCTCTGCTTATTCTGTGGTATTCGCTGGTGACGCCACTTTCTGGACAAGTCATAGTGATATTAATGAATTGAAAACTCTTAGTAATTCTGTTTTTAATAAAGCCAAGAAATGGTTTAGTTCTAATAAATTTCTTTTAAATGTAAGTAAAACTGCATCTTTGTTGTTTAGTAGTACAGTCATGGAACATAATAATTTTAAACTTCTTGGTATTACTGTGGACAGCACACTTACTTGGGCAGACCATGTTGAGTCTGTTTGTAAAAAATTGTGAAGAGTAATATTTCTTCTGCGAAATTTGAAAATGTATGTTCCGAAGAATTACATTAGAGTTGTCTATTTTTCTTATTTTCATAGTATACTTTCTTATGGACTACTTTTATGGGGTAATAGTTCTCTTACTAATAAGGTACTTCTGTTACAAAAAAAGCTGTTAGAATTATAACTAATTCATCAATGAAGGCACACTGGAGACCGTTATTTGTAAATGAAAAAATTATGACTGTAACATCACTATCAAAGAAAATTCACACATGTTGACACATAGGAATGATGTTCATATATACAACACCAGAAACCGTGACCTTTTTGACATATCTAAGTGTAGGCTGACTAAAACAATGAATAATTATTTTATTATGTCCTTAAAAATAGCAAATAAATTTCCGAGATATATTTTTAATCTGGAAAGGAAGTCTTTTAACAGACTTGTCTCTGGTTGGTTAATCAACAAACCATTTTATGAAATTAATGAGTTTTTTAATGTCAACGTTGTTGAGAGTTTTTAAATTAATTTTATTGTTTTGTTGTCTACTTTTTGTTACTGACTTTGGTACTGAATAATAATAATAATAATAATAATAATAATAATAATAATAATAATAATAATAATAATAAGCAAGTGAAAGGTAGAAAATTCGGCAAACCCTGGAGCACACATCTAGGTAGTCTGGGCACCAGAGAGAAGCTCCAATAAATAAGAAACAGATCCATGCTCAGCCAAGAAAATTAAAGATCGAGAAAGAAAAGTTTTAAGAACCTCCAGACCGTCTAAAGTGAATTTCCCTCGATTATCACATGCAGACACATACTCCACCGTCTCATAATTTACTGACAGTCAAGCTGCAGTTATTTCTTGTTTTTTTTTTTTTTTTTCAAAGAGTGGGGAGAACTAAGGGTGAACACTTCAACCCTGATCTAAATCAGCCATCCGCACTCCCACCCCTAGGGAGGGGGTGGTGAACACACAGAGGTAAAAAAATCGGGGAAAACTTATTCAAGAATCTGTTGAGTAATGACTTTGAAATTTGCAATGACATTCCTAATACGCCGCGCCCCCGCGCAGTCAGGCATTCGCGATCTCATTTATTCCCTCCTTGCTGCATTTTTTCTCGCGCGCGATTCTTTTGAAGTCATAGCGCTAGCTGGAAATTGCCTTATTTATTTTTCCCAAAAGTGAAAAAAGAAGAAGAGGGATTTTTTTTTTTTTTTTTACTGGTGCCTGAAGGAAGGTGAAAGAAAAGCTGGAGGGATCAACGCAAGTGGGGAAGCTCTTTGTGGACCATTCACTGTTCGACTCCGACGACCCCTCGGTTTCCCTCATTTCAACGCTTTTTTCTCTCGCTCGCCCCCTCCACCCCATCTTGTCTCTTAATGGAAAAATGAATTTGTAATTAGGAAATTCAATAGCGGAGTGGTCTTGCGCAGGCTGGCGTCCGGAGAAAAAAGAAAATTGGGTGTAAGTGCTGGTTAAACCCACGTAATTCTGGGCTTTCTGAAGCTTACGCGTGTCACTCCCAATGCGTTGCCAGGCAACTAACGTGCAGTGGCGGCTCCGTCCCTAGTTGCTTGTGATTACCGTACATTACACAACTTTATCAATACAAGTTTACTACCGGCATTACTACTACTATAAGCTAATAATATTAACATTAATAATATATTCGTAGGATACAAAAAATGGTCTCGTGGACTGAAAAAAAACGGTAAGAAAATACCTCCCAAAATAACCTCTGTTACATGATCGGTGCACTGATACGCATATATTTTTCACCAAAAAGTATACAGTGACAGTACTGTCATCCTCTGAGGAGTTTAGTGCTGAGAGGAATGCGGTTGCGAATAGTGTAGAGAGGGAGGGAACAGTGACAGCGGCAGTCTGGAAGGAAGTACAATCATACTGAAAACATTCGCCCAGTTTACGAGAGCATTATGCCTATTAGTTTTCTAACGTATTTTTGGCGAGATAGAGATACAACCATTCGTACTTACGTGTTCAGAGAAGCAAAGTATTGTAGAAAATTTTATTTATTTATTTATTTATTATTTATTTACTCTGATGAAGTTAAGGCTATCACACCAACAGAAAATACAAATACAGTAAAATAAATAAAAATAAAAATCAAAATAAAAGTACAATGATATAAATGAGAAGAAGAATCACACTATAAAATTTAGTGATTAGTAGAATTGAATTAAATTTGTAAAGTAATCAATTTAAATATACTGTACCACTGAAATCACTTGAGAAGTAAAACTACTTGATTTGTACTTTGAGATATCACCAACAAATTATTTTCGCATGACATTATAGGAATCTGTTTTTCACGATACCAATCACAGATATTCTAAAATTCCAATAGAATAAAACCAAAAACTTTTCCACAGCATGTTTCCTTAAAAATGACTTTTAACGGTGAAATATTTAATGTGAGTAATTCATATAATATTAACATAGCTAACATCAGGGAGATGTTTGAGCAAAAATTGCAACAATATATTTAATATATTAATAACAAAACCATATAGGCCGAGCTAAACAATATGTATATGAAATATTCACACACTACTACAAACTGAAGACTGCATATTTTGGACGATTAATACATGCCACTCCGCTCGGCTCGGCTTGGCTGTAACAACAAAAGAATCTACCTGCAACCCCCCCCCCCGCACCGATGGCAAGAATACCTCAGGTCCAGCGCTAAACTCGTCGGAGGAAGACAGTACTTACTATACTTACCAATGAAAACAATTTGGACTACAAGACACAGCAAAAGAATTTTTCTTTCAACAAATGAAATCGGATGGTGTATTTATTCATAAATTCAAAGCTCACCTAGATCTCACAACTCCTTGAGTTGTTTCCAAAAAATCGCTCACGTCACTGCAAGAGTGCAGTGAACAAAATCTATGCTATAGTAGTACGTCTTCTGCCGTTTACACTATACCATCAGAATTAGATTTGTCGCTGGTATAATTTGGTGGTAGACACTAAATTTATATAAATCCCACAAGGGTAACTGCCTTCAGCAAGGGTTGCCAAAAGACACAGCATACTAAACGATTAAAATAAAAATAAACATTTGCGTTATCACTATTTACGATTTTTATTTTCAAATGGAAGCGACCCTTGGGAAAGTACTTTTATTCAATAATTATTAGTAATCAAATAGAATATAAGGAAATTTAGGTGTACAGGTGATTACGTAAAATCTGAACAGAATATTTCATTACGTCTATAGCAATAATTTTCAAAATATTTAAAGGAATTCCAAAAGACTTAAAACATTCAACTAAGAAGTTTTGAATTGTTCCCCTTGCTCCGAACAATAGGCCAAATACTTCAGTCGGTCCTTGTATATGATAATATCTAAAGTTTTGAATTGTAGGGTAATAGATGGTCTTCTTTGCTTCATGTACTGCTACAGGCTGTTGAACTGCAGTTTCAAAGCGCACGGTGGGATCGATGATAATTGCTCTGTCATTTCTTCTATCAATGGCAATGATATCAACTCGCCGAGAACTTCCATCTTTTGCAAGGCAGTGGACTTCTTGGTGAACCTTGTAGAAGGTAGGAAGACTTTTAGCAATACGTTCTCGTATTGCATGGTGTCTAGTATTCCGGATGAGAGTTCCATGTTGGCAGAATGCCAGGATGTGAGGTAAGGTTTCTATCTCAGTGCAGTGTCTGCACTGGGAGCCATCCTGGCATGGCACGCACGTTTGACACGTCTTGTCCTATCATTTTAATTGCCTCCTTCCACTCGGATACAGACAGACCATCCCTTGTTTTTATCCAGCGGTTAGCTGGAGTATATTCCTCAAATAATGCCACACCTCTGTCTTTCTGCTTGAGTGTGCACCACTTTTTATATTCTTCCTCTCTTAATACAGGGTGTTTAAAAAATGCGGGGCATAATTTCAGGTATGTATTTCCCACATGTAGACAATCAAAATAGTTCATTACAACATGTGTCCGAAAATGCTTCATTTCCGAGTTATGGCCTTCACAACATTGAATTTCACCGGAACGTTTTTCTTTCCGCAGTTCGTTGTCATTACAGAAGATGTTCAAAATGTCCACCTCCTGCTTGAATACAGACCTCACATCGATGTCTCATTGACCTTCGAACACGATCCCAAACTCCTGGAGTATTGCGTATGTCCTCAGAACATGTCACATTTCGATTCCGAGGGGATTCCAAATCAGGCACCGGAGACGAATAAACCAATGATTTTAGATGGCCCCACAAGTAGAAATCGAGAGGGTTCAGATCAGATGAGCGTGGAGGCCAAGCAATTGGCCCACCTCTACCTATCCATCGATCAGGAAACCTTCGATCCAAGTACCAGCGAGCCGTACGACTGAAGTGTGCAGGAGCTCCATCATGCAAGAAGTGAATGTGTTGACGATTAATCAGTGGAGTGTCTTCTAAAACATGAGGTATGGTGTTTTCCAGGAAGTTTGTGTACGCCTGCCCCGTAAGTCTGTTTACAAGTACATGGGGTCCAACTAATCGATCACCAATGATACCGGCCCACATGTTGAGGGAGAACCGCACCTGGTGATGAGATGGAACAGTTGCACGTGGGTTGGTTTTCATACGCCCATACATGCTGATTGTGGAAATTTGTTATGCCATCTCGTGTGAACTGTGCTTCATCTGTAAATAATACTAAGGCAGGAAAGTTCGGATTTACACCACACTGCTGCAAGAACCACTGACAGAACCTAATTCGTGCAGGGTAATCTGCTGGTGACAGGGCCTGTACACGTTGCAAATGATAAGGATACAATTGATACTCTTTCAACAGTCTCCAGACAGTCGTATGAGGAACATTGACTTGCAACGCTACCCTTCGTGTGCTGATAGAAGGAGTCATGTTCACAGCCTCCAGAATCTCCTCCTGTACTTCTGGAGTTGTAGATCTTGGTCGTCCCCTTCCCAAACCAGGAGAGTTAAATTTTCCATACTCGCACAGACGGTAATGGAGACGTACAAATGTCTTCCGATCTGGACATTGTCGCTGTGGGTACCTCTCCTGGTACAAACGACGAGCCAGCGCAGCATTGCCGTTCACCTTACCGTACATGAAGTGTATCTCTGCCAGCTCTTGATTTGAATACATGTCGCACAGTCTAACGCCTACACAACACTGATTGTAACCTTCGCCTCGGAGTGAACTGTCAGAGTGCCCTCTTAATGTCTCCTTTGACGGCAACGACCTGCGGAAAGAAAAACGCTCCTGTGAATTTCAATGTTGTGAAGGTCATAACTCGGAAATAAAGCATTTCCGGACACATGTTGTAATGAACTATTTTGATTGTCTACATGTGGGAAATACATACCTGAAATTATGCCCCGTATTTTTTAAACATCCTGTATATCACGAAATTAGCCGAGTTTGCGCTACAATGCATTTCAGTGGGATGTACTGTAAAGGGATGAGATGTTCTGCTCTGACTGTACGGTGTCCGCTGTTTCTTCACTTTGAAGACACTTCAGTACGAGTCGGGGGGATCCTCTTTCCGAGTGTTTTACGCTTGTTGGTCCCCGGGGCGGCTCACACGTTCCTCTTGATTACTTATCCCGTCGACAAAATAAGTCGATATGACGCCGGGGACATCCAGACCTCGTTAAACCGGGAAAGAGTTTCCAACTTATATTGTGATGTATAGGCGCGCCCCCACCCCGCCCCGCGCCGCCGGCTGCCCAATCACACGCATGCGCGCTGTGCTCAGCATCAGGCTCAGGACGAACCGTGTGTAGTGCCATTCATTTCAAGGGGTTGTTTGAGATATTTCGGACAAAAATTAATATAATCTTGTTCGTTTTTTCTTCCTTTTCGGTGAAAAAATGTTTTATATGAAACATTTCATAACGTGTTTCGGAAAAGATACTGAATTAATTTCCGATATGCTCAGTAAATGTAAGAGAGAAGTATATTACTTACTTACTTACTTAGTATCAGGTTCATTGCCACCCTCACATAACCCCGCCATTGGTCCCTATCCTGAGCAAGATTAATCCAGTCTCTACCATCATATCCCACCTCCCTCAAATCCATTTTAATATTATTTTCCCATCTACGTCTCGGCCTCCCCAAAGGTCTTTTTCCCTCCGGCCTCCCAACTAACACTCTATATGCATTTCTGGATTCGCCGATACGTGCTACATATCCTGCCCATCTCAAACGTCTGGATTTAATGTTCCTAATTATGTCAGGTGAAGAATACAATGCGTGCAGTTCTATGTTGTGTAACTTTCTCCATTCTCCTGTAACTTCGTCCCTCTTAGCCCCAAATATTTTTCTAAGCACCTTATTTCTAACACCTTTAACCTATGTTCCTTTCTCAAAGTATATTATGATAATAAATTATAGTTTACCACGAAAATGTTCACAGTCCTGTTATGATTCTACAAGCCAAGATTATTATGGTTTTAGTAGGCTAATCCTCTTGTGAAAAATATTATTCTCTGCATCCTTCAATTTTTATTATCAATCAACATCTTCTTGAAGGACATTTTCCAAATTTACTCAAGGTTTCCAAAATTGTTCCCATATTCAAAA